>CM066163.1:47572256-47664756 GCA_033629205.1 Lithocarpus polystachyus
GACATGTATGTATTATATGTTAGGATATGTGCTCTTAAATCCTATTGTATGATGCTATGTATGATATTATGTATGATATTATGTGAGAAATCATGTATGACTTAATATTGTGTTTAATAAAGTTGTTTTATTCTTATCTAAAATAATGGTAACATGAATATTCAGACATTATCAAATAGCCCATGAGATACATAGTATGTGATTTATGTGATTTAGTCACAGAAGATATAGATCACAAGTTCTTTGTAAACTCAGAATTTTGGTTCGTAGTCGGTGATGAAATTGGGCATTTCATCTGCGAAGACTATAACATATTAACTACGATGATTTGTCTTGATCATGGAAGTAGTGACTTCTAGTTAATATGTTGATATGTTTTAAGAGTTAAGACATATTGAACTGGACCGCTGTGAGATTTATTATTCTCCTAACGACTGTCAATTGAATAATAAATCTCACGACTTGTATTTACATGAACTCTTAATCTTGAGAAAATAATGGACCTGATCATGAAATGTATGTTGTTTTGATATATCAGGAGTGAGATCTAAAGTAACGGTCAAAACCTCAGTATATTGGGCAGCCACATTTAATGTTGATGGAACATATATTCTCAAGATGGAATTCATAGTCTCTTAACGGAGATATAAAATATTCCCTTGAGATAAGTTTAATGAGTACAGTTATTCAGAGAGTTAGGCCTAACCACTTTAGTAAGACTAAAGTATATATTTATGAAATTAGATTTTATAAATATATGGTGAATAACTCAAAAGGATTAAACCGGGTACTCAAGGATTAAGATGTAGTAATTTACAAAGTGGCAGTCTATATTCATGACTTTGTATTACTACGAATATTTTATGAAGGGGTTGCATGTATAATAAAGTCTTGGGATATAATTTATTAATGAGGCCTAGAGTGCAATTATATTTATATAGTGGTATTAAATATAATTAATGGTAACTTTGGACTTGTCAAGAGTTGACAGAAAAGCCCAAGGCCCATTGGAGCTAGTGTCTTATTTGTTCCCTTTTGGTCCCACTCCAAGCCACACACTAAAGCCCAATTGGGAAGGCCCAAAAGGCTAGCATAATTAGATAATCAGTTATGTGGAGAGAAACATACAGAATTTTATATAGAATAAAATGGTTTGTATGTTTGATGAATAAGATGAATATAAGGAAGAGAGACACTCTTTCATATTCTCTCTAGAAAACATAGAACTGATTGAGAGACCACACATCTTGGGCATCAAGTGGAATTGGAGTGAAGATTGAAAGTCTTCCTGAGTACTTCTTCATTCGGTTTTGAATTTCACCGCATCAAGGTACACTCTCTTGTTCTTATATTCTGAAACCTACATAGTACATGTTATCAATTGCGAATGAAGTAGATCCGTTTATTTTCCGCTGCGTATGTTTTGTATGCGATACAAACATGTATATTTCCTAACATTGGTATCAGAGCGGTCTTCATTTCGAATCTGTATAACATGTTTTGTTCGTTTTGGAATTAGAGATAATAGTTTCAAGTTGATAGAGAATTATACATTTAATTTTCTGCATGGTTGTTGAAACTATGATTTGATAAAAACTGATATTGATGTTATGATGTTGTTTAAATATGAATTTAAGAATGTTAAATTGATCTTTAAGGCTATAGCATCAATAGATTTCAGTTTTGATATCAATCTCTGTCTATCATTTTCGTATGATGGTTGTTAATTCATGCAAAACTGTTGAAAACTGCCTTAGAAGAATTTCTGAAAATTCGAGTTTTACGAGTTTCGATTGATCGAAATTTATTTTCAATCGATCGAGTAAGACAGTGACCAATCTTTTTGGATCGATTGATATTCGATTGCTAGTCGATCGATCAAATTTTCTTTTCTATCGATCGAGAGGCGATCGAGTATCAATCGAACAAGACAGAAGGTCAAGTTCGAATTGTTTAATTTTTTCGACTGATCGAGGGGCACATTCGTAAGAAAAAGTGATTAGTATAAAATGCAAGACTGTGTATAATTAGTTTGTGTATGTTTAAAAGATAAAAACCTTTATTTTAAAACATCTAGTGGGAGAGAGATTCAAGGGTTGGATCTCACGGCCTCCATTGTCAGTTTATAGTAGTGTGATTAATCACCTCGCCTTGGCGTATATGCCTTGCTCCCTACGGAGGGTGTTTAATTTATGGTACTACAGGTTAAACTTCTTAATAATAGATGAAGTGTGTTTTTACATTAAGAGTGACCACGCTACCGTGGAGTTACTTGGTGACTCACATTGATTCTAGACAATGGTGTACACTAGACTAAGTATGATGTTAACCTCCCTACGGAGCTATGTCATTATCACTTAGAGGCTAAAGAATAAGCGGCACATTATTTTTGTTTGGTAAGAGTTACCATGATAGCATTAATAATGACGATAATCCTTGCTTAATCATAGTGATTGGTATGACCTCGCTACCGAGGAATATTAATTGCGGGATTGGGTTGTCGTTGCATATATTATATTATGGTTTTATTAAGGTTCCATATTATATGTTTATATGCTAAATTGATAATGTCCAGTTTACTTATTATATTCATGTTTATTACTTTCAGTTTTGAACATGGCATCATTTAGCCCACTTGTTAGCATTCTTAATCAAAACAAACTGACTGAAACCAATTATGTTGACTGGAAAAGAAACTTGGACATAGTTTTCACAGCTGAAGAGCACAAATATGTGCTTACTCAACCATGTCCTAGCTTTCCTTCATTAGATGCTCCTCTTGAGGAAAAACAACAATATGATCGTTGGCAGAAATCTAATGAAATGGCCAAGTGCTACATCCTAGCGTCCATCTCAAATGTTCTACAGCATCAAATGCAGGATGTAGAACTTGCTTCGGACATTATGCTAAGTCTGAAGGAGATGTTTGGTGAGCAAGGCCGTTCTGCAAGGCAAGAAACCATGAGGCAAATTTATAATACCAAAATGGCTAAAGGTAGTTCAGTGAGAGAACATTGTCTTACAATGATCTCTAATCTGAATACATTGGAAGTTTTGGATGCCAACATTGATGGAGAATCCCAAGTGGATATGATACTCCAGTCACTACCGGAGTCATTCAAGGAATTCAGACTTAATTATAACATGAACAAAAAGATTTATTCTTTGTCTGAATTAATGAATGAGTTGGTAGCGGCGGAAGGCATCCTTGGTACTTCTAATGTTGAAGCCAATGTGGGTGAAGCTTCTACTTCTCAACCTAAGTCGAAACGCAAGGGTAAGAAGAAGAAGAAGAAGGACTTCACTAAACAGGAGGGTAAACAAATTGTCTTAGGGGTTGCCGACAAAGGAAAGAAGCTGAAAGGAAAATGTTTCCATTGTGGTGAGAAAGGACAGTGGAAGAGGAATTGTCCAAAGTTCAAGGCTGCCAATAAGGGTATGAAAATTTCATTCCTTCTTGAAATATGTTTGGTACAAAATCCCACGGATTCCTGGTGTGTGGATTCAGGTTGTACTAATCATATCTGCAATTCTTTGCAGGGGTTCCAGGAGACCAGAAGACTTAAAGAAGGAGAGTTGTTTCTGACCTTGGCTGATGGGAGTAGGATTCCAATTGTAGCTATTGGAGTGTTTAATTTATGCTTTGAAATTAGGGTTTTAATATTGGAAGACTGTTTATTTGTACCTAATGTTCGTAGGAATTTAATTTCTGCAACTTATTAGGTAAAAATGGATATTGTGTTATCCTTAAAGACAATGTTGTAATAAAGAAGGATAAAATGTTTATCTGTTCTGGCAATATTGTGGATGGTCTTTATATTTTAACTCCTGATAAGCATGAATTATACAATTCTGAATTAGATAATAAATCTCATGTAAAATCATTAAAGAGAAAGTTTCCTTCTACTAATGAAGCATATCTTTGGCACTTGCGTTTGGGTCATATTAATCCAAACAGAATTCAAAGACTGATCAAAGATGGTCTCTTAGAGCCATTGGACTTTAATGAATTTCCAGTTTGTGAATCTTGTTTGGAAGGCAAAATGACCAAACGACCTTTTGATGCAAAAGGTAGAAGAGCCCAAGAGTTGCTAGAATTAGTTCATACGGATGTTTGTGTTCCTATGTCAACCCAAGTAAAAGGAGGTTATGAGTACTTCATCACTTTCACCGATGATTATTCTAGATTTGGTTATGTGTACCTAATGAGACGGAAGTCCGAAGCTTTTGAAAAATTCAAAGAGTTTAGGGCTGAAGTTGAGAATCAATTGGGTAAACACATAAATGCCATTCGATATGATCGTGGTGGCGAATACCTTCTTGGGGATTTCAAGGATTACTTAACTCAAAATGGGATTGTATCCCAATTGACTGCACCTGGAACTCCCCAACAAAATGGTGTAGCAGAAAGAAGGAATAGGACTCTTTTAGAAATGGTTAGGTCCATGATGAGTTACTCAACTTTACCTATTTATTTTTGGGGTTATGCCTTAGATACAGCAATACATCTTTTGAATTTAGTTCCATCAAAATCTGTTCCCAAAACACCCATGGAATTGTGGAGTGGGCGTAAGCCTAGTATGAAATATCTCCACATTTGGGGTTGTCCAGCACATGTGTTAAAAGGGAAGTCTGATAAGTTGGAACCAAAATCAGAAGTATGTTTGCTTGTGGGTTATCCAAAGGAAACTAGGGGTTATTTATTCTATAGTCATAAAGATAACAAAGTTTTTGTTAGTACAAATGCTAAATTCTTGGAATATGACTATATGAATAATTTTACTCCTAGAAGTAGAGTTTTCTTGGCTGAAATGAATGAACTTGTAATTCAACAACCAATGGTTGAAACTAGGGATGATGTGGCTGTATTGGATACACCACACGATACTACTCATGAGATGTCTAGTACACAGTTGCCTCGTCATAGTGGGAGGAATGTTAGGCCACCTATAAGATTCATAGGTCTTGGAGAGACTTATGAGGCTATCTCAGAGGAGGCCGAAACTGATCCTTACACTTATGAAGAAGCAATGAATGATATAGATGCACATCATTGGGTCCAAGCTATGAAATCAGAATTAGATTCCATGTATTCCAATCAAGTTTGGGATCTTGTAAAGGCGCCTAACGGCATTAAACTTGTTGGTTGCAAATGGGTTTACAAAAGGAAGAGAGGGATAGATGGAAAGGTTGAAACCTTTAAAGCAAGGCTAGTGGCAAAAGGGTATACTAAAAAAGAAGGTATTGATTATGAGGAAACCTTTTCACCAGTAGCAATGCTTAAATCTATCAGAATTCTCTTATCCATTGCTGCTCATTATGATTATGAGATTTGGCAAATGGATGTCAAGACTGCATTTCTTAATGGCAATCTTGAAGAGGAAATCTATATGAAGCAACCAGAAGGTTTTATAGCAAAGAACCAAGAGCATATGGTATGTAAGTTGAATAGGTCCATTTATGGACTTAAGCATGCATCTAGGTCATGGAACATCAGATTTGATCAAGCAATCAAATCATTTGGTTTTGAACAAAATCTTGATGAACCATGTGTATACAAAAGACATCAAGACAAAATAGTAATGCTTCTAGTGCTTTATGTTGATGATATTCTACTCATTGGAAATGATGTAGGGGTCATGTCATCAGTAAAGGTTTGGTTGTCAAGCCAATTTGATATGAAGGACTTGGGTGAGGCTAACTTTATTCTAGGGATCAAGCTTTGGCGAGATCGTAAGAATAAGATGTTAGGCTTATCACAAGCTGGATATATAGATAAGGTTCTAGAACGATTTAGCATGCAAAACTCCAAGAAAGGATTATTTCCTTTCAGACATAGAGTTCCTCTGTCTGATGACCAAAGGCCTAAGACTCAAGAGGAAGAAGATATGATGAGACAAGTTCCTTATGCTTCTGCAGTAGGAAGTCTCATGTATGCCATGCTTTGTACTAGACCAGATATCTATTTTTCAGTTGGCATGGTCAGCCGATATCAATCAAATCCAGGACCACAACATTGGCAAGCTGTAAAGCATATTCTCAAGTATCTACGGAGAACGAGAGATTATATGCTTGTTTACAGTTGTGAGGATTTGATTCCCGTTGGCTATACAGATTCAGACTTTCAATCGGATCTAGATTTCAGAAAGTCCACGTCAGGATGTGTTTTCACCATGGGAGGTGGAGTCATAAGTTGGAGGAGTGTTAAGCAATCTTGTATTGCGGACTCCACCATGGAAGCTGAATATGTTGCTGCTTGTGATGCGGCAAAGGAAGCTGTTTGGCTCAAGAAATTCCTTTCTGATCTTGGTGTAGTGAGAATGGAGCAAGTTCCTATCACTTTGTTTTGTGACAATAGTGGAGCGGTTGCACAATCCAAAGATCCAAGGAATCACAAGAAAGGAAAGCACATTGAGAGAAAGTACCACATCATTCGAGACATTGTTGCTTGTGGAGATGTGGTGGTTGAAAAGATTGAAAGTGCAAATAATCTAGCAGATCCCTTTACCAAATTCTTGCCTCAAAGGACCTTCGAGTCACATTTGGAGGGAATGGGAGTTAGATTAGTGCACAATAGTCTTTAGGGCAAGTGGGAGATTGTTAGGATATGTGCCCTTAAATCCTATTGTATGATGCTATGTACGATATTATGTATGACATTATATGAGAAATCATGTATGAGGTAGCCTAGCAGTAGGAGGCATTGAGAGTTGCTACTGCTGAGGTTGGCACCTTGCAGGCTCTATTTGACATAGAGAGGTAGAGCTACACCTCGAGTCCCACTTTAGAGAAGGAACTTGTCCGGCTTTGACATTTATACAGCATACTTAGAGAGGTTGCTAAAGACTTGGGCTTTGATGTAGTAGGGTTGCTTTGTACCAACCCGTTGGATGATCCGATTCTTCACACCGGTTTTAGGATGCTTTGTAGGGCAGTGTCAGACCGTTTAGGCCATGTTTGACTCGCTTGAGTTTTTTATGTTTTCGATTTTTACACATGAGCTATGTAGTTAGTATTCCAACATGTATGGAAAGGTCCTTTGTAAATTGCTAGGCAATTACACACGGCCCACTTTTGGAGTTTTAAAGCATAGTCTAGTTTGTAAGGCATGCTTAAAAAATGGAAAGAAGGTAGAAACGAAGATGTTCTTGCATATATTGATTGTCAGGAGATATTTATGTTTATGAGATTTGTGTTTTAGGTGCATAATGATGAATGCATGAAAGGATTGGAAAGGCATAAAATAGGCATGTTTAATGAATATGTGTGCAAATACTTTGAAATGCAAGATCATACAAATAAAATGGTAATGTAAGTCTATGCATATTAATATCTCTGGTTCCAAAGGATACATCCGATTCTAGACGGATCTTTTCCTTTCCTGTTGGGGTATATCTTCCACTGGAATAGGTCATAAAATCTTTGAATAACCTATGGAGGGCCATGCACGTTGCAAACATAGAACAATCTTTTGGGGATCTTGAGGCACCCTTATATCTTCCTCTTAGATGCGGAGTCCATTCTTTTTTCTTGATCTTGATCATAAACTCAAGCGAATTCAATTGACTAATTTTTCTTCTAAAATGTGACTGGGCCAAGGTGGCTGCTGTTAGGATATGTGCCCTTAAATCCTATTACATGATGCTATGTATGACATTATGTATGACTTAATGTTATGATTAATAAAGTTGTTTTATTATTATCTAAAATAATGGTAACATGAATATTTGGACATTATCATATAGTCCATGAGATGCATAGTATGTGATTTATGTGATTTAGTCACTGAAGATATAGATCACAAGTTTTTTGTAAACTCATAATTATAGTTCGTAGTTAGTAATGAAATTTGGCATTTCATCTGCGAAGACTATAACATATCAACTAAGATGATTTGTCTTGATCATGGAAGTGGAGACTTCTAGCTGATATGTTGTTATGTTTTAAGAGTTAAGACATATTGAACTGGACCGCTGTGAGATTTATTATTCTTCTAACGACTGTCAAATGAATAATAAATCTCACAACTTCTATTTGCATGAACTCTTAATCCTGAGAGAATAATGGACCTGATCATAAGATGTAGGTTGCTTTGATATATCAGGAGTGAGATCTAAAGTCACGATCAAAACCTCAGTATATTGGGCAGCCACATTTAGTGTTGATGGAACATACATTCTCAAGATGGAATTCATAATCTCTTAACGGAGATATAAAATATTCCTTTGAGATAAGTTTAATGGATTTGGTTATTCAGAGTGTTAGTCCTAACCACTTTAGTAAGGATATACTAAAGTATATATTTATGAAATTGGATTTCATAAATATATGATGAATAACTTAAAGGATTAAATCAGGCACTCAAGGATTAAGATGTAGTAATTTCAAAGTGGTAGTCTATATTCATGACTTTGTATTACTACGAATATTTAATGAAGGTGTTGCATATATAATAAAGTCTTGGGATATAATTTATTAATAAGGCCTAGAGTGCAATTATATTTATATAGTGATATTAAATATAATTAATGGTAACTTTGGACTTGTCAAGAATTGATAGAAAAGCCCAAGGTCCATTGGAGCTAGTGTCTTATTGGTCCCTTTTGGTCCCACTCTAAGCCACACACTAAAGCCTAATTGGAAAGGCCCAATAGGCCGGCCCAATTAGATAATCAGTTAGTCATAAAGGGAGAAACATACATAATTTTTTTTTTATAAAAAAAAAGACATCATTGTGAAGTGGTGTGTATGTGTAACTGAAGCCACTCAATTATTCTCCCTTAGACATTGATTGAGAGACCGCACTTCTTGGGCGTAAAGTGGAATTGGAGTGAAGATTAAAAGTGTTCCCAAGTACTTCTAATCTTTTTTTTTTTTTTGAATTTCACCACACCAAGGTACGCTATCTATCTCGTTCTTAAATTCTGAAATTTACATCATGCATGTTATCAAACATGAATGAAATAGATCTATTTTTGTTGCTTCTGCTGTGTTTTGTATGAGATACAAAACTAGATTTTCCAACAGCTACATTCGTACCTCCATTGGGAAGGATCAGGTCATCATGTAGGTCAACTGATATTACAAATTTTGATTGCCCTAATTTTTGCCTAGATCGCCCTCTCGGGTTTTCAATCTAGCAGGCTTCCTTGCATTCTTTCTTTTGCTCTCTTTTTGTGTAGACCGTCTTTCATAGTTTTTTTTTTTTTTTGTATTTTTTTTTCTTTTGCTTTTTTTTTTTGTTTTGTTTTTGTTTTTGTTTTGTTTTGTTTTTTATTTTGTTTTTTGTTTTTTGTTTTTTTTGGTTTTTTCCTTTTTGTTTACATAGGAATGTAGAAAAAGAGGTTGCACTTGGAGGCTTCCTCATGCAAAGTACTATATGACAGCATCAAAATTGGTGGGCATATTGAAGTCATGCCCATCCATGTCGGCTAGGATTAAGGCTCCTCTGGAAAAGGTCTTTTTCACCACATATGGGCCCTCGTAGGTTGGGGTAAACTTTCCTCTATGGTCAGGCATAGCTTGGTTGCACTTTTTCAAGACTAGGTCACCTTCTTCAAAGACTCTGGATCTAACTTTCTTGTTGAATGCTTACTCGACGTGGCGTTGGTACAATTATTTATGGCACATTGCGGTCATGTGCTTTTCGTCTATCATGTTAAGTTTCTCATATTGAGAATGGGCCCATTCAACTTCTGATAGCTTTGTCTGTGATAAGATTATGAGAGATGAAATCTCTATCTCTTCGGGAAGGACGACTTCTGTGCCGTAGACCAAGGAATACGGGGTTGCACCCGTGGAAGTACAAATGAAAGTGTGATAGGTGCATAAGGCAAATGACAAGAACTCGTACCAATCCTTACAAGTGTTTGTCAGCTTCACTAGGATCTTTTTTATGTTTTTGTTGGCTGCTTCCACCATGCCATTCATCTGAGGGCGGTAAGGAACCAAATTTCGGTGATTGATCTTGTACTATTGGCAGAGTTGCTCTCTTGGTATGCCGTAACAGCAAATGATGTTCTGTTTCAAGAATTAGGCCACCACAGCTTGGGTGATGCTTTTGTAGGATGTGGCTTCCACCCACTTGGTGAAGTAGTTGATGGCCACCAAGATATACTCATGCCCATTTGAGGCTTTCGGAATCACAAGTTTGATGATGTCCATTCCCCAAGCTAAAAAAGGCCATGGAATTGCTAGAGAGTACAGGGGTTGGGGAGGAACATTCTTTCTATTCTGATAGACCTAGCAATGGTAGCATGTCCTCACATGTTGATGCAATCACTTTTAATAGTGAGTAAATAGTAGTAGGCTTTCATGATTTTTTGGGCCAACAAGGGTCCACTGGCATGGGCTCCAAGCAAGCCTTCATGCATCTCTTCCATCAAATGGTTAGCCTCGGGAGCATCTATGCATCGAAGCAAAGTTGTATTGTGGTTCCTCTTATACAAGACTTCCCCACTCAAGAAGAATTGGCACATCATGTGCCTAATAAACTCCCTCTCATTGTCTGTGACCCCAAGCAAGTATTCACCATGTTTGATATAAGACTTGATATCATGGTACCATGTCTTACCATTGATTTCAGCTTCGATGTTCATGCATTCTTCAATATTCATGTAGTAGGCCAACACACTACGGACCTCTATGCGTAATTGTTGCATCTTATCTCCTTTTGCTAACTTAACCATGCTAGCTAAGGTAACTAAGCATCTGCAAACTAGTTGTGTGCTCGGGCCAAATAGACAACGGTAATGTTCCAGAACTTTGGGATTAGGCGACTGACATCCTTCTGATACTGAATCAACTTGGTGTCTCGGGCTTGCCACTTTCCCTTTATTTGGGAGATGATCAACAGGGAATGTCCAAAGATGCTTAGATCGTACGCGCCAAACTATAAGGCAACTTGAAGGCCTACTATGCACACCTCGTACTCTGTGACATTGTTCCTGCAATCAAAATTCAGCTTGACTGAAACAAGGATTTGCTGGCCCTTCAGGGATACTAGATCTGATCCCATTCCATTTTCAATGCCAATGGCAACCCTATCGAAATAAAGCTTCCAACACCATGGTTCTACATTGTTGGGTTCTGGCTCTATCGCTAAAACATCCTCATCTAGGAAGAGGGATTCTAAGAAATCTAGATCGTTCAACGACTAGTTTGCCGGTAATCAACTATGGCTTGGCCCCTAATGGCCTTTTGCACTACAAACATAATATTGAACTCAGATAGCAAAATTTGCCAATGGGAGATCTTCCTTATGAGGGCAGGCTTTTCAAAGATGTACTTGAAGGGGTCTATGCGATAAATCAACCACATGGTGAAGTAGAGCATTACTGCCACAACTTACGTGAGGCCCATGCTAGGATGCAACGTGCCCTTTCGATGGTGATGTAATTGATCTCATAACTGGTGAACTTCTTACTCAGGTAGTAAATTGCCTTCTCCTTTCGATCGGGTTCATTTAGCTGGCCTAACATGCAACCCATGGATGCTTCTTGCACTGCCCATGCTAGGGCGCAACATGTCTTTTCAATGGTGATGTAATTGATCTCAGAATTGGTGAACTTCTTACTTAGGTAGTAAATTGCCTTCTACTTTCGTTCAGATTCATTTAGCTAGCCTAACATGCAACCTATGGATGCTTCTTACATTGCTAGATAGAGAATCAACGGATGTTCCAGTGTCAAAGGAACCCGAATAACAGGGTTCAAAAGATATCGCTTAATCTTGTCAAAGGTCGATTGGCATTCATTTGTCCATTCTATCTTCGTATCCTTCTTCAAAAGCTTGAACAAGGGATTGCACATGGCGATCAACTCTGCTATGAAGTGGGCTATGTAATTGATCCTGCCTAAGAAGTTTCAAACTTTTTTCTGTCAAAGGCCACTTGGCATTCATTTGTCCATTCTATCTTCGTATCCTTCTTCAAAAGCTTGAACAAAGGATTGCACGTGGTGATCAACTCTGCTATGAAGCGGGCTATGTAATTGATCCTGCTTAAGAAGTTTTGAACTTGTTTCTCGAAGGACGCTTGGCATTCATTTGTCCATTCTATCTTTGTGGATTTCTTCAAAAGCTTGAACAAGGGATTGCACATGGCAATTAACTCTGCTATAAAGCAGGCTATGTAATTGATCTTGCCAAAGAAGTTTCGAACTTGTTTCTGGGTTTTCAGAGCGAGCATGCCCTTGATGGCCTGAACTTTTGCTGGGTCCACTTCAATTCCTCTTTGGCTAACTATGAAGCCAAGCAATTTCCTTGAACTGGCTTCGAAGACCCACTTGTTACGGTTAAGCCTTAACCTATACTTAACAAGGTGTTTCAATAGCTTTATTAAAATTTTCAAATAATCTCTAGGAGTACGTGATTGGGCGATCATATCATCTACATAGACTTCAATCTCCTTATGCATCATATCATGGAGTAAGGTTACCATGGCTCGAGGTGTTATCAATCACGATATTGATATGTGGCAAGGGAAAATTATCCTTCGGGCTGGCCCGATTCAAATCTCTATAATCAATGCACATGCGTAGCTTCCAATCTTTCTTTAGAACGGGAATAATGTTGGTAACCCAATCTGAGTAGGCTATGGCAGTAAGAGAACCGGTTTTTAACTACTTGTCCACTTCTTCTTTGATTTTCAAGATAGTCTTAGTTTTCATCCTTCGAAGGGCTTACCACACTAGGGGACATTCAAATTTAATTAGAATCTTGTGGACGACAATCTCAGGGTCCAGTCCTAGCATATCTTGATAAGACCAAGAAAAATATTTCCTTGAATCCTTTTAACAAAACTATGAGATCATCTTTCATGTCCTTAGGAAAGTTTAACCTAATCTTGACGGGTTTTTCATTTTCGCCTTCAGTGGCTAGGTTTATCTCCTCTGTTTCTTCGATATTGGGCTTGGAGCCTTCACTCTCTCTGTTTAAAGCTTCTAGGATGTCTCGAGGTAAGTTTGGGACCTCTTCCATTCCTTCAACATCATGATCCAACTCTATTGTCTCATTCACATCATCCATACCCTCATTATGGCAAAGGGACGATGTACCCACTTAGGAATCAGAATAGATCCTATAGAGTAGAACATATAAAGAGAAACATATGATAATTTGCACACACATATTCATAGGAATTCAAATAAAGAAAGATGCAAGAATTTTCTTGAATAATATGTGTTGACGCCTCACAGTTGCTTGACCCCAGGTGTGTGACTAGAATATGAGTCAATTTTAAGGAAATTACTATAGGTAAGTGAAGTTGCCACCAATCATTGGGTTTTTCTAAGGTGTGATTAGTTACTTAACTCTATTTAATTTTATTACCAATCCTAGGCTAAGAAAAAGGTTGTTTTTCCTAATCTAATATGGATGGACAAAAAATCTTGATGAGTTTGGAAGTCTGGTTATGTGTGGGGAGGGTGTTAGGCACCCCACAGTGGTTGTCCAAGGACAGTCCTTTGTCTTGGTAAAATCATAATTTTTAGACATTGGCAATTGAAAACAAGCTATTGGCATTAGCTTACGAGGCTTAAAATGAATTGGGCTTCGAGGTTTGATTTCAGAATGGGTATTGTGGACACAAGGGGGGAGGGGAGTTGCCATCTAGTTTTTGCAATCGTTTAGGAACCATATATATAGCGTCCTCTCGAGGAAGGACCTTTGAACTTACTACCAGAGAATGAGTTCGGAGTTTAGGTACGTTCTTGGGAAGGTGTTAGACACCCAAGATCACCCAACCCTAAGGTTGGCCTCCCATCATTGTGTCTTAATCTTAACCTTATTAAAAAACGACTTCAACACTTGCATTCTAAACTCACACACACACTAACATGCATCTAACATACAACATGGCATCTTTTATCCCAAATAACATATCTATCCACAAAGCAAAAGAGAGCCAGACACACATAAGAAACCCTAACATTCATCCAACATGTGAAAACCCTATTATACATCCAAACAAGGCAGCAGCCCCAAACATGGCAACAAGCATATCATCAATCACAAGATCATGTAATTGGTATTGAAAGACACAAAGCAAGACATTCAACAATACACCATTAAATGCATGTTCATACCTATGCATGGCTTACCTTCACTTACCTTTTAGCAACACAGCACCTATGGCATCATGAATGGGCATAGAATGCATGTTCATGGCATTGATGGGGTAAGACCAAGTATGATTTGTCCTTGAGTAGTCGTCCTTAGAATGTAAAACACCATGATAATTAGGCCTGCTACCTACCTACCGTACTAGTCATGCTCTTTGAGAGGAGCTCGTCCAAAGAAGGATGGCCGTCCTAGACATGGACCATCTTGTCCAAACCTAGGATGGTCGTCCAGACATGGACAACCCCCAATACAAGATTTTTCCACACAAGCTTATGAATTAGAATACATGGTGAGATCCTGATGCACCACTGTAACTTCCTGCCAAGCAATTAACTTCCAATGACAGTTATAGAAGATAAGAATCAATGTCATAACTTCTATAGCGGTTATAAGAATAAAGTGTAAAGCTCCTAACCACCTCATATTGGAAAAATACATGTTTTATCGCATACAAAACATACACAGCGAAAAATTAACAGATCTACTTCATTTGCAATTGATAACATGTACTATGTAAATTTCAGAATTCAAGAATAAAAGTGTGTACCTTGGTGTGATAAATTTCAAAACAAAAATTAGAAGTACTTGGGAACACTTTTAATCTTCACTCTAATTCCACTAATACTCAAGAAGTGTGGTCTCTCAATCAGTTATATGTGAATGTCCAAGGGAGAATGAAAGAGTGTCCAACACTCACATATAAACCATTTCATGTTTTTACCAAAATTCTGTATGTTTCTCTTCTTATAACTAATTATCTAATTGGGCTAGCCTTTTGGGCCTTTCTAATAGGGCTCTTGTATGTGGCTTGGAGTGGGACCAAAATGGAACAAATAAGACACTAGCTCCATAGGCCTTGGGCTTTTCTGTCAACTCTTGACAAGTCTAAAGTTACCATTAATTATATTTAATACCACTATATAAATATAATTACACTCTAGGCCTTATTAATAAATTATATCCCAAGGCTTTATAGTACATGCAACCCCTTTATAAAATATTCGTAATAATACAAAGTCTTGAATATAGACTGCCACTTTGTAGATTACTACATCTTAATCCTTGAGTACCTAGTTTAATCCTTTAAAGTTATTCATCATATATGTATGAAATCCAATTTTATAAATATATACTTTAGAGAATATGAAACATATGATGAAACCGAACCCATTAAACTTATCTTAAGGGAATATTTTATATCTCTGTTAAGAGACTATGAATTCCATCTTGAGAATATATGTTCCATTAACACTAAATGTGGCTGCCCAATATACTGAGATTTTGATCATTACTTTAGATCTCAATCTTGATATATCAAAGCAACCTACACTTCATGATCAAGTCCATTATCCTCTTAGGATTAAGAGTTCATGTAAATAGAAGTCGTGAGATTTATTATTCATTTGAAAGTCGTTAGGAGAATAATAAATCTCACAGCGGTCCAGTTTAATATGTCTTATCTCTTAAAGCATATCAACGTATCAACTAGAAGTCTCCATTTCCATGATCAAGACAAATCATCTTAGTTGATATGTTATAGTCTTCGCAGATGAAATGCCCAATTTCATCACCAACTACGAACTATAATTCTGAGTTTACAAAGAACTTGTGATTTATATCTTCTGTGACTTTTCACATAAATCACATATTATGCATCTCATGGACTATATGATATTGTTCGAATATTCATGTTACCATTATTTTAGATAAGAAGAAAACAACTTTATTAATTACAACATTAAGTCATACATAACGTCATACATAGCATCATACAATAGGATTTAAGGGCACTAATCTTAACACCTCAAATGTAGGAGAAGTTACTAAACAAGTAACTGCTTATAATATGCATTATATAAACACTCATTTACGACAAGAAAAGGTAGGTAAGAAACAATTCCCACAAAGTTGGCATTTCAAAATTTAAGAGAAAAACTAAGTTGAGCATCGGAGGGTTCTTGATCGGTCTGCCCCGGTCACCTTTTGATCGTGTGTTTCCTTTTTTCAGATTTTCCAATCCATGTGAAGCCTGAAGCATAGTCTACTGATTTTATTTGCTTCATCAGTTGGCGTTATTTATGGGGAGAGGAGGTTAAATGTGTTTTACAGTTTGCCTTTCTCTGACAAAAGGCTATATGGTTCAGAAAAGATTAAGGGCTACTAGCCCAGGCCACTAAGAGAGTAGGGATGCCTCTAGCAATCCCCATCGTGATAGACAATTAGCGCCTATCACGCAACCACCTTCCATCCAACATATACAGTCCATGGCAGCTGCCATGGAAGAATTAACTCGTCAGAATCAAGAGTTGACCAGGGAAATCAATTTGCGGAGGTAGCACCATGAAGGGTATGAGGAAGGACAAGCCCAGAGTCAAGAAGGTAGGGGGAATGCTGAGCCCGAAAGTTAGTTAAGGGGTACTACTTCACGAAGGGGGCCACACTTGGAAAGGGAGATGGACCAATGAGGAAGGTTATGGACGAGATGAGGGAGAACATGAGAAGGGCGAATCCCGTAGAGGATTTAGTTCATCGAATAGACTCTCCTTTCACGGCTTCTATAAACGGTCACCCCTTGCCTCCGAAGTTCAAGATGCCTTCCTTGAACTTGTATGATGGAACGTGTGATCCTTTTGATCATATTGCTACTTTCAAGACTATGATGCATCTCTAAGGGGTTCCAGATGAGATTATAAGTAGAGCCTTCCCTACTACCCTCAAAGGACCAGCATGAGTATGTTTCAGCAAGATACTTCCAAATACTTTGAATTCCTTTGAAGAATTGAGTAAGCTGTTTGTCAACAATTTCATCGGAGGGCAAAGGCATAAACGTTCCTTCTAGTTTGCTAACCATAAAGCAAGGAGAAAATGAAAGCTTACAGTCCTTCATTACTTGTTTCAATAGGGAAGCCCTAACAGTGGACGAGATGGATGACAAGTTTTTATTGGCAGCCTTTCATAATGGGGTTAACTCTGATCTATTCATCCATAAGCTTTATGAGCAAGAGCCCCAGACCATGACTGAACTCATCCATTCAGTCCAAAACTTCATGAACGTAGAAAGACGCAATTATAGCTAAGAAAAGAAAAAGAGATGAATGTATGTGTTGGAAAAATAGGTGTTTGTATCACATACAAAACATACGCAGCGGAAAATTAACGGATCTACTTCATTCACTATTGATAACATGTACTATGTAAGTTTCAAAATTTAAGAACAAGAAAGCGTACCTTGATGCGGTGAAATTCAAAACCAAAAGATTAGAAGTACTTGGTAACACTTTTAATCTTCACTCCAATTCCACTTAATGCCCAAGAAGTGTGGTCCCTCAATCAATTTCCAAGGAGAGAAAAAGAGTGTCCAACACTCACATACAAACCATTTCATGTTCTCATATGATTATAATTAAAACCACTTAGAAAACTCTCATGTGAATTAGCACTTTTGAAATTTTGTGTGTTTCTCTCCTTAAATATAACTGATTATCTAATTGGGCTAGCTTTTTGGGTCATTCCAATTGGGCTCTAGTGTGTGACTTGGAGTGGGACCAAAAGGGAACAAATAAGACTCTAGCTCCAATGGGCTTTGGGCTTTTCTGTCAACAAATGACAAGTCCAAAGTTACCATTAATTATATTCAATACCACTATATGAATATAATTGCACTCTAGGCCTTATTAATAAATTATATCCCAAGACTTATTATGCATGCAACCCCTTCATTAAAATATTCGTAGTAATACAAAGTCATGAATATAGACTGTCACTTTAAAGATTACTACATCTTAATCTTTGAGTACTCGGTTTAATCTTTTATGTTATTCATCATATATTTATGAAATCCAATTCCATAAATATATACTTTAGTAATTCCTTACTAAAGTGGTTGAGCCTAACACTCTGAATAACCAAACCCATTATACTTATCTCAAGGGAATATTTTATATCTCCGTTAAGAGATTATGAATTCCATTTTGAGAATATATGTTCCATCAACACTAAATGCGGCTGCCCAACATACTGAAGTTTTGATCGTGACTTATAGATCTCACTCCTGATATATCTGAGCAACCTACACTTCATAATCAAGTCCATTATTCTCTCAGGATTTAGAGTTGATGTAAATAGAAGTTGTGAGATTTATTATTCATTTGATAGTCGTTAGGAGAATAATAAATCTCACAGCGGTCCAGTTCAATATGTCTTAACTCTTAAAACATAGCAACATATCAACTAGAAGTCTTCACTTCCATGATTAAGACATCTTAGTTGATATGTTATAGTCTTCGCAGATAAAATGCCCAATTTCATCACCAGCTATAAACTAAAATTCTGAGTTTACAAAGAACTTCTGATTTATATCTTCTGTGACTAAACCACATAAATCACATACTATACATTTCATGGACTAAGATAATGTCCTATTAGTTCATTTATAGATAGTCTCATATAATTAAACAATTTAATTATTTATAATATGCCAATAAATTGGATTTTATGTTATGAATATATGATCTGGATTTTCAGTGCATGCAATGTATAAATTTGATCTCCATAATTTCATCCACAAAAAGGCAAAAGCCTAAAGTCGAATAAAAATCTCTGGACATAAAGATGTAGCATCCACAAGCTTTCCTCGAAACAAGGATAAAGCAAAGAAAAACAAGCTCAAGGCTTAATCGTTCAAACAATGGACGAAGTAAAGCCTTAAAATGTGTTAGTCCAGCCCATGGACAAGGAAATGCCTACATAAATTTAAGGTCCAAAGGACAGGATGCCAGCTGAGACAATCCAAAATTTGGACCAGAAAAAGTTGGGCCTTCAAGATAAACTTTATGGACGAAATGTAAAAACCAGCCGCCAAGTTTGAGGACGAGTGAAGCTAGAAAGCCATTGCCATTCACAAAGATAAGATATACTTGCAAAATTC
This sequence comes from Lithocarpus polystachyus, assembly GCA_033629205.1. Lineage (NCBI taxonomy): Eukaryota > Viridiplantae > Streptophyta > Magnoliopsida > Fagales > Fagaceae > Lithocarpus > Lithocarpus polystachyus. The sequence goes on from CM066163.1 coordinate 47,591,305, forward strand.
AAAGAATGGCAAAGGATGTTAAAGGAATCCTTGTTATGGACGAGCAATACCTAAAACCAATATATTGGATATCTAAAAAAAAAAAAAATTGTCCATACAACAACATGTTTAATAGTAAACGAAAGAATAATAAAAATGAAACATTTATTCATAAATTTTAAACAAAAACGGGTAGACGACCACCGTCCAAAAACCCTTATAAAATAAAAAGCCTAAAAGGCAATTGTTTAGAAGCTTGTCCTAAGTGATGTAGACGAGTAAAATGTACTTAACATAATTCTAAATGGTCCTAAACAATGGACCTCATAAAGAAAAAAACAAAAACAAGCAAACAACTCAAAGAAAAACTAAAATAAAAGCTTTCACTGCGGGGGATCATTTTCAGCGTCCTGGGCGAGCTGAGTAGTGGCATCGTTTTCAATATTGATATCCTCGGAGCTTGTCTGGATGAGAGAGCTTGCAGTAGTAGCAAGGTTAAGTTTGATGAAGCATAATCAACTTTAGGGAAATTTTGTATAGCGTCCATTCGAAAATTTTCAAAACTTGCTGCATAATTGGTGTCCAGCAAATCAGTGAACTGCTTGGATGCCATGAACTCCACTACTGCATCTTCTTTTGGCTTAGTGAGAAGGGTACTCAACTTGTCATTCCTTTTTTGAAGGTGGTTAAGACGAGTATCCTTCCCCACCATATAAGCTCTTAGCTCTTCAACCAAATTTTGTAACTTCTTGGTCTCGTCCTTGGCCTTAGCTGCCACCTTAGCCCAACCCTTGCAGTCGTCCTTGATCTCTTAGATCCTCTTCGTAAGTAGGATCCCCATCTTGTCCATTTCTGTCGCCTACCTAGACGTAGCTATGAACTTTGACATGGCCTGTGCAAGTGATTAAAGAGTTTTGTTAATATATATATATATATATATATATATGCTTGTCACTAAAGCAAGAAGAGGTAAAAGAGTTTACCTTTCAAAGATCATGAACACCATATTGCTCAAATTCTTTCAAGGACATATCATAGCATGCAGCTACGTCCTCACCTGTAACAGCCTTTTCAAATCTCTCCCAAGCCAAGTCTTCATTCTCCAAAAGGTTCATAGAGACCCTCTGAGGAGCTTGGGATGAGGTGGGAGCAGTGGTCTTGGCAGGAGTGACGTCATCGGGGATGGACGAGTCAACATCAACAATTTGGATGGACGGCTGTGAGGAAGGAAGGTTAGGCCTAACAATCTCAGGCATGGACGATCCCTGCTTTTCCTTTGTCCTTAGACGACTGGGAAGGTTTCCTTAGTCCAACGTCTTGGGCAGAGCTTTTCTCTTGTCTCCAGCAGAAAAACGAGGCTAGGATTAAGCCTCAGGCCTGGTTGCCCCGTCCACTACTTCCTTCCCTTTATTCTCCTTCATAGTTGCCATTCCTGAAAGACAAGCATAAAGTGTTAGTCAAAAAAAAAAAAAAAAAGTGTAAGCCAAATAATACTAAGAAAATTTCCAAGTATAAAAAGAAGACTCACGTTTGTGAACCATGAGCTCGTGAGCAAGGGCTTTAACAGATGGCTTAGGACCAAGTCCCCACGTAAAAAGTCGTTGAAGGGTCACTAACGAGTGGAAATCCCTATCAGCGTGTAGACGAGCCCTGTGGATGCAGTCACGATGGAACTTGCTTAAAGAGGGTTGTCCAACAGCTATAAAAAAAGAAAAGAACGAGAAAGGTTAGACGATTATGAGCAAAAGATAAAAATGTTAAATAAATAATAATAATAAATAAATGTAACAAAACATAACATACCTTCAGGACGAAGGTTCCTTAACTCCCCTAGTGTAGGGGGCAAATGTATCCCTACCAACCTTAATAGCGTTCCTTGCCCAAAAACTAGAGACGAAAAAGAACTCCGTCTTCTAGTTCCTATCAGACGAGACAAGGGATTTTATTAACCTGTACTTTGTACCCCAAGCTGTGAATTGGCAAAAGCCAAGGGATTGTCTAATTTCTAATGGTTTGTAGTAGAAGAGGAACTCGTCCATAGTAAGAGGACGATCCCCTCCAAATACTTCCCTCCACAATGTTGGGGTTTATGCCCTAAAATCCAATTTATTGGCATGTCATAAATGATTAAATTGTTTAATTATATGAGACTATTTATTAATGAACTAATGAGACATTATCTTAGTCTATGAGATGTATAGTATGTGATTTATGTGATTTAGTCATAGAAGATATAAATCACAAGTTCTTTATAAACTCAGAATTTTAGTTCGTAGTTGGTGATGAAATTGGGCATTTCATCTGAAAAGACTATAACATATCAACTAAGATGATTTGTTTTGATCATGGAAGTGGAGACTTTTAGTTGGTATGTTGATATGTTGATATGTTTTAAGAGTTAAGACATATTGAACTGGACCGCTGTGAGATTTATTATTCTCCCAACGATTGTCAAATGAATAATAAATCTCACGACTTCTATTTACATCAACTTTAAATCCTGAGAGAATAATGGACCTGATTATGAGGTATAGGTTGCTTTGATATATCAGGAGTAAGATCTATAAGTCACGATCAAAATCTCAGTATGTTGGGTAGCCGTATTTAGTGTTGATGGAACATATATTCTTAAGATGGAATTCATAATCTCTTAACGAAGATATAAAATATTCCCTTGAGATAAGTTTAATGAATTTGGTTATTCAAAGTGTTGGGCCCAACCACTTTAGTAAGGAGTTAATAAAGTATATATTTATGAAATTGGATTTCATAAATATATGATGAATAACATAAAAGATTAAACCGGGTACTCAAGGATTAAGATGTAGTAATTTTCAAAGTGGCAGTCAACTTTCATGACTTTGTATCATTACGAATATTTTAATGAAGGGGTTGCATGTATAATAAAGTCTTGGGATATAATTTATTAATAAGGCCTAGAGTGCAATTATATTCTTATAGTGATATTGAATATAATTAATGGTAACTTTGGACTTGTCAAGAGTTGATAGAAAAGCCCAAGGTCCATTGGAGCTAGAGTCTTATTTGTTCCCTGTGGTCTTATCGTAAGCCATAAATTAAAGTCCAATTGAGTAGGCCCAAAAAGGCTAACCCAATTAGATAATTAGTTTTTATTTAATAAGATTTATTAAATAAGTAACTACTAAGGATAGTTAGAATGCACGTATGATGAAAAAAAAAAAAAAAAATAGTTTTTCTCCGCAAGGAGAAAAAGAAGGATTTTTCTTTAAAAATCAACGTATAAAAGACTGATTGAGAGACCACACTTCTTGGGCACTATGCGGAATTGGGATGAAGATTAGAGGTATTCTCAAGTCTTGGTTTTAATTTTCATTGCATCAAGGTATGCTTTCTATTCTTTGTTCTAGAATTCAAGGTTACATGTTATCTCTCATGAATGAAGTAGATCCATATTTGTTGCTTCTGCTGTGTGTTTTGTATGAGATGCAAAACTAGATTTTCCAACACACAAATCTTGCATGGAAACAACTAACCTCCACGCAATAGGGTTAAATTGACATACACCTAGACCTAACCTAACTAGTAATTCTCTAGCAAAGGCATTAAGGGGTAACCTAAGTCCTCCTAAAAGGTAAGCCTCATAGATGCCTATCCCAAAATGAGGGTTGCAACACCACTCCCCACGGACAGCTAACCTAGGGTTAAGGTTGTCCGGGATTTGGTACCAACTCTTAAGTAAAGCTAATCTCCTATCATCCGTCTTGGATGGGATACCTACAGCACAACTGTACACGATTTCTACTTCTTCTAAAAGAGGAAATGAAAGAATACTTGTCGAGGTGCCAGCCCCAGAAGCTACCCTCATCCTAAGCTATTCCTGAAGAACCTCAAGAGGAACCCTAGGAACACCAGAGGTGTATTCCTCGTTCGTGGAGCCACTACTACTACTTCTGTTACTAGAACCACTGTAACTAGAAGAGTCATGGTACCCGGAAGAAAAAAAAAATAAAAGGAGGGGTATTTAAGTAAATTTGTTTATGGGGTCAACTTTTATAATTTATATTCCTAAGGGGTTTTTTAGAAAATAAGGATGAAACCCTAGTTTATATAGTCTAATTTTAAGTCAACGTACATTGACAGATGTTTTGAGAGAGGAGGCTACTCAAAATACTGAAGTAGAGAAGGTTTGATTGCACAATTGAGGTAAGAGCCTAAAAATCTCTTTTTGTCAAATCTAAACTTTATTTAGAATTAGAGTATTTTTTTTTTATGTGGGTATTTTGACTAGTAGTGAAACTATTTAAATTATTCAAGAGTTTTAATGATGCGAAGAGAAATTTTGATTTTATATTTCGGTCAATTGGACGCTTCTGCCTATAGATTTTTCTGCGCTCAAAGGTCAACTTAGGCATATAAGGGTTAACTTTCTGCATAGTTTTGTTGTTTAAGAAACTGTGCCCAAATTGATGGAATTGGGGAAAAACAAAAAGGTCAAGTAAGCATGGGTTTAGGTGAAGTCTGACAAGTAAATATAAAAAAAATGAAAGGAAGAAGAAGAAAGTTGTAAGTGTAGCACACGTCCTTGTCTAGTGTGACATATTGTACTACTTCTAGTGCTATAGACTTATCCTTTAAGGCATAATAGGTGGCAGAATATATATATATATATATATATAAAGAAAAATATATTAAGATTAGGTGGAATTTTGGTGTGAGATAAACAGACAATTATGAGATATTTTTAATAGTCTTTCCTGGTCGGGTACCATTATTAGTCTTTCTTGAATTATTTGATTATTGAGTAAATTGTGCTCATAAATTGTTAGATGAGAGATCTAAGGATTTTAGAGAAAGTGTTAGGGAGAAGTTCTTTGTGGTGAGCGAGTTGAGGTGAGTAACCTTATCCTAATTTGTTTTATCTTTGCGTATTTTAACTACTGAAAATTTGCTTGTAGTTGTTACGATTTATTTTTATTGCATTACTGAATTCAAGTAAAGAATTATCACAAATATATCTGATTATTGAATTTATGATGTATTTTATTTAATTGTGTTTTTAGCTATATTGATTTAAAGTAAAGAATATAGAAATATCACAAATATATTTGAATATTGAATATATGATTATATATACATATATATGTATTTGAATAAGATATATTTTTGTTAGGAACTATGATTTCATATATATGATTATGAACAATTTGACTATGAATTGATTCTGATACCCAAACCAATAGGGGTTATTCATTGGTACTCTGATACCTAAACCAATGAGGGGTCATTCATTGGTACTCTGATACCTAGCCAATGGGGGTTATTCATTGGTACTTTGATACCCAAACCTATGGAGGTTATTCATTGGTATTCAAATACCCAAACCAATGGGGGTTATTTATTAGTACTCTGATACCCAGCCAATGGGGGTTATTCATTGGTACTCTAATGCCCAGTCACAGGGATTTAGCGCAACCATAGTCATAAGATTATTAAGAATATGAATTACGTTTGAATATTCAACTCTTTTGAGTCATTAAAACTACTTATATATTTTGGAACCTATTGTAAGTTATAGCTTTTGATATATGGAAAACTAATTACTTTCTAAACCATCTATGATATTTTTGTCAGATTAAAGTATGTGATCTATTTGCAAAGTATTCTTTTAAGATTATGAAACTTCTTAGCTAGTTTGGAAAACCCATAGCATATTATAACTTTTGAAGATTCATATTACATCTTATTACTTTATAGATTTATTTCTGGATAGAACTTACTCGGATTTTGGTTACTTATTGAGTTGTCAACTCACCCCCTCTTCTCCTTTCAGATTTTGATCAGGAAGAGTAGCATATGTTTGGGCTTCCGCTAGGATGTGTGCATGAGTGAAGTTTAGGAAATCAATGGAATAAGATTTGAACTTTTATGTTTAAGATTACCTTTTGTGTAGACCTTTAGATTTAAAGGATTTATTTTATTTTTAATTTTGATGTTGGAAGATTATTATTTAGAGATCTTTTGAGATTTGCATTATTGAGGATTTTTTTTTAAATTTATTGGTGAAATTTTCTTGGAGGATAATTCTTTAATTGTTAAGAGGGCCTTACACACTTATAGGGGGTAAACATTATAAGTGTGTAGCTATTTTCACGTGCCTAGCTCTTAGTTGGGTTCGGGGCGTGACACAACTGATGGGGAAAGACCAAGTATGACTCGTCCTTGAGTAGTCGTCCTTAGAATATAAAACACCATGATAATTAGGCCTTCTACCCACACACCGTAATAGTCATGCTCTTTGAGAGGAGCTCGCCCAAAGAAGGATTGCCGTCCAAGACATGGACAACCTCGTCCAAACCTAGGATGGTCGTCCAGACATGGACAACCCCCAATACAAGATTTGTCCACATGGGCATATGAATCAGAATACATGGTGAGATCCTGATGCACTACTATAACTTCCTGCCAAGCAATTAACTTTCAATGACAGTTATAGAAGATAAGAATCAATGTCATAACTTCTATAGCGGTTATAAGAATAGAGTGTAAAGCTCCTAACCTCCTCAAATATAGGAGAAGTTATTAAACAAGTAACTTATAATATGCACTATATAAACACTCATTTACGACAAGAAAAGGTACGTAAGAAACAATTCCCACAAAGTTGGCATTTTAGAATTTTGGAGAAAAGGTACGTAAGAAACAATTCCCACTGTTAGGGTTTATGCCCTAAAATCCAATTTATTGGCATGTTATAAATAATTAAATTGTTTAATTATATGAGACTATTTGTATATAAACTAATTGGACATTATCATAGTCCTTGAGATGTATTGTATGTGATTTATGTGATTTAGTTACAAAAGATATTTCCTTGTAAACTCAAAATGTTGTTCGTAGTTGGTGATGAAATTGGGCGTTTCATTTGTGAAGACTATAACACATCAACTTAAATGGTTTATCTTGATCATGGAAGTGGAGACTTCTAGTTGATGTGTTGCTATGTGTTAAGTGTGTAAGACATATTGAATTGGACTACTGTGAGATTAATTATTCAATTAACAACTGTCACATAAATAATTAATCTCACGACTTCTAATTTCATAGACTCTTAATCCTGACAGGATAGTGCACTTAATCATGAAATGTAGGTTAGTTTGATATATCAGGAGTGAGATCTATTTTAACGGTCAAAACCTTAGTATGTTGGGTAATCATACGTACTGTTAAAGGAACACATATTCTCAAGATGGAATCCATAATCTCTTTTTATAGAGACACAAAATATCCCTTTGAGATAAGTTTGATGGGAACTGGTTATTTAAGGTCGGCCACTTTAGTATAGAGTTACTAAAGTTCATATTTTATGAAATTAGATTTCATAAATATGAATAACTAAAAGATTAAACTGGGGACTCAAGGAATAAAATAATTGATTACAAAGTGATAATTTAATTATGACTTTGTTCATTATGGATATTTCATGGAGGGGTCAAATGATATTATATTAGAGTTTGGGGATATAATTTATTAATAAGGCCTAGAGTACAATTATATTTCTATAGTGGTACTTGTTATATAATTAATGGTAACTTTGGGTTTGTCAAGAGTTGACAGATATGTTAGGATATGTGCCCTTAAATTCTATTGTATGATGCTATGTATGACATTATGTATGACTTAATGTTATGATTAATAAAGTTGTTTTATTATTATCTAAAATAATGGTAACATGAATATTTGGACATTATCATATAGTCCATGAGATACATAGTATGTGATTTAGTCAAGGAAGATATAGATCACAAGTTCTTTGTAAACTCAAAATTATAGTTCATAGTCGGTGATGAAATTGGGCATTTCATCTGCGAAGACTATAACATATCAACTAAGATGATTTGTCTTGATCATGGAAGTGGAGACTTCCAGTTGATATGTTGATATGTTTTAAGAGTTAAGACATATTGAACTGGACCGCTGTGAGATTTATTATTCTTCTAACGACTGTCAAATGAATAATAAATCTCACGACTTCTATTTGCATGAACTCTTAATCCTGAGAGAATAATGGACCTGATCATGAGATGTAGGTTGCTTTGATATATCAAGAGTGAGATCTAAAGTCACAATCAAAATGTCAGTATGTTGGGCAGCCACATTTAGTGTTGATGGAACATTTATTCTCAAGATAGAATTCATAATCTCTTAACGGAGATATAAAATATTCTCTTGAGATAAGTTTATTGGGTTTGGTTATTCAGAGTGTTAGGCCTAACCACTTTAGTAAAGAGATACTAAAGTATATATTTATGAAATTAAATTTCATAAATATATGATGAATGACTTCAAGGATCAAACTAGGTACTTAAAAATTAAGATGTAGTAATTTTCAAAGTGGCAGTCTACATTCATGACTTTGTATTACTACGAATATTTTATGAATGAGTTGCATGTATAATAAAGTTGCATGTATAATAAAGTCCTGGGATATAATTTATTAATAAGGCCTAGAGTACAATTATATTTATATAGTGGTATTAAATATAATTAATAGTAACTTTGGGCTTGTCAAGAGTTGATAGAAGAGCCCAAGGCCCATTGAAGCTAGTGTCTTATTGGTCCCTTTTGGTCCCATTCCAAGCCACACACTAAAGCCCAATTGAAAAGGCCCAATAAGCCAACCCAATTAGATAATCAGTTAGTTATAAAGGGAGAAACATACAAAATTTTTTGATAAGAAAAAAGAGACATCATTGTGAAGTGGTGTGTATGTGTGAGTGAAGCCACTCAATTATTCTCCCTTGGAAACTGATTGAGAGACCACACTTCTTGGACGTAAACGTGGAATTGGAGTGAAGATTAAAGTGTTCCTAAGTACTTCTAATATTTTGTTTTGCATTTCACCGCACCAAGGTACGCTATCTCGTTCTTAAATTCTGAAATTTACATAGTGCATGTTATTAATCATGAATTAAATAGATCTATTTTTGTTGCTTCCGCTGTGTTTGTATGAGATACAAAACCAAATTTTTCAACAAGATAAGTCTAAAGCCCATTGCAGCTAGAGTCTTATTTGTCATTTGGTCTCATCCCAAGCCACATACTAAAACCCAATTGGGCTGGCTCAAAAGGCTAACCCAATTAGATAATCTGTTTTTATTTAATAAGAGTTATTAAATAAAGTAACTACCAAGGCAGTTAATATGTACGTATAATAAAAAAAAGAGAATATAGTTTTCTTTATAGAATCTTGGAAATTCACTTTTCCAAAGGAAAATCAATGTATACAAGAACTGATTGAGAGACTACTTATCTTAGGCATCATGTGGAATTGGGATGAAGATTGAAGGTATTCTTAAGGTTTGTTTTTGAATCTCACTGCATCAAGGTATGCTTTCTTTTCTTTGTTCTACAATTTAAGGTTATATGTTGTCTTTCATGGATGAAGAAGATCCATGTGTTGCTTCCACTATGGGTTTTGTATGAGATGCAAAATTAGTTTTCCAAGATAAACATGTGAAGAAGGCTTAAATGGAGGTAAAACGTGTGAAACAAACAATCCAAACAACAAGAGAAATTTGGATTAGGGTTTCTGGTCAAGTATCTGCGTATGTGGCCGAAGGCCTATGTACGTAGGATTTAACTTGCGTACGCATGCTCATGACATGCGTGTGTGGAACTTGTTCAAGAACCCTAACCTAGAAGCATGACGCAGAAAATAGAGCATAAACAAACAAAAACAAAAAACCTAATTCTAATAACCAAACATGCTCAGAACACAAAAAGAACTATAAAACTAACCTAAGAAAACATGCATAAACCTAAACTACACAAAGAAACAGGATTAAAACTAAAAAGAAAGACAGAAAAGAAAAAGGAAGAAAAATGAATACCTTAAAGCAAAAAGCTCCTAGGCTTGATTTTTGACCATTCCTTTCAATCAAATCTATCATAGTCAATAAACACGTGAATAGTAATCTTAAACTCAAAGAATTGGGGTCAGAAAAGGTCCCAATCAAATAAAATTGACTTGAGGGTGTTTTGTGAAAAACTCTCTTTTGATTCACTATTTTCTAGTGAATCTTAGGTTTTACCTATGAAATTTCTGTATGTTTTGAAAATGTACCATGTAAGGCTTTTTATAGTGGAAAAAATGAGGTTTGGAACGGCTCCCAGACGATGTGGGATTCATTCCAAACCTCAGCCATTATTACAAAAAACTTGCCTTTTCCATACTACTGAAACTCTAGTATGGCGTTTGGTATGGGAGAATCCACATTACTTCTAACATCTAGATTCCTAGGAATGTGATTCCTTGCAATCTGAATGCCTAGGAATGTAGCTATTCCTATGTTTGGTTTCATTGGGAATCTCTTAAGATTCCTAAGGATGTGAGATGATAATGTTTGGTTTATTCCCAAGAATCCTAAATGAATTATTTATTTTTCCCATTCTATTCTTAGATTTGAATGTGAACTACCAAGTCCTTTAAAAAAAATCTTTCTCTAAATATATAATGAAAAACAAAATATAAACTATTAATAATTTATTGAGCAACACACACACAACAGCAAAAGTGAATACCTGACAATAATGGAGGGTTCCTTTCAAACTTTTTTTTTCCACACGTGAAACCAAAATAGAATTTTGTTTAAGAATATATCAATAGAGTTATCTATTCTGTTTATGTTATTTTGACGGGAAAAGATAAAGATAAGGGAAAAGATATTGATGATTTGTTTTATATTTTATCTTAATTGCTTAAATGATAAGGAAAAATGGTTAAAATTGTCAATTTATGAAAAATACAATTTCCTTTAAGCTTGGGAATTTGGATACCCACCTATTTTAAAGGGAATCCACATTCCTCCTGAGAGGGGATTAGGGGGGGAATCCAGATTCCCCTGTCATCTGATTCCTTGGCGTGATTTGAAACCAAACTAGGGAATCTTTAAAAATTCCTGGGAATCCTATGTAAAGTTGTAATTTACAACTATTTTATGTTGACTTTAATTTCGTGCCAAATTTGATTGTAATTATGTTCAATCTTTTGTACTCTATATTTTATGTAGGATTTCATTGTAAGGTTTGTGTGTGAGAGAGAGTGAAGATTCAAGGCAAAGTGAAGAGCAAGAAGTTTTTGCAGGTGTCTCGCGAGAAGTTTACCCACGAAATGACTCATGTGCCCTACACATGACTGGAATGAGAAAAGTCAGGACAAGTTGGTGACAGCTGGTTTTTGCGAGTGTCTCGCAGGTAAGGCCTTCCCGCGAAATACCCGCGAAACATTCTGTTTTGCTGAACTGTCATTTCTGATACAAACTATCTATACCCACACTATATATACCAACATTACCCATAGATGTTGAGGAGTGCTTTTGAGAGAAAACTCTAGCCACAAACATTGAGAGTTAGAGATTGTTATACCCACAATTCTCTACATAATTCATTGTGGATTTTCCTTAACTCCTACCTCTCCATTTCCATACACTTGAGAGGTTGATAGCCCAAACACTTACCACACCCTTTCAGAGTGTCAAGTGAGGTTTTGGTGCTGCTGGGAAGTATTGGAAGAAGCCAGGCTTTGGCGGATGCAATCGGGCGTATTGCGGGGTCCAGAGAGCTAGACAAGACACGATTCCGAGAAGCCTTGTTGGAGTAGGAGCTTGGAGGGCTTAGGTGCATTGAGTAGATTAGGCTTGGAGGGTCTATTGCTACTCGTGTATCCCAACTAATTGTCTAATGGATCAATTACTGCTTAGAGGGCGGCGGAGAGGTTTTACGCCGAGTACTTCGGTTTCCTTTTCAATAACACATCGGTGTGTTATCTTGTGTTTGCATTCTTCTTCCCTACTCTTTTACCTTTCAATTTACTGCTATGTTATATTGATTATGGGTTAGAGTAGTTTATTTATTTATCCGCTCGCATTTACTTTATTTCGCACTTAGTATAAGTTAGAGTAAAATCTATTGAGCCGTAATATTTAATTTGGAGGTCTAAACAATTCTTGTATTTTTAATATATTTTTGAGCTTTCATCCTAAAACATTACCCCGTACTAAACGCCAAATAGCTGCGTATGTTGGAATATGCCTGCGTACCCATGCTTTGGCCCACGTACACAGGCCGCTACCCATGTACGTGGGCCGAGGGCAACTTTGGTCATTTATTTCCAAAATTAGATTTTTGTGCATTTAAAAAGTGATATTTTCTATTTTAACATTCTTTAAGTCAATTTGAAATCTGATTGGGCACTAAATTGGCCTTGTGCTTTGGAGTTTGAGCATCATTGAGGAAAAGGGGCTTGAGTTGAAAGGGGTACAAAATGCAGTGTTTACAGATGCCCCTCTTTTAATTTGTGAGCTTTGCTAATAGAATAAAAAAGAATAAGAGACAAAACATTTTGTTTCAACATACGGTTGGACCCAACCCACACACATGAAACACATCACATATACATAGGGCGGGGAGCAACTCCAAAGAGTTGCATGGGATTCGTATTTCTGAAGTCCCATCTTTGTTGCATGGGAAACGAGTAATGATAGGTTCACTATCCCAGAACCAATTTTGCTAATTGCAAACAAATGATGAGTGACTCACTATCCTAGAGTCAGTTAAAAAGAAAACAAACAAGGGTGCTCTTACGAGCTAACTCGACAAACAACAAAAGGATATAGTTTCCGTGGTGTCCGTCCAGGGCTCTTGCCTCAAACTTCTCCGGGTGACTTGTTCCTCTTGTCTTCTTCACTTCTTTCTCTACCTTTTCTAGTGAGGCTTTTACCTCGGTTTGACCTTGGTCTCTTTCTCTATCATTATCTCTACCTTTTTTCTATCGTGCTTGCATATTCAATTCCCGGAGGATATGTACAAGTAGTCTTGATTGTTAGGCCTATTAGAGATGGAAAAATCTCGCTGGAGAGTAGATGTGCATGGGGAAGAATCTTCTGCCTCTCATGACTTGCTTGGGGATGAGAAACTTGGTGAGGAGTAGTATGGATGGACTCGCTGAGGAGTAGTGTAGATGTGTGATCCATTAGGGAAGAATATTCTGCTTCCTTACTAGGGATACTTTGGGAAAGAAACTTTTGCTTCCTTACTAGGGATTATTTAAATGTGCTTGGGTCCATCGGGGAAGAATTTTCTGCCTCCTCTATGGAGATTGTTTATTCATTAGGGAAGAATCTTCTACTTCCTTACTAGGGATAATGCTTGATGTGTTTTAATCCATTAAGGAAGAATCTTCTGCTTCCTTACAGAGGATAGTGTTCTTGATGTGCTTGAATCGTTGAGGAAGAGTCTTCTGCTTCCTTAGTGAGGATAGTGTTCTTGATGTGGTTGATCCACTAAGGATGGTTTTGGGATGTACATACTTCATTGGGGGAAGAGTCTTCTACTTTCTTTACCACTCACTGGGGAGTCCTTTGATAATTTTGTACCTAATTGGGACAATCTTGAGATGTCCCTCCCTTTTTTGAAAAAAGAAAGATTTTTTTTTCAATTGTTCATGACTAAACTACACGTAGTTTAGTGGTGAAGCCTAAACTACACGTAGGTTAGCCATCAGGTGTGTTCCCGCCATTTCATTTTTCCCAACGGTTACCAACCATTTCTTTTTCTTCTTCATTCTCTTTATCTCCCTGATCTCTTCATATTCTCCATAACTCTTCTTCTTCTTTTTTCTCTCTACAAAATCATCCCTCTCATCTTTCTTTTCCTCACTTCCTGACTCCCTCATTTTCTCAAACTCTCTCATTCTCTCATTTTCTCTCATTCTCTCATCATCTTTTCCAATGGCACCCAAGGCCAAGAAGTCCTCCTACATCCTCTCTTCTGATGCATTTCATCTCACTCGCTGGAGTGGGGCAATGAGGTTGATGGGGTCTCCACCATTAACATATTGGGCAGAGAATCACATTCCCATGGCTGAACTTGTAAATTTTTTTAATTTTTTTGACATTTTCAAATTTCTCTTTGATCTTTCATTTTAATGTGTTTCTGGCCATGTAAATGCTTGGGTTTGTTATGGGATGGGTTTAGATGAAAACCTGACATACGGTTGGACCCAACCCACGCACACGAAATATATCACACATACATGGGGCGGGGTGCAACTCCAAAGAGTTACGTGGGATTCGTATTTATGAAATCCCACCTTTGTTTCTTAGGAAACGAGCAACGACCGGTTCACTATCCCAGAACCTGTTTTGCTAATTTCAAGCAAATGACTAGTGCCACACTATCATAGAGTCAGTTAAAAAGAAAAATTAAAAAAAGAAAACAAGCAAGGGTGCTCTTACGAGCTAACCCGACAAACAACAAAAGGATATAGTTTCTGTGGTGTCCATCCAGGGCTCTTGCCTCAAACTTCTCCAGGTGACTTGTTCCTCTTGTCTTCTTCACTTCTTTCTTTACCTTTTCTAGTGAGGCTCTTGCCTCGGTTTGACTTTGGTCTCTTTCTCTATCATTATCTCTACCTTTTTTTACAGTGCTTGAATATTCAATTCCCGGAGGATATGTACAAGTAGTCTTGATTGTTAGGCTTACTGGAGATGGTGAAAACTCGCTGGGGAGTAGATGTGCATGGGGAGGAATCTCTTGCCTCTCATGACTTGCTTGGGGATGAGAAACTCTGTGAGGAGTAATATGGATGGACTCGCTAAGCAATAGTGTAGATGTATGATTCATTGGGGAAGAATCTTCTGCTTCCTTACTCGGGATACTTTGGAGATGAATCTTTTCCTTCTTTACTAGGGATTATTTAAATGTGCTTGGGTCCATCAAGGAAGAATTTTCTGCCTCCCCCATGGAGATTATTTATTCATTAGGGAAGAATCTTCTACTTCCTTACTAGGGATAATTCTTGATGTGTTTTGATCCATTAAAGAAGAATCTTTTGCTTCCTTAATGAGGATAGTGTTCTTGATGTGCTTGAATCATTGAGGCAGAGTCTTCTGCTTCCTTATTGAGAATAGTGTTCTTGATGTGGTTGATCCACTAAGGATGGTTTTGGGATGTACATGCTTCATTGGGGGAAGAGTCTTCTACTTCCTTTACCACTCACTGGGGAGTCCTTTGATAATTTTGTACCTAATTGGGGTAATCTTGAGATGTCCCTCCCTTTTTTGAAAAAAGCAAGATTTTTTTTTTCAACTGTTTATGACTAAACTACACGTAGTTTAGTGGTGAGGCCTAAACTACATGTAGGTTAGCCATCAGGTGTGTTCCCGCCTTTTCATTTTTCCCAACGGTTACCAACCGTTTCTTTTTCTTCTTCATTCTCTTCATCTCCCTCATCTCTTCATATTCTCCATAACTCTTCTTTTTTTTCTCTCTACAAAATCATCCCTCTCATCTTTCTTTTCCTCACTTCCTGACTCCCTCATTTTCTCAAACTCTCTCATTCTTTCATTTTCTCTCATTCTCTCATCATCTTTGCCAATGGCACTCAAGGCCAAGAAGTCCTTCTACGTCCTCTCTTCTGATGCATTTCATCTCACTCGTTGGAGTGGGGCAGTGAGGTTAATGAGGTCTCCACCATTGACATATTGGGCAGAGAATCACATTCCTATGGTTGAACCTGTAAGTTTTTAAATTTTTTTCTCATTTTTAAATTTCTCTCTGATCTTCCATTTTAATGTGTTTCTGGCCATGTAAATGCTTTGGTTTGTTATGGGATGGGTTTAGATGAAAACCTGACATCTTAGGAAGGGTAGGAACATCTTTAGGATTGATTTAGGATGATGTATACTTGAAAATGTTAAAGAACTGCTTCAATCTGTGTTCTTGCTTGTGTGGGCTTGGGCTTGCGTACACAGCTTGGAATCATGCGTATGCAGGTCTGTTCTTGCACATGCAGGTTTGTTCTTGAGGTTATACATACGTGGGAGTGGGCCTGCGTACATGGGGTCCTGTCTGCGTACGTGGGCTTTGACCTGCGTATGTGAGACACTTGGCAGTAGCCCTACTTTGCCCATTTTCACTTGTTCTTCACCTGTTTCACTTCTATATGTAATCCTAGCACCTTTTTTTTGTCATTTTTGCATTTGAACATCACCATATCCTTCTCTTTATCTTTATTCTTGGATAGAAAACATCATTTTCATCAATTCTGCTTCAATCAGAAATCTAAAGTCATCTTTTTTTTTTTTTTTTTTTGGGTAGTCACCATCCCTTTATGTTGGTAGGGGGAGCACTAACAAGGTGGTGGAGTGGTATAACCTTCTTGTCCTTAAAACCAGGGCCTACATCCAGGAGGTGGGCTTCAAGCCAATCACTGGTCTTCTTCTGGAAAAGTCTACGAGTGCTACCTTGGTGCAGTGTCTCATTGAGAGGTGGTGGGATAGTACCCACACCTTTCATATTGTTGAGCAGGAGATGACGGTGACTCCCTACGACTTCTACTGCATGACCGGCCTTAGCTTCGAAGGGACCATTATCAGTTTGGACAATGTGTTTGGCATCCAGCTGGGTCTCAACATGTTGGGGAGGAAGTACTCCATTGAAACCATCCGCTACTTCGAATTAGTGTCAGATTACATGCTTCTCCCACAGAGGACCACAGAGAAGTGTGTCCATATGGCTAAGGCTTTCCTTCTTCATTTGTTAAGGGCCTACACGGAGGGCAAACTGAGGGCAGGTATGTCTTGCCTATTTTTACTCCACCCTCAACACTCTCAGCTAAGGTACTTTGTGGCAGCTTGTGGGGGCTTGGAAGCTCCTTGAGGTTAGTTCTCTTTCCATTTATTACATTTTCATTTGTAGCTTGTATTCTTAAAAACTGTATTATCTTGCAAACTATCACCTTGCAAACTGTCATCTTGCATCTAACTTATAGCTTGTACTTCTTTTTGCAGTGGTGGGTGGTTAGGTATGGCCTTATAACTCTGGGCACCGATCTAGTTCTGAAGGAGTTCCCTTGAGTGAGGGCCCATCTTAATAGGTTAACTTCAGATGAGGTAAGTTTAAGAGTTCTAGTTGTTCATGCTTCTTCATGCATTTCCTTTAGAATACCTTTCCTCTAACCTTATGCCATTATAGGTTAATTGGACCCCATAGGACGGCCAGCCCCTTCCTGTTACTAGAGACTTGGAGCCTGCTACTCCCATCACTTTAGAGATCACCTAACCCCTTAAAGGAGAGGGCTTGAGGGCGCTATACCTGGCAGAAAGGGTGAGGTGCCAGTTGGTGGGTTGGGACAACCCACAGATTCTGATAGACCTTCCTGTGTTCATGCTTACCCTCACATTATGTGACTGATGCCGAGTACAACTCGTGGGGGAGTGGCGTTCCCTATGTCGGGTGGCTTCTTGAAGGGTTGGACTATAAGGAGTTCAACATCACTCACCTCATGCCTTGCTTTACTAGTTTAGGTATATGCTCAATCTCTTTTTCTTTTTCTTTTTTCTTTTTTTCTTTTTTTTTTTTCCCTCTTCCTTGTTTGTCATGACTTCTAATGTGGGAAATTGTAACAGGGGGGACCTATTGCCGATGAGCCCATTAACCCTCAACATCTCCCTTGGACTGTCTATGCTTATGGTCTTGATGGCTTTGCTCGGAAGCATGCCATGCCTTGTAATCCTAACGTCATGGGCTATCTTCTCCCTCCCAACACTCGGGCGGTAGGTTTTTTTATCCTTATGTCCCTCTCTTTTTACCATCCCCCTCTTTTTGTTTCAGTCACTAACCCTTCTTTCTTTGTATTGCAGCCCACTATCCAAGAGCATAAGGAGTTGGAATGGCTGGCTGGGAATCTCAAGTTGGAGGTGACTAACTATTCGAGGGAGCTATATGGTTCTGGAGGAGTGGCCCACCCAGGTAGTGGTGATGATGATGATAGAGGTGATGAGGAGGATTTGAAGGCGACTCTTAGCTATCAACCAAGGAAGAGGTGGCACCATTGATTACCTGCAGTTCAAGACATATATGCATACAACACACAGCTTTTTTTCTTTTTTGATTTTATAATTTTTTTTTTCTTTCTTATTCCCTTTAGCAAACATTTGGATTTAGTTTGAGACAAAGGATTGTATTTAAAAACATCTTTTTACATTTATGCTTTTGATTGGAACTTAGCACTTAATTTACAAGATATGTGATGAATTGTATGTTTCTATACAACTTTGCTTATTTGATGCCTGAAATCTTGTGCTTAGAATATGTCTTGGATGATCCTTTACGCTATAGGAACCCTAGTCATGCTTTAAAGTGAAAAACTCTGCTCAAAACAGAGGAGAATAGGTCTCTGCCAAGCACTATGTGTATGTGGAGATGAGCCTGCGTATGCAGCTTTGACTTTGCGTATGTAGGGTTGACTTTGCGTATGTAGGACACGATTCAGAACAAACCCTAACAGACTTACTTAAGTATAAAAGTAGCCATTTGAGTTTAAAATCCTCACTGACGTATTTTCATCCCAAAGAACCCTTTTTTGAGTTCCCTTAGTGACAAAAAACTCTCCTCTTGATGTCTTTGCCAGGATCAGGGGGCTTGGTCCTAATTTCAAAGATTCCATTGCCCCCTATGGTCTTTCTTGTATCTTCACCATCAAATTAGGGTAGATAAGCCTTTTCTTCGTGCTGTTGCCAACTATTGGGTTCCTTTTCGGCTTGTTTTCCGCTTCAATGGAATAGAACTATGCCCCACTATTGAAGAGTTTGGCGCCATCATGGGTGAACCGGAGATCGATGATCTCATCTTCCCTACCATTGTGGGGATCTTCCGTCTTTGTTGCAAGTTGTGTTGGGTGTCCCTACTGCCACGACAAATAGGTGGTGTGTTTTTGGCAAGCTCAACATTAGGTTGGTTTTTGAGTATTTTTCTGGTTCGGCCTTTCTTGAGGATGAGAGACCACGCTTGTACTTTCTTCGTACCTTTTGCTTGTGTGCTCTTGCAAGGTATTTCGTGGTTCAAAACTCATATTGTGTGGACCTTCGGATGTGCATGGTAGCTTATAAGCTAAAGAAAGGTAACCTAGTGGGCTTGATCATGGTGGAGACCCTCAATGGTTTGGATGCCTTTCATAGGAAGGAAACAAGCTTCTTTGCGGGAAGTCCTCTTCTCCTTCAAGTATAATCCCTAACTTTTGCCTAGGTTCTTAACTTAGCAGGATTCCTCTAATTTTTGTATGGGTTGCATTCTGGTTTTCAGCCTATCGAGACACCTTATATTGTCTTTCATCATTATTTTATTTTTTTCTCACTCATGCTCTCTCTCTTTTTTCTTTTTTGTTTTCCCTCTTCTTTTTACTCCTTCTCCCTTTTAGATATGGCTACAAGAGAGGCTTCGGTTGCTCCAACCCCCCCACCGTTCCCTTTAGCACCTACCTCCCTAGGCACCTTAGGAATTGTTGGCTTCATCAAAATGACATGAGCTTTGAGGCGTACAAAGAGCTTATGGGTCACCTCAAGGAGATCGATATTTAGTGGGTCATGGAGTGGTGGCATATCTTAAGCATGGTCCATAGTTGCTGCAAGGACTGCTATGTGACTTTAGTTAGACTTTGTTGTTGCTCATACTACTCCACTTATCGTATCACAAGGCAATTTGGAGAGCGTCAAGGAGCTCTTCATGATGAAGGCACTTTCCACACTACGGTGTTTACCAATAGGATCTTGGGCAGGATTAATAAGGCTTGCCCACGCCGTAGGGTGATGAAAGGTATTGTTCCTCCTCGATACATCTATCCCACTATAGGGTATAAGCAATGATTAGAGGATGACATGAAGTGGATTCTGAGGGATGAGAAAGCTTACATGAAGACAAGCAAGAAAGCAAGGAGGACTAAGTGACCACCTTGATATGCCCCATGTTTTACTTTTCAGCACTTTTATGATTCTCATGTTTTTGTTTTTGAATTTAATAAAGGATTGGAATTTTCCAAATCCCCTATGAAAATAATCTTATTATCTTTTAATTTGAGCAATAAGAGAATCCATTTTTATTATCTTTGCTTATTGTCATTTTTTTTCTTTTCTTTTTCCTTTGCCATGTAATTTTTGTCCATAACGTCCTTTCGGGAATTTTGGCCATGCCTATGGTCTTTTGCCTTAATTTTTGCCTAGGCCGCCTTTTTGGGTTTTCAACCTAGCAGGCTTTTTCCCTTTTCTTCTTTTTTTTTGATGTTGTACTTCTGGAGTCTATCCTTGTTAATTGGGCGAAGCATCTCTTCCCCATCCAAATCTGTGATCCTTGTAGCACCTCTAGACATGATCTTCTTATTGATAAAAGGCCCAAGCCACCTTGGCTTCATCTTTCCTCTTGGGTTAAAAGTCTCATCTCTAAGCACCTTTAGGACCAAGTCCCATTCTTTAAGGTTTCTTGGTTTCACCTTCTTGTTGAATGCCCTAGCAATCCTTTTTTGGTACCATTGTGCATAATATTGTGCCTTAGCCCTCTTCTCATCTATCAAGGCCAATTGTTCATATCTCGCTTTAGCCCAATCCTCTTTTAGGACCTCAGCTTCCACCAATACCCTCAAAGATTGTATCTCCACCTCAATAGGAAGCATTTCCTCACTACCATAAACCAAAGAGTAAGGTGTTGCCCTAGTCGGATAGATAACCCCATAAGGAAAACAGAAGCTTCCCAGCCTAATCTTTGTATGTCATTACCATCTTGGCTAAGATGTTCTTCACATTCATATTAGCTGCTTCTACGACCCCATTAGCTTATGGTCGATATGGTAAAGACTTGTGATGCTCAATGTTGTACAACTCTATGATCCTTCGAACCTCCCCCCTCAAAGTGGGAACCTTTATCAGAAATGATCTCTTGGGGCGCCCCAAACTAGCATATGATGTTGTTTTCTAAGAACCGAGCCACATGCTTAGCCTTCAATACGGAGTAGGAGGCTGCCTCCACCCACTTGGTGAAATAGTCAATTGCTACCAAAATGTATTCATGCCTATTTGAAGCCCTAGGAGCTATTTTTCCGATCACATCTATGCTCCAAACCAAGAATGACCATGGAGAAGTCATGCTATACAACTCACTAGGTGGTACATAGTTCAACTTAGCGTGTGTCTGACAATTGTGGCAACTCTTGACAAGTCTACACAGTCGGTCTGCATTGTATTCCAGAAGTACCCTATCCTTAGGATTTTTTTGGCTAACATTCTTCCATTCAGATGAGGGCCACAAATCCCTTGATGAACTTCTTCTATTACTCTCTTGGCTTCTCCCTTTTTCAAGCAACGAAGGTGTATGCAATCATAGGATCTTCTATAGAGTTGCCCTCCACATAGGATATATTGTGTTGCCATTATCCTAATGGAACGACGTTCTCTCTTGTTTGTACCATTCTGATATACCCCTAGTTCCAAGAACTTCATGATGTCATAGTACCACAGAACTTCCTCTTCCTTTATGGTCATTACTGAAGCTTTAGTCTTCCTTTTGTGCACTTCCTCATAACTTTGCTCAATCTCCAAGGGTTGTGTCCACACTCCTTCAGGTATCTTAACCATGGAGGCTGAGGTAGCTAAGGCATTCGCAAATTGATTTGGAGCTCTAGGGATGATTATGTATTCAATTCTATCAAAGGTCTTAGTCAAGTCCTCCAATTATTGCTAATAAGGATTTAAGTGTTCCTCCTTCACCTTCCACAACTTTTATGCTTGGGCTATAACCAAAGTTGAATCTCCAAAGACTTCGGCCTCCTTTACCTTCAGCTCTATCCTAGCAATACAAGCCTCATATTCAGCCATGTTATTAGTTGCTTCAAAGTTCAACTTGATTGCCAAAGGTACGTGAGATCCCTCAAGAGTGATCAAGAGTATTCTTACCCCATTCCCATATTGATTTACTGCTCTGTCAATGTACATCTTCCATCTCCCTAACTCAACATCCAAAATGTCTTCATCTAGAAAGTCTTCTTTACCATCTTTCCCCTCTATAGGATTCTCAGCACAAAAATTTGACACGACGCTCCCTTTGATAGTTATCCTAACCACATACTTCAAATTAAATTCTACCAATAAGATCAACCATCTTGACAATCTTCCACTCAAAGCGGGTTTCTCAAAAAGATACTTCAATGGGTCCATTCTTGCCACCACCTATATTTGGAAAGGTAAGATGATATGGCTCAATATCTGTACGGCCCAAACAAGTGCAAAGCATGAGTTTTCTATGAGAGTGTACCTAGTTTTATAATCGTGGAACCTCTTGCTCAAGTAATATATGGCCTTTTCATTCTTGTCACCGTCTTCTTATGCAAGCATACTTTTAACCGCATCCCTTATGTTAGAAAGGTATAGGAGTAAGGGTTTCCTATGTTGTGGAGGCACTAGGATAGGTGGGTGGAGCAGATATTCCTTGATAAGTTCAAAGACTTTTTGGCACTCATCCTTCCATGTATGTGGTTCATTTTTCTTTAGGAGTTTGAAGATGGGCTCACAAGTAAAGGTGAGCTTGGCAATGAATCGTCTAATGTATTGTAATCGACCTAAGAAACCCCTTATTTCTTTCTCACTTTTAGGTGGAGGCATCTCTAATATGGCTTTAATCTTGGATAGGTCAACTTCTATCCTTCTATGACTCACTAGGAAGCCTAGCAATTTTATGGCGGTTACTCCGAAGGTATGGGTTCAATCTAAGCCTATACTCTTTAATCCTCTCGAATAACTTCCTCAAGATTATGGTGTGGCTACCTCTATCCTTGGATTTCACTATCATATCATCAACATACACCTCTACCTCATTATGCATCATATCATGTAGCCAGGCCGTAGCCATCCTTTAGTAGGTTGCCCTAGCATTCTTAAGGCCAAACAGCATCACCGTGTAACAATAGATTTCCCATTTGGTAGTGAAAGTGGTGGTTTTGGTCATATCTTTGGGAGCCATCTTGATTTGGTTGTATCTCGAAAAGCCATCCATGAAAGACATCAAGGCACTTCTTGCCTTGTTATCCACTAAGATGTCAATGTGAGGGAAAGGAAAGTCATCCTTAGAGCATGCCTTGTTCAAGTCCCTAAAATCCACACACATCCTCACCTTCCCATATTTCTTAAGTACGGCCACAACATTGACTATCCATTCGGCTTGGTGTACGAGTTTGATGAACCCTACTTTTAATTGCTTTGTGACTTCCTCATAGATTTTTAAGAGCCATTCGGTCCTCATTCTTCTCAACTTCTGCTTGATGGGCACCATGTGATCATGAGTATCAATGTGATGTTGAGCTATCTCAAGGTTAATTCCAGGCATATCCTCATATGACCATGCAAATACCTCTTGAAATTCCATGAGTTCTTAAAGATCTTTTCTTTCTTTTTCATTTAGAGTTGAGGCAATTTTAATTAAGCGTGGATTCTCATCATTGCCCAAATTAATAGTTTCAAGAATTGGTTCCATAGGTTCAATTTTCTTTTCCAATTGTTTATTAATTTCATTTTTAAATTCATTTGAATCATTTAAGTGCATAATTTCAATGTTATGGGACACATCAAAGTAAGACAAATCAGAATTCATCTTATTGAAAATATTGAAAAGTACATTAGAACTTGCATTACAAAACTTTTTCCCATGTTTTCAAAAAACCCAACCTAAGTCCAATTATTAATGGGCCACACCCTTCCCTAGTCACTAGAGTCTTGACGTTAGGGAACTCAACTACCCCCTCTTTTCCTTCTTTTCCAAGGCCCATACCAGGCATGAATCTCATGTTATTCATCATTGCAATCACCTCATAACTACAAAAAGGGAACAAGTCGGCAGCATACCTTTCATCCTTCAACCCATAGTCAGTCATATTCAAGAACTCAAAGTCACTCATTTGAAGCTCGCTTCCTTCTTCCTCGAGCCCACAAACCGGTGCTAGAATCTCACCATCTCTAAGCACTATGGTAATCCCTCCTTTCCATGGGATCTTCATCTTTTAGTGTAGCGAGGAAAGGATTGGCCTATTGGGGTGAAGCCAAGCCCTCCCCAAGAGAAGGTTGTAATTTGGGGTGATGTCCATGACATGAAATTCCACAATGGTTTTCATTGGCCCAATCTTGCAAGGAGCCTTGAAAGTACCCATGACCTTCCTTGAGGTGTTGTCATATGCCCTTACAGTCAAGGGAGAAGGAATGATAGTCTCTATATCTAGGCCAACAATGAGGGCAGTCCTAAAGGGACAAACATTCGAGGCGAACCCATTGTCAATAAGCACCATTGGAACCTTGGCACTTGTAAACACTCGATTTTGCACCCATAATTTAATCAAGGAAAATGGCTAAAATGACCATTCATATATACAAAATTCATGATTGCATTACATGCATTAATTCATTCATTGCATATCATAAAAATGATCTTGAGATTCTAACGGTCGTGATAGTATGCCTGACTTCCAAATCAGACCATTGAATTGAAAGATATCACATGATCAAGTTTGCATAGTCAGCATGCATTTTGTTTGGGTGGAATCACCCACGCATGATTAATTTAAATTAATTCAGATTAGTTAAACAATTAAAAGTAATTAAATAATTTTATGATTGGTTGTTAGTTAGTGTTAAAAATAGACTTTCTTGCATGGGAATAAAAAGGATAATCAGATAACAATGAAATTGTAGATAATCAAGACTTTTGGGATATTTATCTACAAGATAATCATTACTGTAAAGACCTGAATCCTCAAGAAAAGGGGTTTAATTTTTAGAATACAGATTAAAAGCTTGTCTAAGTTCAAGTCCCAGCTTAAAAAAACTCAAAAAAGGGGACCAAGACTCAAATGTGGGTTTGGCACCCTAAGAGTGCCGATTGGCACAAATGCGAGGCCTGGCCAGAGGACTTGTGGATTGAGATAAACCTTGTCCTTTTCAATTTTTTAGAGATAAGGACGTGTCCTAGTTCATATTCTGATCATTCAGCTAATTTTTTGAAGCATTCTCACCTTTATAAATAGAGGATGCCTTTCAAAATTCAGCACACTTTTTCACGCTTTTTGACCCCCCTCTTTTTAACTCTTCTCTTCTTTTCCTTTCCCTTTTATGTTAAAGTCGTTCTAGAGGCTCTTGCCTTAGGAATTTCTTTTTTGTAAGCGAATTATTTTAGGCTTCAAAGAGTTGAATAAATTTCTTTGAATTCTAAAATATTCATTCACTAAGAAGAGCACGCTTACGCAAGAGGTAGTCTATTTCTTTTCTTCTTCTAGTCTTCTCTATTAATTTTGTTAATGATGCATGTTTGATTATTTCTGATTCTTGATATAATTGCCATGTTTCATTTAAAATCTTTCTTTAAATATGCTCTTAGATGATTTTTCTAGGTTTTGTTTGACATTTAATCAAATAAGAAGTGTTAATTTACCCAATGCATGTGATCCAAGGAATCGAACATGGACGAGGTTCTGTTTAACACTTAACACCACATAAAAAACAATAATTTACCCAAAGCATGTAATCCGAGGAATCGAACATGGCCGAGGTTCTATTTAACACTTAACCAAATAAGAAGCATTAATTTACTTAAGGTATGTGATCTGAGGAGTTGAACATGGCTGAGGTTCTGTTTAACACTTAACCACAGAAAAAACATTAATTTACCCAAGGCATATGATCTGAGGAATCAAACATGACCGAGGTTCTGTTTAACGCTTAACCATATAATAAGAATTAATTTATCCAAGATATGTGATCTGAGGAATTGAACATGGCTAAGGTTTTATTTAACACTTAATCATATAAAAAACATTAATTTACTTAAGGCATGTGATCCGAGGAATCGAACATGGCTGAGATTCTATATAACACTTAACACCACATAAAAAGCATTAATTTACATGGGCACCAGCTAGGGAAAGAAACTACAAGTCACAAAGAGATAAAAGGATGACTTTAAAGCCTTTCATTAATCGTAATATCTTTGAAGAATATTTACATTCCACGGGCGTGGTACAACATTTTCATCTAAATCCTCCAAATAATAAGCCCATATTCTAGCCACCGAGGTGACATGATAAGGTCCTTCCCAACTAGGCCATAATTTTCCTCATGATGTGTTTTTGGCAATGCCCACCACTTTCCACAAAACCAGATCTCCAGGTGCGAGCGGTCTTGTTTTGATTCCCTTGTCATACCATTGCTTGAGTTTTTACTGACAATGGCCCAATTGGACCATGGTCACCTCTCTTCTTTCCTCGGCCAAGTCTAGGTTCGCCGAGAGTAGTCGGTCATTTTCATTAACATCAAATTGGCTTGTTCTTAAGGTCGGGAATCCAGTCTCAAGAGGGATGACTACCTTGGAACCATATGTCATTGAGAATGGAGTTTCTCTCGTTGATCTTCTGGATGTGGTGTGATATGTCCATAACACATGTGACAGCTCATTTACCAATTCTCCCTTTGCGTCATCCAACCTCTTCTTCAGTTTATTAACTATGGCTTTGTTGATGGCTTTAGCTTGCCCATTCCCTTATGGATAGGCCGGAGTGGGGTATCTATTCCTAATACCCAACTCACTACAATACCTTCGGAATGCTTTACTGTCAAACTAGAGTCCGTAGTTTGAGATTAGCGTATGAGGGACTCCAAACCTAGTGACGATGTTCTTCCATATGAACCTCTTTGCATCCAGGTCCCTGATGTTGGAGAGGGGTTTGTCTTCAACCCACTTTGTAAAGTAATCAATTTTGACAAGGAGCCATCTTCGGTTTCCCGTTGCCCTTAGGAATGGCCTAACTATGTCTAAGCCCCATTGCATAAACGACCAAGGGCTAGAAAAGGGATTCAAGATTCCTCATCGTTGATGAATGTTTGGAGCATACCTCTGACATTGATCATACTTTTTGATGTAATCTTGGGCAGCTTTTTGCATACTAAGCCACCAATACCCTTGGGTGAAGGCTCTATGTGATAGGGATCTCCCTCCTGTATGATTACCATAAATTCCCTCTTTGAGCTCTTCCAGCAATGGTTCCACTATCTCGGGGTGGACACAGAGTAGGTACGGCTTGGAAAATGAGCGTTTGTACAATTTCTGTTCCTCATAGAGCCAATATTGTGGTGCCTTTCTTCGGATCTTCTTTGCTCTTGTCCCCAGGTAATGCTCCATCTCTTAAGAATGAGACTAATGGGTCCATCCAACTCGGACCAACTTGTATGCTGTGTATCTTGACTATGGCTTGATCATGGCAACTAGGAGTCACTAAATCCTCGACAATTATGACTTATGGGAGGCCTTGCCCCAAAGAGGTGGCCAAAGTGGCCAACGAGTCGGCATGAGAATTCTTGCTTCTAGGAACTTGCTTTATGGAGAAGGCTTCAAAGTTGGACTGCAATTGCCTAACCTTGCTAAGATACCCTTGCATCTGTTGGTTTCTTGCCTCGAAATCACCATTGATTTGCCCTGCTACTAGTCTTGAATCTGAGAAGACCTCCGCAGATTTACCTTCTTGATGAGAATCAACCAGCATTCAAGGATCCATTGCTTGTTCCAGTAGGGCCAATTACAAGAGCGAGATCCAAGAAGATCAAAGAAGCACTTAATGGGCTGATTCAAGAGATTTGGGCTGATTCTATCGCAGGACATTCCAGGTGGGGTCCAAAGGAAGATAAAGGCATAATAAATTTAATCCAAGCTATTGAGGGCTGATCTGACTTAATTGGGCGCTATTTATGGCATAGAATTATGGCTGATTGACTTTCCAGCTCTAAATCGGTTAACAGATACTTTTCCTTATTTAGATCTTCTAATTTTGGACTAGATCTTCCTTAATTTTAGGCTTTTATTATTTAGAACGTTTTTTAGGGTTTTTCCTATTTTGGATCTGCTATTTTCAGACCAAATCAGTTTTTAATTAGGGTTTTATTATTTAGTACGTTTTTTAGGTTTTCTACATTCAGCCATGCCTTATAAATAGCATGCACTCATTGTAATAGAGGGGATGATTGAATAAAAATCAGAAAAGGTGAGGCTTTGCTCTTCTCTTTGGTTCTTCAAGAACTGTGAACTTATCAAGGATTCTTCCTTGTGGCGTTCAAACTTTATACCTTTGGTTCGTGATTCCTTTATAATCATTGGGTCAAGGTCTGTTACTTATACCTTTGGTTCGCGTTTCTCTTATAAACGTTGGGTCTGGGTTTTCTATCAAATCTAAATTTTAGCTTTCTTGGGCAATATTCCAATATTGTTTGTTGGGTCTCAAAGCGAGTCTGTTGGTTTCTTGCCTCGAAATCACCATTGATTTGCCCTGCTACTAGTCTTGAATCTGAGAAGACCTCCGCAGATTTACCTTCTAGTCTCTTTACCATTGTCATTCCAGCCAACAAGGCTTCATACTTCACCTCATTATTCGTGACTGGAAAGCCTAACCTTAAATACTTTTCCATGGTTATCTTTTCAGGAGATACTAGAAAGATCTCGACACCGGATCCTTTCTGATTAGCTACCCCGTTAGCATAAATCTCCCATGACAGGGGGTAAGGAGTGGAGATTACCAAAATATCTAGGCCCGACACTTCTCTCTTCTCAGTTTCAGTCTCCTCAGCACCCTCGGTGATTTCTGCAACCAAATCCGCTAGTAATTGCCCCTTTATAGCTGTACGGGGTAGGTATTTAATATCAAATGTTTCCAACATTGTCCCCAATTTAGCTATTCTCCCCGTATAGTCAGATCTCCATAGCAATGCTTGCAAGGGGAGTTAAGTGAGGACCACGATGGTATGTGCCTAGAAGTAATGGGAAAGCTTCCTTGTGGCATGTATGATAGCCAAGATTGCCTTCTCGAAGGGTAAATAGCAGGTTTCTGCCTCATAAAGAGATTTACTAACATAATAAATTGGCTTCTGAACCCTAGCATTAGTTCTGACCAGGACTAGGCTTACTGCATGATCAATAATAGCTATATAAGCATACATGACATCTTCCTTCTCAGGCCTGGAGAGAATAGGAGGGTGTGATAAATACTGTTTCAATTCTTCAAAAGCAATGCTACATTCCTGAGTCCACTCAAAATTTCTCCATTTATGAAGGAGTTGGAAGAAGGGCCTACATCGATCAGCCAACTGAGAAATAAATTTGTTCAAGGCGACGGTCATTCCTGTCAACTTTTGTGATTCTTTGGGGTTTCGAGATGGGTTCAGGTCATTTATGGCTCTGATTTGATCAACGTTAACTTCTATTCCTCGATAAGTAATCATATATCCTAAAAACTTGCCAGAACTGACACCAAGGAACATTTGGACCCGTTAAGGCGTAGCTTGTTTCCTAAGCACTAAGAACACACTTCCTAGGTTATTTAAGTATTTTGAGACCTGCTTACTTTTCATGACCATGTTGTCAATATATGCTTCAACATTCTTCCCTAATTGAGATTCAAACATCCTCGTCACCATTCTTTGATAGCTTGATCCAACATTCTTCAGGCCAAAAGGCATTACTCGGTAATGGTAATTCCTGGTAGGGGTTAAGAAAGTTGTCTTTTATTGGTCAGCTAGGGTTAATGGTATTTGATGGTAGCCTTGAAAGGTGTCTAAAACGCTCATTCGAGAATGACCGACCGTCGCATCTACAAATTGGTCGATTCAAGGGACTAGGAAAGGGTCTCTAAGGCAAGCTTTATTCAAATCAGTGAAGTATACACAAACCCTCCATTTTCCTAATTTCTTCTTCACCACTACTGTGTTGGCCAGCTATTCGAGATAAAATCCTTCTTTGATTACTCCAGCTTGCTTGAGCTTGTTCACCTCTTCTTTTACTGCCTTGACATGCTTCTTAGAAGAGCGCTGAGGTAGTTGCCTCTTTGGTACAGCTCACATTCAGGTGATGGCATATAAAATTTGGATCCACCCTGAGCGCCTCATACACATTCCATACGAAGACATCTATATTCTCCTTTAAGAACCTTAACAATTCTTCCTTTTTAGCAAGGGGTAACTAGGTACCAACTTGAAAATATTTATCCCCGTCAAACCCAATGATTACTTTCTCCAGCTCTTCGCATAACAAACCCCTCTGGTCTCACACAAATCTTCGGACTTTGTTAATTGCTATGGGACCTCCTCTTGGCCACGAGGGACTCCATCTATTGATTGGTGCTTGATAGTTGCCACTAAGCACTGTCTGGCCATTATTTAACTTCCCACAAATTCCCCGACTCATCCTTCAGTGGGAAACTTCACCTTCATATGCATAATTTAGGACACTGCTCCTATAGCATGGAGCCATGGCTTTGCTAGAATGGCCATGTAGGGAGAGTAAGGATCATTCATGATGAATTCCATCTCAACCACCTCGTCCCTCGTTTGCACATGTAATTTAATCATTCCCTTGGGACTGATCGTTCTTCCATCAAATCCCACCAGGGGGGAGTCATACTTGCTTAGGTCCTCAAGCTTCAGATTCTGCCCCTAGTACAGATCTGGATACATAATTTTAGCCCCTCTTCCTTCACATCATATCCTCCAATCCGGAGGGTTACTACTAGGGCATCATCATGGGGCTGGAAAGTTCCAATCTTATCTTCATCCAAGAAACCCAAGGTTGGCTGTATTTCTGTTTTGCCCCTCTTAGATTCTTGGACTTGCTCTTTAAGGTCCAGCCTTGATGCTATGGACATGATTCTAGAAAAAGGACCTGCATCCTGGCTTGGGGTGGTAAAGATAATGTTGATAGTCCCCAATGATTGCCGAGAAATGGCTTCTCTCTAGTATCCTTGTCTGGCCTGACTTCCCTGCTCGGAAAGCTGGTGCATGAACTACTTCAACTTCCCTGCCTTGACCAACTACTCCAAATGGTCACATAGGGTTCTGCAATCCTCGATAGTATGTCCCCAGTCTTGATGGTATTGACAATAGAGACTTTGATTACACTTGGTTAAGTCCCCTCCCATTTTATTGGCATTTGAAATAAGGCTCGTTCTTTATCTTCTCAAGGATCTGATATATTGGCTCCTTGAATACCGAGCTGACTACCTGGGCGTTAGCTATCAAGGGCCGATTGGTGAAGTCTCTCCTAGGTCGATTATGCCGTACCCATCAGGCCGAGGATCTCTCTTTTCAGGAGGGAAGATTTTGGTCTTTCCCTTCCCTTGCACCTGATCCTCCTCAACCTGCTTATGCTTATTAATACAATTCATGAGCTGGTGCATACTCTGAGTGGGCTTTATGGTTAGTGATTTTCTCAAGACATGGTTTTTGGGAAGCCCCACCTTGAAGGTTCTTATGGCCACATCCTCAAAATCTCCATCTATCTCGTTAAAAGTTTCCCAATATCTATCAGAGTAGGTTTTCAAGGTCTTTCTTTCTCTCATCGCCATGGACAACAAGGAATCCAAAGGCTTGGGAACTCTGCTACATGTCACAAATTTGGCCCCAAAAGCTTTAGTTAACTCCTTGTAAGATCTTATTGAATCTTTTTCCAATCCATCGAACCATCTCATGGCAACAGGTTTGAGGCTAGAGGGAAATACTTTGCATATAAGGGCCTCATTTCTAGAGTGAATGGCCATTCTCTGGTTGAAATGGCTCACGTGCTCTACCGGAGTAGTCCTTCCATTATAAATGGTATAGGTCGGTTAGGTAAAATGGTGTGGGAGATTGGCCCTATCAATTCTTCGAGTGAAAGATGACCTAGAAATTCGACAAAGAGCTTTACTCATCACGTCAGTCCTCATATTCCTAGGAGGTGAGCTCTTGCTTCTTCTCCTACTGTGTCTTTCCTCCTTATCTAAACGTGAAGACACAGTGATGGACTCACTAGGAGGATTCCTTGACCTCTACATGTAGCTGTGGTCTTCTTCTAAATCAGATTCTAAGCTTAATGAAGGTGTTCTGTTTCCCTTGACATGCACCTTGGGACGCAGCTTCTTGCTCAAATGGTCAACTTCCAACCTGAAATTTCACGTCTCCTGGTCATAGGAAATATGACTTCCAGGTCTTGACTGACTCTTACTGGTATGGTCTGTGTAATCCATTTCAACTCGGACATTAGCAGTTTTTTAGCCTCACGATCTCTCCTTCGCTCCAGTCTGACAAAATGGTCAACACACTGTGAACCAATAGACTCCTCTCTATTTTGCCTGGAATTCGCCATTTTTTTTTTATAAAAAATATAAGAAAGAAAGCCTGAATAACCAAGGTTGTAGATGCCCTTCCCACAGACAGCGCCAATTGTAAGGACTCGAAATATGGCCTAAGCCCACTTAGAACAGTAGGACCCAATACAACAAGCCTAACACAATAAATTTGTAAGAGAGTGGGTTCTCTGAATCAACTACAATGCTAAGTAATTACAAACTTGTGGATAACAGGACTAACGTAAATAACTTGGGTGAAAGAGACACAAATTTAAGGTAAGTTCTTCCTTTGGCAAGTTCGAGGATGGGTTGTTCATTAAAAGTCAAGGCTGATCATATTACAACAAGTTTCAGTTTTTTCCTTTTTCTCTTTCTCTCTAGAATGTTCATCTCATTTCCAGTGGAGTTCCTTTCTTTATATAGCCCTCCCCATTCCATCTCAGCCCTCAATCTATACGTCTTAGGGGGGATAATTCGGATGCTTGTCCCACCAGGACCCTTCTGGAGGTGGTTGAGAGGTTTGTGAGTTGTTGAGTCACTTTTCAGGTGTCTTTTTCTCATAAATGCGGCTAATTCAGTTGGTGCAGAGCATTAAATGTGGAAGTGATAGCCACCTTCTCGGATATTTCCCCGTTCCGTTGCTTGTACGACTCTGATATCTTCCACAGTACTTTACTTTCTATTGTAGGGAGCCGCATAAGGCACTCCCGAGGTGCATGTACTCCTCAGGCTCCTCGGACAACGAGCCGTTTAGCCTCCTTTCTCGAACCTCTTACTCTAAGTTTTAGCTAGGTTCCATGTGGTCTTGACGCCTTCCCTCCTCAATCTTAGCCCACATGTCAGACTTGGGTTAACATATTGTGTGGGCCTTTGGTCATCCTCGGTTGGGGCTTATGGGCCTTAGAGTGTCCTTAGATTATTTGCTCCCATAAGTGCTACTACACAAAGGAAAATGGAGTTCTCCAAGCATTCTGCTTTAAGTAGCCTCAATGTCAAAGAAATTCTCAAAAATGGAGGTCAGACACGGCTCAGGAAACCCCTTACTTTTGATTTAAAGTCTTGGTTCTTGCTTGCCTATTTTGTGTTAACCTTTTCTTTATTAGCAAATCCTTGTAATTTGATGCCCTAAAAAACCAAGCAATAGACAAGAATACGTCAAGGGTTGAAGCGTTTTAATTAGAACGAGCAATGAGTGATGTAGGGAATGTAAAGTGTACTTTTTTTTTTTTTTTTTTTGAGAAGAAAAGTGTACATTTTAATTAAATACACGCCAATATTTTTTAATTAAGGTAAATAGTTTGTAGAATTCAAATTTTCAAAATTTGCAATACCATTAACAATTCATCTAATTAAATAATTCTTGTTATAAATAAGCTATATGGAGAAATTCTAAACCCCCCCCCCCCCCCACACACACACACATATATATATATATATATATATAAAACTATTTTTTTTGACGTCATATATAAAACTATTTTAGATAAACGCTTGAAAGCCAAAACCTTAAAAAAGCATTTGACCTTTTATTATATATTTATACACGTCAAATAGAAAACATAAACGACCTACATTATTCCAAAGAGAGTTTTAGAGGTTTAATATAGATGCCAAATTAAGAGTTTATGGATATGTACGAAGCATGTAGGTTATAAGTTTACAAAGCGATATTTGTTGAGACTTGAGACAATTTTTTTTTAATCCTAATTATGGACCATATCAATTATTTAAAAATAGTAACTTTGAGCCCTGGCTTGGTTATTTATGGCATTTTTGTAATGTGATAAGAATAGAGGAAGCAATTGTCAGTTAAATTTGTATGTCTTTCCCGGGCTTTAAGCCCAGCATTGACCTCGCAACCACTCATTCCCTAAATAAAAGCACAATCTCTAAAGAAACAAAAAAACAAATTAGTAATTGCCATCCGCGTTTTGTTTTTGTATTTTGTATTTTGTATTTTTTATTTTTATACTTGTTGCTTACAGCGACCCCAACTTTTTGTTGCTCGAACATGCATCCCACTTTTGCAACCAAAAAAAAAACTTGAATTCAAACCACTAAAAACTCTCTCCCTTCTCTATCGTCAACTTTGCAAAATAGTAAAAACCGTTCCATTTTTTCCACCTCTAACCTCTCTCGTTTTTGGAGAGGAATCGCCTCTTTCCTTCTCTCTCATACAACACAACAACAACAACCATTAACGTTTTTGTAACTTGATTAAGGTTTTCTAGTAAACATAGTCAGGTTTGTTTGTTTCCTGACTTATATTTATTTTGTTATACAATGGTCCGAGCCTTTGGACGCCAAAATACCATACAGAAGTCAAGATCTTTCAATCTAAAAAGGATGTTTGAGATTCCGGGAAGACAGATTCAGAGTTTGATATTTGAGAATGGACATGATGGAGGTGTTGTAGAAGAGAAAATTATTGCCAAAAGTTTTGATGTCAAGCGTGTAGCTAGTCCATTGGAGCCCCAACACATAGGCTGGTCGCTAAATCATGACATGGGTCCAGTTTCACGCATGGAAATTGGAGTTCCAGCCAAGGTTGGAAGTCCACATACCAAGCCAAATTCAGGTAAAATCATCTTATTCATATTACATGCATGCACTTTTAATTGCATCAGTTTTATCTCAATCTCATTATCCCAGTACAGTGACATTTTCTGTTGTTTTTAACGGATATATTTAAGGTTGGAATCTCCCTTCCCCTGCTTAAAATGTATTAAAAAAGTTCCCATTACCCAATAAGTGAAAAATAAGATAACGTTCTTGGGTTATCATCATGCTGGTGCTATTTATGGTGTGGTCTAGGAAATCATTTCTTTAGCCTAATGAGTTGTTTAATAAAATTTATATGCGGTTCTATTCAGATATAGAAATGATGAAGGAAAGGTTTGCTAAGCTACTTCTTGGTGAAGATATGTCGGGTGGTGGAAAGGGTGTTTCTTCGGCTTTGGCTTTGTCAAATGCCATCACAAACCTTGCCGGTACTTTCTTTTTCTTATATAATATTTGTTCACAAAAGAAATGCTATATTATGACAACTGGAAATGGTTTCTTTTTGAAGAAAAGGATTTTTTTTCTTCCTAAATTATGTATATCTTAAATTCAAACATTGCCCTAAAAAAAAAGTATAACATATACACTTCATGCATGGGGTTCTTCTCTTTTGCTATCAAGGTTTTAGGGCAAAAAATGATTTTGGTGTTTAAATTATGTGTTAAGAGTTTAATTTTGTTCCTAAGTTATCGTTTGTGTTAATTTAGTCCATAAAATTTTGAGAGCAAAATGTCATCCTTACCTCCAATTTTCTGTTAAAATCCTTGAAATTACTTTATAAATTGAGTGATTCATCATGTTATTAACGTTGATTTGTAATAATATGAGACCAAAGAGCTTGAAAGAGACATGATTTATAAGATTTCAATAATTTACTTTGATGGCAAGTGGGAGGAAGGGTAATATTGAACCATTTTTAACAATCTATACTTTGTAGACAAAACTGAATTATAATACATAATTTAGGAAACAAATTAATAGTTTGTCCTATTTCTTAAGATTGATAGGGAAGAGTACACCTAAGGGATGGGGATGCTAATATATATGCTATTTTCCCTTGTTGTTTTACAACAATGCAGCATCTATATTTGGTGAAAAATCGAGGCTAGAGCCTATGTCTCCAGAGAGGAAAGCAAGGTGGAGAAAAGAAATTGAATGGCTTTTATCTGTAACTGATCACATTGTTGAATTTGTTCCATCACAGCAAAAATCCAAAGATGGAAAAAGTATGGAGGTGATAAATCTCTCTTTATCTCATAACCCGTGTAATTTTGACCATGTTGATTGCCTCTCAAGTATTTTTTTCTATCATGATTTGATAGATAATGGTAACTCTCCAAAGAAGTGATCTTCTAATGAACATCCCTGCCCTCCGAAAGCTTGATGCTTTGCTTATTGTAAGTAATAAGTACTGCTCCTCGTTTCAATATATAGAGGTTTATTCTTCCATCATATAGCCTAGATTCCTACCTTTTGCTGATGAAACTATAATGAACAGGACTACCTGGATAACTTTGGAAACCAAAATGAGTTCTGGTACGTGTCTAAAGATGCCGATGAATCTGAAAATGGTAATGTCCCAAGAAATGAAGACAAATGGTGGTTACCAACTGTCAAAGTTCCACCAAATGGGCTATCAGATATATCTCGAAAGTGGCTGCTCTTTCAGAAGGATTCTGTGAACCAAGTACTAAAAGCAGCTATGGCTATAAATGCTCAAGTACTATCAGAAATGGAGATCCCTGAAAGCTACATTGAATCCCTACCAAAGGTAATTAATAAGAGGAAAGATTCATTATTGATTAGCTTTACAATATTGGTTTTGTTACTTTGATTTTGATTGTCTTTGTTATGTTTCTACAGAATGGTAGAGCAAGTCTTGGTGATTCAATATATAAGAGCATTACAGTAGAGTATTTTGATCCAGAGCAATTTCTCTCAACCATGGACTTGTCAACAGAGCATAAAGTACTTGACCTTAAGAACAGGATCGAGGCTTCAATTGTGATTTGGAAGAGAAAGATGACCAACAAGGATGGCAAGTCTTCCTGGGGTTCAGGTGTGAGCTTGGAGAAGAGAGAACTCTTTGAGGAGAGAGCTGAAACCATCTTGCTCCTACTAAAGCAGCGGTTTCCAGGAATTCCACAATCTGCACTAGACATATCTAAGATCCAATATAATAGGGTAATAACAATATTGCGACTAACAGCACCACCTCCCCCCCCCCCCCCCCCTTTTTTTTTTTTTTTCTAAATGTTTCTCAAACTACTTAAGACTCCGAAACCTATTTCTGCTAAATATGTGCAGGATATAGGACAGGCTATTTTAGAGAGCTATTCAAGGATAATAGAAAGCTTGGCATTCAATGTCATGTCTAAAATTGAGGATGTCCTTTATGCTGATTCTCTCACTCAAAACCCATTACTAGCAGAATCCAACAGGAACCCTTCAATGGATCCTTCAACGTTGACTGGCGAAGAGGCAGACAAGTGGTGTGCTGCTGAGACACCAAATTCGAAGACACTCTCGGATTTCATGGGTTGGAACCTCGATCAGGGAGCTACTGACATGAAGAAGAATGACTCAACAGGTTATATGGACAGCCCAGTAAGAGAAGAAAATGATACCCTCAAGAGCAAGATAGCAAACATTGTGACCACAAAGAAAATATCCTATTTAGAAAAGCTTGAGAACCTAAGTGGTCTAAGAAGTCCAACAGCTCGCCATTAGTGCTAGTAGCATTAGAAGAAACAAGATGAAAGAGAAAAGGAGGAAAAGGTAGAGAAAGATAGTAAGAGGGCTATATATCCTGTCAATGTAAATAGTCAGACCCATGTAGGATTCTGTTGTGTTTGTAATTCTTGTATTGTGCGTCCATCCTGATGTAAATGTGGAAAGGGAAGTCAGCATTTGATTAATGGGTTTGATGCATTTGGAATGTGCTCTAGCTTTCTTGACTTGTAGCCCACGTACTCTTTTATTTATGTACTCTCTTGGTTTGATTTCATCTTTACTCTCTCAACATTTGGTCTTGATCACATATGGCCAGGAAACTGTCTGCATATAGGACTGCCTCAGAATGAAAGAAAGGAAAAAAATAAAAATAGAATTTCTAATTGAAAAATTCCTGTGAATTTGACAAACCACAAATTCATGAGGCATTTAGAAAATATCTGTTGCTTAGACATGGTACTTGAGTCCTCTTCCCTGTAGGAGTTTTTCTCTCTTGGCGTGGAGCGAGTATTCTCTCCCTTACGCCTAAAAGCTAAGGGTCGTTTCCTTTCTTTTTCTCTACTCTAGTTTAAAAATTTCATCTCTGTTGTGTCTATTGATATGGAACAAACTATCATGGACAGCCTAAAGAACTTGCAGCTAACTAAAGAAGAAGAAGAGGATATTATTATATCGTCCAAAAGTACATCAGACTTGCTGGAAGAATGTGAGCTGAGCTTGTTTGGGAAGCTATTGGCAGATCTTGAACAAAACCAGCATGCACTTAAGAATACACTGAGATCGGCATGGAAGATGGGTTCTGATCTTAGAATAGTTGAGGTTGGAGAAAATATTATGCAATTCAAGTTTAGTTCAAGGTATCAACTTGAGTGGGTTGAGAGGAGTGGGCCATGCAATTTCGAAAATAACCTCCTTCTGTTATGCCAATGGAGAAGAGGTTTATCACCAGCCAATATCGCCTTCACCCACGCACCATTTTGGGATTACCATTTGAGCACATGACAGAAGAAGCTGGACATGAGATTGGTGGTAAGATAGGAAGAGTCATGGAGGTGGACAAACGGTCATGGCAAGCAGACCAAGCAAAGTTTATGAGAGTAAGGGTGGATTTACCCATTGAGAAACCACTAAGAAGGGGGGATATGTTACAAATATGGCTGGGGAAAGATGTTGGGTTTCATTTAAATATGAGAGATTGCCCACGTTCTACTTCACTTGTGGAAAAATGGGGCATGATGATAAGCATTGCTCTATGGTGTCCGAGAAGCAACCTTTGGAGCGCCAGTATGGAGAGTAGATGAGGGCAGGAGAGTCTTGAAAGGATCAAGTGAAGGAATGAGAGCTTTTGGAAATAGAAGCAATGGACCAATGAGTGGAGGAGAGTCCGGGAAAAAGCACCAGTCTACGGCAGAGGACATAGTTGTTTCCATGCAAAGTGGAAAGGAAGGATGTGGAAGTGTGGGCGGGAACTTCAACCTCAAAGGAAGGATAAAAGTTGGAAATGAAAGAAATGATGGAACGTCAAAAAAGCTTGCAGCAAATGGGAAAAATCGGAAAAGCTAGTGCAGTAAGTAAGTAAGAAGCAGGGGCCATGTAATGCCTAAGGAGTAACTAGAAGTATTATAGTCAAGGAGGGGTTAAAAGCTAACGAGGAGGAGTCTTCAAAAGTGGGCCAGCCAGGGAAGCCCAACAAGGAAAAGCAAGAAGAGATAAGTCTTTTAAAGCCCAAAATGAACATAGAAAGTAAGGAAGGCAGAAAAGAGGTGGTCGGCCGAAGCAAAGAAAATAATGGAGTGGGTAAAGGTAAATGGAAAAGGCTTGCAAGAGAGTGTTGGAAAGCCCAAAGAGGCAAGTATGGAAGATCAAGAAACAATTGTGGGTACGAAGAAACCTGAGAGTGCAGAGGTGCTGGCAGAAAATGAAGGTAGGATTCAAAAGAAAACTTGTGATGGTGAAGGTAAGGAAAAAGAAAAAATTTATGAGGAAACGGCGGTGATTGCAAGGCAACACCGCCGAGAGCAATGATTTGCTTAGGGTGGAACTGCTGAGGGCTTGGAAACCTCCGGACAGTTAGAGTGTTGGGCGAACTAGTCCAACGGTAGGATCCCAAAATTGTTTTCTTGTCGGAAGCAAAAATAAAGAAAAAAGCTATGAAAAAAGTGATGGAAAAAATCAAGTTTGTTAATGGGCTCATTGTACCCAGCAATGGTAAGGGAGGAGGATTAGCTTTGCTGTGGAGAAGAGAAGTTGACTTAGAAATTATGGGATTTTCCAAAATTTCTTGATGCAATTATCACAGAGCAAAGCTCAAGAGTTAAGTGGAGAATTACAGGATTTTATGGGAACCTAGAGGCACATAGGAGGGAGTCGTGGGAAGAACTTGCTGCTCTGAGTAGAAAATATCAACTCCCATGGTTGTGCCGCTAAGTTATAATATACCTGAGGATAAGTTGATTTGGGTGGGAAACAAAAGAGGGGAAATTTCAATGAAGAGTGCGTATTATATTGCCCTCAATGTAATAAAACCAGAAGGAAGTGGTGAGTGTTCCCATGGTGATCCTAGAATTCCTTTATGGAAACGGATTTGGCAGTTAAAAATTCTTCCAAAAATTAGAATATTTACATGGAAAGCTTGTGTTAATGCTTTGCCAACAATGCTAAATTTAAAGATGAGAGGGGTAAGCACAGATGGAATGTGCCCTTTGTGTGGAAAGGAAGCTGAGTCAATCCACCACTCTCTCTTTAAATGTGATGTTGTGAAGGAAGTTTGGGAACAATGGAAGGATTGTCCAATTGTAATTGGGGCTGAAAACTTGGATTTTGCTGACACTGCACTAAGGTTGTTAAATGCAGGAACTATTAGGGACCTGGAAACTATGGTTGTGGCCGCTTGGGCTATTTTGCTTAACAGAAACCAGAGGCTGTTGGAGTCGATCAGCCAAGAGGCAAGTCAGGTCTGGAATGTGGCAATGAAGGCGCTTTCGGATCATAAAGAAGCGTCAAAATTCTTTCAGTTGGGGCCATTGTATTGTGAGGTTAGTTGGAAAAAACCCCCTGCTGGCGTATACAAGATAAATGTTGATGGGGCTCTTGCAGATAATGGTAGATGCTCAAGCATTGGGTTGGTCTTAAGGGATTGTAGAGGAGAGGTTGTTGCTGCCCTTTGCAGAGTACTCCAAGGCAATTTTTTAGTGAATGAGACTGAAGTTCTAGCAGTGAAAGCGGGGATTTTACTTGCAAAGGAAATGGGCCTTCATCATATTACTATTGAATCAGACTCGCTCTCTGTAGTGCAGAAAATTTTATCCAAGGAAGTCAAAAAGGAGAAATGGGCCATATTGTCCATGGAATTCTTACTCTTCTTGGTTGGTTTAGTAGCTGGCAGATAAGGCACCTGAAAAGGGAGTTCAACAGGGTGGCGCATGAGCTAGCTCGATTTGTAAGATGTAATAATATTAGCAAACTGTGGAGAGGTGTGTCTCCTCCAGTAGTGAAAAATCTGATCCACATGGATTGCTTGTAATCGGTGCTGCTTCTTGTAACTTTGTTGTACTTGAATTTCATTGTGACGTTGCACTTCAGCTGAGTTTTGATTGAGTTTGATGTTGCAAACAAATTTGGTTTCCTATAGCTTCAAGCCCTAAGGTGCAAAATGAACTTTGATAAATTAAAATTTATTTTTCTGAATTTTATTATTCAAGATACATGAAGAATATAAATTTTAATCACACTGTAGAATCTTCAAAACCATTATTCTACACTCATAATCAACAACTTTCAGCAGTAAAAATTCTCAGAAAGGAACATATCCTTAGCTTTAGAAGCAGTCATAACAAATAGAAATTCCTAATTTGGTTCAAATTCTATGTAATTTGTGTTCTCATGGTCCTAATTCTGTGATGAACTCCCAATAGAGTGACTTCATACATTTGCAGTCTGCTACATAAGGCATTCCTCCAATACTAAAATGCCATTACCGGAAGGCAAAAGAAAAACATGCAGACCCTTATGATTCATGCTGTTCGTTTAATTCTCCGTATGAGGGACAAGATGTCACCACCCTGCGCTGACTTTCTATGACGTCCAATTGTTTGAGTACCCTGCAACAAAAGAATGCAAAATGATGGAAATAAACAAGTGATGCAGTGGTATAACAAGGATCTTAAATATAACTTTGCCTACCTGGAAATGAAATGTAGGATTTGAACCTTTTGACAATACCGGCAAACCATCGTGAACAGGCAATACTAAACAAGCCATGCAATAGAACAAAAATATTAGTAGATAAGCAATGAAAATCCCAATTAAAAACACATCCGTTACACATGAGAGGAAATTTTAACCTAATGATGAGTTGGTAGTCTCTTTCTCAAGAGATGGCCTCTGTACGTTTGTGTACAAGAAAAGTGGCACGTCCTCTTCTCTGTTAAGTTCATGTTTATCTATCATTTTGCTGTTAGTTTGATCAACGATATCCCTGCATTTATAACAAATTGATCAAAAAGACGGAAACTCAAGTTCTATCCCAGATTAAGTGACGATATAAAAAGTTCATTTTGCATAGTAAGGCTACCATGCAATGCTTATACGTGTGCAATATATGTATAAAATCCACATTGCACTCCAGGTTGTATCCTTTTCTTTGTTGCTATTTTGTTAGTCTTACTTAAGGAAGTATCGCATGCATGCTCCACATAATTGATTAAATAGGTTCTCTTGTTTGAAACTTTTTAGTCATTTGACAATGTGAAGCCATGCAGGTAAATATCCTTAATTTCAGTGTCATGTATTAGAGAGAGTTTGTACCTTGAACCTTCATTTGATTTCTCAACATTTTCATTTTCTGATCAATGGGGGAAAAAAAAAATGAAGCATCATAAATTCAGAAAGGATAAATATCCATTGATATGAGACAATTTAAAAAGAACAATCAAAGTTGCAAGAAGAAACTTTTAAATTTTATTGAAAAGATCCAGAGGGTGATATGAGACAGTTACGCATTGATAAATAACATCGAGAATATCTTGTCAAATTCTCACTCCACCGTAGTTTAGTTAGAGCGAGCTTGTGAGCATATTGTTCACATAAGAGAAGTCTCTACCAAGCAAGCACCAAAAAAGTTAAAAGGATTAGTACTTAATAATTTTCCAATGATATCTGATTGACATTATGTGACTGAGCAAAACAATACTACTAACTTGCTTTAGGCAATTGATTCGAAACTCAGCCTCGGAAAATGCATTAGTCTGAGAAATGCGACAATCAAGGTTGGCAGAGGCACTTCCAAGGTGGTCTACAACAGTAACTACAGCCCTGCATATGTACTCTTTTGTGTTTTCCATCACACTGCAAATATATGTAGGAATTAGGGGGCCACATATTAATAAACGACCAACCGTTTTCAAATACCACAAGACGGCTGGCCGTTTTAAAATAATGCAACAATGACCTACTACTAAACCACTGACCGCCTTTTGTTATCTTGTCAAATGCCTTTAAAAAAAAAAAAGAAAAAAAGAAAAAAGACCATAGTATAAAGTATAAACAACAAGCCGTGGGGGCCTTTACACAGAGCAAAGCAAATTTGTGGGTCACTCACTCACTTGTTTAATGGGCCACTATAGTGAGCCAGTTCCCTCCATTATACAAGTATGAATTCTTGAGAGTAAGGTTTTTAAACCCGGACTGGACCGTACGGTCCGATCGGGAAAGCTGTGAACTGTTCACATTAATGGTCGGTTTAAGGTAAGGAACCGTTCCATGCGAAAAAAGCATGGACCTGTCCGCACCGCGGTCTGACTGGCCGGTTCTGTGAACCGTGACCGGTTCACACGGGTCAATCGGTTCCCTTGTTTCAACCTCAAAACGGCATCGTTCCATCCTTTCCCCCCCCCCCTATACGGCGTCGTTTTGGCCTCACGGATTGCACCTGAAATGTGAAACCCTATTAGCTCGCCTCACTTTCTCAAATCACAATCACTCTCAATCACTCTCTGCCTCTCGCCTCACTCTCTCAATCTCTTCTTTGCCTCTCTCCCTTGTCGCTGTCGCAGCTTAGCTCAATCCCTCAATCACTCTCTGCCTCTCTCTCTCTCACTCGCATCTCTGCCTCTTTCCCTCGTCGCCGTCGACGTTGCAACTCACGCAGAGCCTTGTCGCCGTCGCAGCTTACTTCATCACATCACTCTTGCCCAGATTGCAAGGTACGGCCAATATCATTCTTTAGTTTGATTACCGCTTGCACAAGAATTTTCTCTCCTTTCTTGTCTATTATCAATGTATGTGTAAGTCTTTTTTTACTTGGAGTCTTCTGTATGTCAATGTATGTGTAACAAAGTAAGTCTTTTTTTAGAAGAAATAGTTTGCGTGAAAGTGAGTTGGCTTT
The DNA here is from genome assembly GCA_033629205.1 of Lithocarpus polystachyus. Taxonomy (NCBI): domain Eukaryota; kingdom Viridiplantae; phylum Streptophyta; class Magnoliopsida; order Fagales; family Fagaceae; genus Lithocarpus; species Lithocarpus polystachyus. The sequence continues at coordinate 47,634,948 of CM066163.1, forward strand.
TAGCAGTTGTGAATAGTAGTGTGCCTAATTGAGTTGTGACTAGAATCTCTACAAGAGCCGATATAGAAGACTGCATATGGGTAGGGGTTTGGGGAGAGAAGAACAATTTAGATTTAGAGAAAGTTACACCAAAATTTTAGCAAAAACTTTCACGCCTATTGATGTGAAAAATTGTTATGGGTAAGTAAAAATGTGATATAAATTGTGATATAATCATTCTGTTTATGAATTGTTTAGATGTATATCGGTAGTGTTTTGGGCATTGATGAGACCTATGGTTTTTTTTTTTTTTTTTTTTTTTTATGGGGGTTAGGTGTGGTATTGGGATAAACATTAAACTTGTTGCTCAATTAATAGAATATAATTTGTTTTGTATGGAAGTTTTCTTTACAGTTTGAGTCAGCACTGTGGTTAATTTGATGCTAGCATTATGAGATATATAATAGAATGATAAAATTAGTAACTACTTAATGGACAGTTTTTGTTGATATTTACTATTGTCATGCTTATGTGTAAAAGATGATGTTGGTGACACCAAACTTTTGATTATTGAACTCTATTGATTTACATTGTGCAAATAATAGGATTAGAATTTTCCCTATCTGTATTTCAAAAATTGATGGGTCTATGCGTGTTTGACTGGTTGTTTAGTCTTTTAGATTAAAATGGAAACAGAGACCAGGTCTACTCCATCACATGAAGTTGATTCTAATGTAGTGGAGTCTAGCTCAAGAGTAAGGGAAAAGGTTGATCCGGCTTGGGAACATTTTAGCCTTGGGGCGGATGAGAAGGGACGAAATACTTTTACAAGTGTGTATTATAGGCAAACATATAAAGGTGGGGGTATTAATAGAATAAAACGACACCTTGCGGGGATAAAAGGTGATATTGTGTCGTGTAAAAAGGTTTCTCATGATGTAAAATACCAAATGGTGGAATATTTGAAGGAGTTTGAGTTGAAGAAAAAAGCTAAGAAACAACGTCAAGAAGAAATGTTTAGTGTACCTTCCACAAATAATGATATACAAGAAGATGAAAATGTTCAAGAAGTATTTAGTAATGGGTTGCCTAAAAAACCTGTTTTAGGTAAAAGAAAGGGGATAAGGCCAGTGGATAATTATTTTGCTCCAAGAACTACTCCAGGAGCTCAACCTGGTCTTAAAAGTGAATTCCAAAGCAAAGAAAAAGTGAGGCAAGCTGATATGGCTATTGCAAGGTGGATGTATGACAATTGCATTTCTTTTAATGCAGTGAATTCAGTGTACTACCAAAGGATGATTGATGCCGTAGTTGCTGCTGGTCTTGGTTACAAAGGTCCATCTTATCATGCTATACGGGTTCCTTTGATGAGGGATCAAACGAAAGAGGTTCAGTTGTTGGTTGATTCACAACGTAGGCATTGGGCAGAAGTTGGATGTACACTTATGGCTGATGGTTGGACAGATACTAGACATAGGTCATTGATTAATTTCCTCGTTTACTGTCCTAGGGGAATGGTATTTGTAAAATCAGTTGATGCCTCAGAGATTGTGAAGAGTACCAAAAACTTGTTTAAATTATTTGATGAAGTAGTTACATGGGTTGGTCCAAAAAACATAGTTCACATGGTTACTGATAATGCTCCCAATTATGTATCTGCTGGTAAATTGTTGTGTGAAAAGTATAAAACTATTAGTTGGTCTCCTTGTGCAGCACATTGATTGAATCTTGTGTTGCAGGATATGGGAAACATGCCTCACGTGAATAATCTCAAAAAACGTGCATCCAAAGTTACAATTTTTATTTATAATCATGTGGCTTTGATTGCTTGGTTGGGGAATAAACCTGGTTGGATAGATATTGTACGTCTAGGAGCAACAAGATTTGCTACTACTTTCCTTTCATTTGGAAGCATTCATGTGCATAAGCTTGACTTGCAAGCCTTAGTGACTAGCAAGTTCTTTGTGGACAATAGATTGGCAAGAGAGTCAAAGGCAAAAGAAGCAGTTGCTATCATTTTGGACAATTCTTTTTAGGATGATATTAATGTTCTTGTCAAGATTTCATCGCCACTCATTCGTTTGTTACGGATTGTTGATTCTGATCAAAGGCCTGCAATAAGATATGTGTATGAGGGCATGCATAGAGCACGGTTGGGAATCAAGAAGATCTTCCGAATGAAGAAGCACTTGTACAAACCATACACCTCAATTATAAAAAACCGCTGGGACAAACATTTGCGTAAAGATCTTCATGCTGCTGCATATTGGTTAAATCCCACTTTTCAATATGATGAGGAGAATTTTTGTCGAAAACTAGCAGTAAATATGGCTGTTTTGGACTATATTGGGAACAAATATGATGGTGACCAAGAAAAGGTAATTAAGGAAACCCAATATTTTTGAGACCGTTTTGGGAGCTTTGATAGAGATCTTGCATTGTCAAAAAGCAAGACCACTCATCTAGGTGAGAAGTAATTAGTTTACTTTAATACTATAAACAAATCTTAGTTTTTTTTGTTCATGTGAAAATTAGTTTTGTCACTATAGTTAGAATAATTGAAGTGATTATTCAATTGAAAGTTTGTTTGTTTATGTTGATTAATATTAGATTACGTTGTGTTATGAAAATTAGATGAATGGTGGAAGTTGTGGGGTGCTGATGCTCCAAACTTGCAAAATTGGCAATTTGAATCTTTAGCCAAACTTCCGCCTCTTCTGGATGTGAGCGTTGTTGGAGTTTATTTGACCAAATACATTCTAAGAGGAGAAATAGGATGGAGCATCAAAGGCTCAATGATCTTGTGTTTGTTCATCATAACTTGCGATTGAGACATAGGTAACTAAATGCTATATCTTGTCATTATATTAATTTTTAAGAGGTCATTTATATAATGTAATTGTTAGTTACTAATTATGTTCAAATTGCAATAATGAGCATGACAATTTTTGATGCAGGCTTTACAACAAAAAGTTTAATTTTGACCCCATTGATTATGCAAGTATCGACAAAACTGATTTTTGAGTGTTTGTGGAAGAGGAAGACCCATATCTTAATTATGAAGAGTTGGAGAATGCAATTTATGAAGAGGGTGCATATCCAGCAAGTGCAAAGCCTTCTTCTAATATTGAAGGTTAGTTTATATGTAAACAATTTGATAACCTATAGTGATTTTTCTTTTATTTTTTTCAAACTTGTGTAAACATTATAATGATTTTTCTTTTTATTTTGTACAAACTTGTGTGTAGAATCTGTAGATTATAGCAGTGACATTGAAGGAATTGATTTGGGAACATTTGGATAACCTATTGGCCCTCCTCCTGGATTTTCTGGGAATGATGATGAGCATGATAACTTTGATGACTTTGATGATTTATGATCATAATAATTCTGTTTGAACTTTGAAGTTCTATTTTGTATTTTGAGATAATTTCTATGTCTTTTTGTTAACTTGGAATTTGAAGTTTTATTATTATTTTTTAGAAATAAGTTTTATGTATTGTTGTAAGAAACAATGTGTAGTTGTTAACTTGTGTACTGTAAGTGTAACTTGGAGGCTTGTTTATGCATTTTTATTTTGTACTTTTATGGATTAATTGAGTAATTCACATTTATGTTTGCTAAAGATTTGACATTTGTTAATTGTCTAGAATGTTATGATATAAAAAATATTTGAAAGATAGATCTCTAAATAAATTAGACTATTTTAGTTAATTTTTCTATTTTTTTTATTAATTTAATGTTTTTATATATATTTAAAATAATTATTAAATTAATTATGACGTCATCATGATTCGACCCTGGTTCGTCCTTGGTTCGACCTCAAAAACCTTGAACCTCTCTCATTTATGGTTTAATAAACGGTCCGGGTCTGAGAACCTTGCTTGAGAGATCTCTGTTGTCTTTATTGGTTTCATGCTGACATTAAACCATTTAATGGGCTTGTGTGAAGAGATATTAAGCCCATATTGATGGCCTTGTCTTACCACATTGAATTTGAGCGGAGTCAAAATTAACTCTGTGTGTTGAACTACTCATTGGATTCAAATCAGGTGCAATACTTAGAGTATTGCACCTAGTGCAATTGTAATCTATGGTTGAAATTGAAAGTCAACCATTAAATAAAATATATTAAAAAAGAGTTAAAAAGTTAAAGTTAAAAAGTTAAAAAAGTTAAAAAAAAAAAAATTGTGAGATAAAGGGGGTGAATTGCACTAGGTGCAATGCCTTAAGTATTGCACATGAGCCTAGCATTAGCCATCTTTTAGTTCTCATAACTGTTTGATACAGTTTATTTTTCAACTTTTTGAAAATAAAATTGTTTTAAAAAGTTGTACCTAGAAAAATGTAAAATTTAAAGATGTTGAGATTTGAAACCACAATGCTTATTGACAAGCATTCGCAATTATTGGATATAAAACACACTAACTATTTCCCAAAAATTATAAATTTTTATCAAATCAGAACTAGTATCTAAATTCCAACACTAAATTATTGGAAAAACCCATTAGAGGGAGTAAGAATATTTATTTATCGGTATCTATGATGAGCTTATTTTTATGAATTTATTTTGTTTATTGGGTAAAATCACAGGTATGCCTTGAAAGATGTAAACCCATCCGCAGGAACTAATAAATTACCTTCAATATTAGAGTTTGGGCCGTATGAGTGCCGTCCACTCACATTTTGAGCTAGGAACACCACATCAAATTAGGTCCACCAAGTGGTGGTCCCAGATATTGACTTTTTTTTTTTTAAGAAAAAAAAAATTTATATTATATTCATCAGTTTGGGGGCTAAACTAAGCTTGAGCATGGTTGTTTTTATTATTACAGTATTATTTTGATAAAAACTATCACACATTTTTTATTTAAAAAAAAAATCTTAAATAGTGAGTTGAAACATAATCTCAAAACCGAAATAGTCTCTTTGATTTTGTTGAAAACTTTTTACCAAAAGTATTATAAAGTATATTTATAAAAAAACACTAAAATATATTTGTGAAAAAACAATGTTTTAAAAAATTGTAGATAAAAAGATAAAAGCTGTGCTACAGCTGATGCTTGTATGGCATGTTAACAAACACTACTTTTGTTTTGTTTTTTTAAGCCCCAAAAAGAGGCAGCCCACTATACTATCACATTAAAATGAGAAACAGATGGTATAATGGTGGACAGTATAGAGAATTAGAGAGTAGAACACTAACACTTTCTTCTCTTTAGCATTCAAGAAAGTGGTTTCACTGTAATCGGCAGCATAATGAAGCTGAGAACGTAACTCTCTAAGTTCCTGCAATCACAAAACTATTAATGATATAGAATCAAAACGCACAAAATATACACACACAAAGAAAGAGAGTACATGGCATCGTGGAGATGAAAATGAAAGTACACCTGGAGAGACTTTTCAAAGCGTGTGATGTCCTCAGACTCATCATCTAGACTTTGAAAGGAAGAACAAGACTTTGAGTTCTGCATTCTCTCTTGCTTTCAGCAAAATGCAGCTGGATATAAACGTAGAGAGAGGGGAGAGTGGACCTCAAGGATATAAATACAAGCTATCCAGCTTATCTCTCTCTCAAAAAGCCAGTGGGTGAGTTGGTTGGAGTTTTTTAAAAAACTGAGAGAGAGAGAGAGAGAGAGAGAGAGGTGAGTGGAGGCTTCTGGATATGGTATGGTATTTGGGAAAAACAACAAAACCCCATTAAAGAGAGAGATTCTGATAATGCTCTAGATGCTGCTACATGTACAGGATGGAGGAAGATGACAAAAACAGCTTCAGCCCCGTGATTTCGTGTTCGTTCCTTTCTAAAAGACCACCTGACAACATCACTCAAATACCAAGGATTCGCCTTTTTCCTTGCTTTGTGTGTTTTATTTTATTTTTTAATTTTAGTTTATACATATTTTTTTAGTCCAGTGGAAAATTTGAAAAATAACATAAGTCCCAAAGAAATTTGTTAGTTAACAATGTTTTCAAACTATATAAAAAACTAACATTTTGAGTGTAAAAGAGTCGATTTTGCTCTTTAAAATTGAGCCACAAAGACTCGAGTTTCAGTGGAACTCGAGTATGAAACAGTCGAGTTCCAAATTGAAATGACAAAGAAGAACAAGGTAGCGAAGAAGCTAGAGAACAAAAAAATTCAAAGAAGAAATTACACAACAAAGAAGGCAAGGATTAACTAAAAAAGAAGAAGCAGATGCAGATCAACAAAAAAGAAGAAGGCAGATCAAAAACAACAAACCCAAACCCCTAACAGAAACAATGAACCTAGATCTCCCTAACTACCCACAAACCCAGATTGCCCTCGGCTTCGCCAATGAACGGCGAAGGCTCGAACTAAACGGCGAGCGGCTTGGACTGAATGGCAAGCGGCTCGGACTGGCAGTGGCGGCGGCGGCAAGGGCTCTAAGCGAAGGATTTGTTGTAGAGCTTTTCTTCTTCCTCATTTGTTTGGTTTTCCTCTATCTCTTTTTTCTTTAAATGTGCAGAGCAAGAACTTGAGTGTTTCATACTCGAATTTCTCTAGAAAAATCATAAAACTCGAGGCTTTGTGGCTCGAGTTCAAAAAGCAAAATCGAGTCCCTTAGACTCGAGATGTTACTTTCCTAAAAAGTTTAGAAACGTTGCTAACTAACGAAATTTTTTGGGACTTGGTGTTATTTTCCAATTTTTCCCTTAGACTACAATTTAGGAGTCCCACACTCTTCATTAAATTGCCCCGTGAAACAACTTTTTTAAATGATATATCCTTTTACACTTAAATAAATTTACATATCAATGATCACAAAATAATAATAATAATTGAAAGCTCAGATTTGTGCTAAAACACAAGAGCTTGTTCAGACTCCCAATTAAAAATTATGACTAGATTGCTTTTACTCTAACTTAAACAAAGTGCAGAACAAGAGTAAATATGTGCAATGAACCAATAACACTACTCTAAGCCATATTCATCCACAATCAACAATAAAATGAAAGCTTAAAGAGTAGGGAAGAGAGATGCAAACACAAGATAACACTAAGATGTGTTATCGAAGAGGAAACCGAAGAACTCGAGGAAAAACCTCTCCGCGACCCTCCAAGTCAAAATCGATCAACTAGAGAATAAAGTTGGAGTACGCGAAGAATAAAAGACCCTTTAAGCTTGGTCCACTCAATGTACTCGAGCCCTCCAAGCTCCTGCTACCAACGTATTTCTCAGAATTTTGTCTTCACTAGCTTTCTAGATCCCGCAATACCACATAATTGCATCTGCCAAGTTTCACCGGCTTCTTTTGGAAAATCCCTAAAGCTTTCCAAGCTCTAAAACACTCTCTACACTCTGAATAGGTGTGGGTTGTGTTTGGGTACAATGATTTCTCACTAAAGGATGAGTAGCTTTCTTTCTAAAAGATGGGTGTGTAGTGTTGTAGAAAGCACTCAAGGGTTTTCTCTCTAAACAATAGTGTAGACACTCGATTTTGCACCCATAATTTAATCTTGGAAGATAACAACAGTGACCATTCATATACCCAAATATTTAGAGTTGCATTACATGCATTAATTCATTTATTGCATATCATAAAAATGATCTTGAGATTCTAACGATCGCGATGGTATATCCGATATTTAAATCGGACTGTCAGATTGAAAGATATCATATGATCAAGTTTTTACGGTCTGCATGCATTTTGTTTGGGTGGAGCTGATCATGCATGATTAATTGAAATTAATTCTGATTGTTTAGACAATTAAAATTAATTAAATAATTTTGTGATTGGTTGTGGTTAGTGTTAAAAATAGGTTTACTTGCATGGGAATAAAGTGGATAATCAACTAACAAAAATAGTGGATAATCAAGTATTTTTGGAATATTTATCTACAAGATAATTATCACTTTAAAGACTTGAATATCAAGAAAAAAGGATTAATTTTTAGAATACAGATTAAAAATGCATCTCGGTGCAATTCTCGGCTAAAAAATCCTTAAAAAAGGAGTCCAAATTGGACCAAAACTCAAACGCAGACCTAGCACCCAAGAGGGCCATTCGGCACTCTTGGAGTGCCAATCGGCACATGGCAAGTGCCAATTGGCCCAAATGCTCGGCCCGGCCCGACCCGAAAACTCCCTGATTGAGATAAAACCTATCATTTTCGACTTTTTAGAGATAAGGACGGGTTCCAATTTGTATCTAATCTCATTCAGCTTATTTTTTAAGCATCCAACCTCTATAAATAGGAAAAAAAATCAGAATTAAGGGCTCTTCTCTTCTGACTTTTCAGTTCCCCTTACGTTAAAGACGTTCTGGAAGCTTTTACTTTAGAAATTTCTTTTTTGTAAGTAAAGTATTTTAGACCTCAAAGAGGTGAACAAATTTCTGTGATTTCTAAAACATTCATTCATTAGAAGAGCACGCTCATGTAAGAGGTATTCTGTTTTTATTTTCTTTTTTCATTAGTTAGTATGTTATTGTTCATCTCATGAATGTGATTAATATGCTTTATTGTGTCTTGTTCTTAATATATATAATTGCCATGCTTAGACACCCTGCTAGATTTTCTTTGCATGTTCTTTAGATGATTTTTTATTGTACTTCATTCTCTTAAATTTCAAAATATGCTAATGACTATCAAAGCTCTTTTTTTTTTCTTATATAAAAACTCAATTGATCTGTATTTTCAAATCTGATTTTTTTCTAAACTCAACTAATCTGTATTTTCAGATCTGACTTTTAAAAAACTCAAAATTGATCTGTATATTCAGATCTGATTTTTTTTAAACTCAATTGATCCGTATTTTCATTAAATACAGATCTGATTTTTTTAAAAAAACTTAAAACTGATTTGTATTTTCAATAAATACAGATCTGAAATTTTTTCTAAATTTTTCTTTGTTATAAAATGGCAGATTTTGAAATTTCAAAGAAATAATTAAGAGTTAGGTTATTTTTTTTAATATATGATGCATGCATAATAAATTTGTCTCATGAATGTGGATCCTCTTTCAAAAGCCTTTTTTATTTGTTTCTAACAATAGATCTGGTTTTTTTTTTTTTTTTTTTTTTTTGCAAACCAAATCCCATTTTTTTTAACCTTTAAAAAAAGATCTTATTTTTCTTTTACAAACCTAAAAATCGATCATTTTTTCTTTTACAAGAACATATCTGATTTTTTTAACAAAATCTCATTCTTTTTTCTTTTAACAAAAACAGATTTGATTTCTACAGATCCAATCTTATTTTCTAAGATTATCACAAAACAGATCTGATTTTTCTTGATAAAATCTTTTTTTTTTCTTTTTTTTTAGCCCTTCACAAAAACAGATCTAATTTTTTTAATTTCCAAAACAAATCTGAATTTTCTTTAAAAAGAGGACACATCCATAAGGCAAATTTATTTAAGTTAAATTTTATAAAGTGTTTGTCATGTGCATTATAACATATCTTGCAACATCATTCAAAAAAGGGTATATTAGCCATTAGAGTCTAGGTAGATTTGTGTTTTGTCTTTTACTTTTGGTGGATTGTAACTAGGACAGAAGCTTTGTAATCTTTTGCATAGATTGTAATTAGGACCTAAAGCATTGTAAGGTTAATTTACCAAAGTTGTACATTTCTTTATTCAATGGGCAATGAAGTATTTTGAATATGTAATTTGTATTTATATTTTTTCTTTTTTCTTTTTTGTATAAAAAAATAAGTGGCGACTTCACACCACCAACCAAAAGAGAGGTGCCCTTAAAAGCACCCCAATCTCTTTTTGAGAGCACCCAATTTTACGGTCTCTCATAAATAGCCTCTTCATTCTTTTGTGGGTAATGAGGGTATATAAAGTATGGGTGAAGGGTAATAAAGTTACACTTAAAATCCTCCAGGCAGAGAGTTTCACGGGTACCTTGTGAGTAAAGGTTATCACGTGGCCTTTATGTGGGAACTTTTACTCGCAAACTTCTTGCGAGCTAGTCGCAAAACTGTACTGATCTTCATTTCATGCTTGATTCTTCACCAACTTAATACTAAACCCAATGCAATAAAATCTCACAAAATACAAGGAAATAAATTAATGTAATTATAACACTTTTTGTCATGAAATAAAGCCAACATAAAATATAGTTGTAAATCACAACTTTACAATAATAATAATTATTAGTTGCAAATCCGTGCATCCACGGAAATACTTTGCATAAATGTATAATATAAATGTTAAAAGGTTTTATTAGCATGTCAATAACTTTGTAGTTCAACTGAGACCTCATGGTCTTTAAAATGGAGACATTCAAGATTTACATTAATATCCCCCAACTATTGAATTATCTAAAAAAATAGAAACTACCATCAATAACTTTACAATTATTTCTTCTAACAACTTATTCAAACTACATTATACTTTTTAAAAATAAAAGATAGAGTAATATATCATAAACTTCATATTTCTCATATTCCATTGTAATTATATCATTGTAAAGCAAATCAAGATTTAGCTAAAATGGTATATTTATACTTTTATAGCACGTGTAAGTTAACTAATGTCAAAAGTTTTGTAGTTTAGTGGCATAGTATACTTCTCTTTATAAGAAGAATCAAGGTTCAAATTCCTCTTCCCCTCCCCCTCCATTGTTGTAATTGTCAAATTATAAATAAATAGAGGTAGGTGACCAATTTCCATCTAATATAAGTTACACTTTTGCATACAAAACTCAAATCTTTCATTCTAAATTGCTATCCAATAAAATCTCAATGGTTAAAGTGTAATCATAGTAAAACTGCTACCATGAATCCTCTTCCAAATATACTTATGACACAATAGACAAAAGTTAAAAACAATCAGTCTAGTAAATATAGCCAATTATCAATTAATAGTTTTGTAAAGTATCAACCAACATTCAATCTTATCAGCAAAGATCGAAAGTATGTTAAATAATGAAACCCAGACTGAAAGTTTTAAAATTAAAAAGTAAAATGTAAAAAAAAAAATTAAAAATTAAAAGGGGAATGAGAAGCATACCAAAGATTAAAGAATTTTGTCTCTCAAAAAAAAAAAAAAAAGATTAAAAAATTTTGCTGCAGTGGCTAAAAGCAGCTTCAAGTTGTTTCTACGTTGTCTCCTATGCCAACCAAGAGAAAACAAAGAAAAAGTTCCTTGACTTTATTGAAAGTTGAATGGGTTATATTGCCCCAAATATTTTTGCTATTGCTGGTAGTGTTGTCGCAGCAAAAAGAGAAAGAACCTTGCTGGGTTTTCAACTACAACATCACAATTTCATATAGGTTATTGTTAGGATTTATGCCCTAAAATTCAATTTTTTAGCATGTTGTAAATAATTAAATTGTTTAATTATACGAGACTATTTGTAAATGAACTACTTGGACATTATCATAGTCCTTGAGATGCATTGTATGTGATTTATGTGATTTAGTTACAAAAAAATATAAATCACAAGTTCCTTGTAAACTCAAAATGTAGTTCATAGTCAGTGATGAAATTGGGCATTTCTTCTGTGAAGTCTATAACACATCAACTAAGATGGTTTGTCTTAATCATGGAAGTAGAGACTTCTAGTTTATGTGTTGATGTGTCTTAAGTGTGTAAGACATATTGAATTGGACCACTGTGAGATTAATTATTCAATTAACAATTGTTACCTAAATAATTAATCTTACGACTTTTAATTTCATAGACTCTCAATCCTGAGAGGATAGTGAACCTGATCATGAAATGTAGGTTACTTTGATATATCAGGAATGAGATCTAATTTAACGATCAAAATCTCAGTATGTTAGGTAACCACATGTAGTGTTGAGGGAACATATATTCTCAAGATAGAATCCATAATCTTTCTCATAGAGACACAAAATATCCCCTTGAGATGAGTTTAATAGGAACTGGTTATTCAGGGCTGGCCACTTTAGTAAAGAGTTACTAAAGTTTATATATATTGAAATTAGATTTCATAAATATGAATAACTAAAAGATTAAACCTGGGATTTAAGGAATAAAATAGTTGTTTACAAAGTGATAGTTTATTATGACTTTGTTCACTACGGATATTTCATGGAGGGGTCAAACGATATTATATTAGAGTCTTGGGATATAATTTATTAATAAGGCCTATAATGCAATTATATTTCCATAGTGTTACTTGTTATATAATTAATGGTAACTTTGGCTTTGTCAATAGTTGACAGATAAGTCAACCCGTTGGAGTTAGAGCCTTATTAGTCCATTTGGTCTCATCCTAAGCCGCACACTTAAGCCCAATTGGGTTGGCCCAAAAGGTTTTGGGCCAACCCAATTAGATAATCAGTTTTTATTTAATAAGAGTTATTGAATAAAGTAATTGCGAAGGACAGTTATAAACGTACTTATGATTAAAAGAAGAGAAAAATAGTTTTTCTCTACAAGTATCTTTTGAATACACATTCCTTTCGAAAAATCAATGTACTTAAGAACTGATGGAGAGACCACTCATCTTAGGCACCATGTGGAATTGGGATGAAGATTGAAGATATTCTCGAGTCTTGTTTTTGAATTTTACTGTATCAAGGTACACTTTCTCTTCTTTGTTCTAGAATTCAAGGTTATATGTTATCTCTCATGAATGAAGTAAATCCTTGTGTTGCTTTCACTGTGGGTTTTGTATGAGATACAAAACCAGTTTTTCCAATAGTTGTATATCTCCACAATAATTTGGATTGATTGAATTGATATATTTTCAAGATTCATAAGGAATATCAGGAGAAAGGGGATGCATGTTTAGGTCTGATGTGATGGTTGTGATAGTGATGTAGGGTATGATGCCAACGTAAGCTTAATTGGCCTAATTGGCCTATTATCAGCATAAGCTTAAGCGAGGGTATGATGCCAACGTAAAGTTAAGGCCACTGGCACCTGGGGACCTGGTGTTAAGAAAGGTTGTGGGTTCTGCAAAGAACTCAGCCTGAGGAAAGTTAGGGCCCAACTGGGAAGGATCGTATCGTATCACGTCAGTGGCGGGAATAGGCACATTCTTTCTTGAAGATCTAGAGGTAAGGGTTGTACTATGCCCCTAGAGTGTAAATAACCTGAGAATGTATTATTAATAAAAGTATACTTCACCATATCAGGGTTGGTTATATTATTTGTCACGTGTCATCTATTTAAGTATCAAAATAGACCCTTGGTAATGCCTGGTTCCTCAGACCACATACCTTAGAAAAATTGATATCTTTTTATCATTATTCTAAGTATTAAATAGAACCTTAGTTATGCCTAGATTCTTGGACCACATGCTTTGGGAAAATTAATATTCCATGACATCTATTTAAGTATCAAACAAACCCTTGGTAATGCCTGCTTCCTTAGACCACATACCTTAAAAAAATTGATATATTTTTATCATTGTTCTAAGTATTAAACAGAACCTTAGTTATGCCTGGCTCCTCGGACCACATGCTTTGGGAAAATTAATACTCCATGACATCTATTTAAGTATCAAACAGACTCTTGGTAATGCTTGGTTCCTCGAACCACATACCTTGGAAAAATTGATATCTTTTTATCATTGTTCTAAGTATTAAACAGAACCTTAGTTATGCCTAAATTCTCGGACCGCATGCTTTTGGGAAAATTAATACTCCATGACATCTATTTAAGTATCAAATAGACCTTTGGTAATGCCTGCTTCCTCGGACCACATACCTTGGAAAAATTGATATCTTTTAATCATTGTTCTAAGTATTAAATAGAACCTTAGTTATGCCTGGTTCCTCGGACTACATGCTTTGGGAAATTGAATACTCCATGACATCTATTTAAGTATCAAACAGACCCTTGGTAATGCTTGGTTCCTTGGACCACATACCTTGGAAAAATTGATATCTTTTTATTATTGTTCTAAGTATTAAACAGAACCTTAGTTATGCTTGGCTCCTCGGACCACATGCTTTGGGAAAATTAATACTCCATGACATCTATTTAAATATCAAATAGACCCTTGGTAATGCTTGGCTCCTCGGACCGCATACCTTGGAAAAATTGATATCTTTCTATCATTGTTCTAAGAAACAGAGTATTGGTCATGTCTGGCTCTTCGGATCGCATACTTTGAGTAAGATAATACTTCTTGTCATTTTCTCCAAATTTAAGGTGGTTAAGTGCTTCTTATTAATTACATGAATGTCAAATATGACAAGCCACTCTAAATAGCAGAGAACTTCATTATAATAGAAAAGTTTAAATGGATGCTCATGAGCATCACTTAAAGCATATACAGGCATATTTATATTTGTTTAGGGATTGATTATCCTTTTAACCTTTTAAACTTACTAATAGGTAAGGAAAGAAATAAGTTTAAACTTATGTGCATACTACATTAGTTCATATGTTTTTGAAGTTGAATTTATGCAATGCCGAGGTGATACACAATGGGTTTAACTTGGTTTGTTGCTAACCATATGAAATGGGATAAATTTTCTGCTACTTATGCAGATCAATAAAGTTAATTTTACGTCATTATCATTTTTGCTAAGTGTTAGGTAAACATAGAAGTCAAATCAACATCAGTATAATTATAAAAGAGATAAAGAAAATGTTCAAAACTTTCATTATCTGAAGCCTCGGAAAGAGGCAAGTTAGATACAAAGGTACCGTACTAATTACAAACTTCGAAAGTAAAATAACATCTAAAAAAATAAATAAAAATAAAAAATTCACTCGAAATTATTTCTTCTTTATTACAATCTTGTCCTTAGGAAGGCCGTGGATAGGCTGAGTTGAGATTGCTTCTGAGACCTTGGGGCCTTTGCTTACTGCGTCCTTTTCTTTTTTTGTAATCCTGGGATGCTCCACCTCCTTGGTGGGTTTATCAAAAGAAGATGAAATGTTGGCTGAGCTGTCCTTACCCACTTCTGCCACCTCAGAAGTAGGACTAGTCTTTGAGCCAGAGTGGGTAGACTCTCAGGTGGCAGGGGGTAAAAGACATTCTCTGCCCTCCTGAGTATAGATGAAGCCTTAACCCCAGCTTGGTTGAGTGCTTCGCTCCATACTTAGGAGCAGTAGGTCCTACACACCCTGGACACCTCAGCCCTGAGGGCTTCTTCGGTCTTTGCCACTTTGAGGTCATACCCATCCTGCTCGGCCTAATCCCAAGCCTTCTTAGCCAGTACCTTTGCCATCTCGACCTCCTCTAATCTCTTTTTAAGGGCAAGGATTTGAGCTCTAGAAGTGGCCAGCTGATCCTCAGCGTTGCGAAGGAGCACCCTTTGGCCTTTAGCTTGTTTTTTAGCGTTATCAAAAGTTGCGACTACACTTTTTCTCTCCCTCTCCTCTTCTAGTAGCTTCTTCTTAAGCTCTTGAACACTCATCTTAGCTGCATTAAGGGTGTCTACAGCGGCATTGCACTTTCCCTCCTCTTCCTTCATCGGCCGATGGCAAAAGTTGGTTATCTCCTCCACTTAGAAGGAGGCTTGAACGGCCTGCCGAGGAAAGAAGCATGGATTAGAAGGAGAATAAAAGGAATTAAAAAAAAGGGGTAAAGAGCATATCATTGCAAGATATCTTTAGAAGCTCAGGAAGACCTCATGCCTTCTCATGGACTGGAGCTTGGCCATATCCTCAGGGAGTAGCAAAGCCTGCTTCACCGCGTCAGTAACATAGTCAGCCTTCCCTCCTTGAAAATCCCTTATGGAGGCATTGGCCAGCGTGGGGCCCCCATCTAGCATTAGGGCAAGCAGCCAGGCTATAGGCTCAACCTGAGGGTCACTTCTCTTCTCAGTGCCCTTCTGCCCCACTTTAGCCTGCTTGGCCACCCTCTAGGCCTCGTCCTCATGGGAGGGGTGGTTTTTGCCAACTTCCACCACCTTCTTCCCCTTGGGCTCCCTCTTCCATTTCAGATCGGCTGGCTCAGGTTGGAAGAGCAGGGCAGGTGGAGGGGTGGGAAGCCTATTTTGAACTCCTTTCTTAGGAGCATTCCCCCCTAGTTGGAACTCCAACAGCTCTTGCAAGCTAGACCTCTGTTTACATTGGATGCCCATGTCCTTTGGAGTGGGAATAACTCCTTGGTGTCGGCTGGGTTGGACTGAAGAAAAATCGTCGTGGTCACCCGAGGAGGCTTCTGGGACAAAATTTGGTCGAAGATGTCAAATTCATCCTTGGAATCAGACACTTCTACCTCTTTTTGTTGTTCTTCTTTTTCTACCTTTATGAAGGCTAGATGGGAAGAAGTTCCTTCCTCGGCTTTGTGTTGTGGTGGCAAGGCTACTTTGAGCATGCCTTCTAGGATGGGTTGAGTGGAGAGGATGCCTTTTGGAATAGGAACGCCTTCAGGGAGAAGAAAACCAGGGATAGCTATACTTTTCCGATGAAGGCGGGGATCTTAGGCCTGTATGACACACTTGGGCGCCTAGAAGCTGGACGAGATCGGCATGTATCCTAGGATCAGGTAAGCTGTTCGTAACTGATCATCTATATTCATGAACTCCTCGGCTTTAAGGATTTTGTCTAGGCTATCCTTGTTGACTAAGTTGAAGTTCGGCTTGGCAGCATGTCTATCTGCAAAATCATCAAAGAAACAAAGAGCTGTTAGAATTAGGGACAGCACAAATGAAAGGGGAAACAACCTAGAAATTATAAACCTAGACCTATAACCCCACTTGGTTGCCCTTCTCTTGTTGGGCAATGAAAGTCGTCGTGCCATTCCCCTGACACGATCAAGAAGTCTTTTTTTAGCCCGTTGTTGGACTCGGGAAGGCATTGGATAAGCCTAACCTCAAGGTACCTTAATTTCAAGTAGTACCCCTGCCCCTTTAGATGGTGAAGGTTATAGACCCAATTGATGTCGTGGTGGGTCAAACCTAAACCCATTCTTTCGTTAAGGGCATCTACACAACCTAGTATCCTGAACATATTAGGTGCACATTGAGTGGGAGCTAACCTATGGGCGATGAGGTAGTCCCTAGTAACAGCACCCATAGGGATTTTCATCCTTCCCTTTATGAAGGCAATCATTGGAAGCACTACTTCTCTTTCACGCCTTAACGCATGCTATTCCCCCTCTTTACAGTACCTAAGGCCCACTCCTGGAGGAATCCTATACTGAGCCCTAAAACTCTCTATTTCCTTCTCGGAATCTACTAAACTTTTAAATCTACCCATTTCTAAAAGAGGGTTTGGACAAACTAAGAAGATTAAGGGAAGAAATAAGGCAGAAAAAGAGAAAAGTACAGAGAAAGGAAAAACATATGGAAAAAACAAAATATAAAGGTGTGAAAAGACTTACAGAAAGAGAGAAAGTGACCTCAAACAGGCTTTTTGTACTTGTAAGGGCACGAGTGAACTAGGTAGGTTGGCAGGTTCAGTGTATGTATGCAAGAACGAAGTGAATGCTAAGATAAGATAACTGTTGATTTGAAAAGTATTTATACTAAAGAAAGAATCGAGAGCGGGAAAATTCCCGCTCAGTACCCCATAAATCCTTAGCCGTTTATTTCTCATCACGCTGTAGAACGTGGGGGATAGGGAGCCGTAAAAATTTAATGAAGGACGCCTCAAACGCCAAAGCGTCAGGAGCGCACTTTGGGTAATTAAAAAGGAGTCTTTACAAGCATAAGTGGAGTGTGATGAGTTTAAGGCATCCGTAAGGATATCGAAATCCTCCTTTCTTCCCGAAAAGCTAGAAAGAAGTATCTCAAGGGGCTATTGTAGGAGTATTGGGCCTAGGGGTTCATTATCCATGTATATGTTGGGCCTAAGGCCCAAGCCGAGGATTAGATATTGTCCGAGGACGGGTAAACTTTATTAAGAGAGTCAGTGTTAGTAGATAAGAAGTTAACTTTGGACATAATGACCCATGAGGGAGTACCGAGGATGAATCACACCTCAGCTAACCAAAGTCAAGGTACGTATAGGTGGTCTACCATTTAGGGGAATGTCTTAGAAAGTTCTATTAGTACAGATAGGTATGGTAGAAACAGAAAGCTGCTACCACCACATTAATTACTCTGTAGTTAACTCTCTAGCCTCATTAATGTGGAAGTGATACCTGAACAGTGTTTTTCAGCCTTACAGCGATTGTGCAAAGACTTTCGGAAGGTGCTGATGGGACAAGTATTAACACCAAACATCAAGCCTGCATGTGGAGGGCAAGAGGAAAGGAGGAAGAGAGTATAAAAGGGAGGAGATACCCAGAGAGGGAGGGATCAAAACAAAAAAGAAAGAAACACTGTAGTAACCTGGAACTAAGTTTGTAACCAACTTGTGAATCAATATACAAAAGCAAATCTCTTCGGATTACCTCGGATTGAGCCGAGGATATTTTTCTTTGAATAAATCTGTCCCGTCCTTTCTCTTTTGGTTGCTGGATCTATTATATTTGTTCTCAATACACAAAAAGCCCAGTTTTTTCCAATCCACTCTCTACAAATTCATTGTTCTAGGCTTTTTGGGCCTAGGTCTATCTATCTTGTGGATTAGAAATCCCAATTGCGTCCTTACAATAATAATAATAATAATAATAATAATAATAATAATTTAAACATTTAATTATGAGATGGTTGAAATGGCCTAATCAATCATACTCTTTTTTTTTTTTTTTAGTAAACTAATCATACTTGTAGGGGGATGGGGTGAATGTAAGGTCAGTCGATAGACCAAAGCCCGAGAAGTTAACTTAAGGGATGGGCCTAACCTAAGGTATGGTTATAGATAAAATAGCCCAAGTGGAAGGAAAGCATCTAGGCCTGCAACTGTGACAGTTAGAGCCTTTTCCCCAAGGTAGATAGGGAATCTTAGATAGTGCTTCCCTTAGTCAGTTAGAATCTCCTACTTTCCAAATATACCTCTGCATTAATGAAACCCCTCACCTAATGTCAATTACATTCAATATTGAATGACTAGCTAAAACAGTGGAAGCACCCTCAAAAGTCCTTCTACATGATCACTAAGTGGCAATGCAGCAGGATAATGGGGTAAGTATCCCCTAAATCTAGTTAAGAAATGAACAGTTGGAGGATAAGGAGAAAAAGAGAAGTGGCTATAAAAAGAGGAGGGAGGCAATAGAGGAGTAGGTTCAGAAAATTAGAGAGAAAGTCTATGCAAGAACAAGAGAGAGAACTAGAGAGATTGTTTTTCTGAGTTTTTATCCTTTGAATCCTTCTCATGTACCTCAGGAACATTGTTCCTTCATATATGAAAGCTTGATTTAGTTCATATCTTTCTTTAACTTATTGCTTAACCATCCATTGTGGATTTTTCCTATCTTTTAGAAATTAGTTATGTAGATCAATTACTTTTATCACTGTTCACTTTTTGGCTGTTTTTTTCTACTCCCACAATTGGCGTCGTCTCTAGGAAAATCCACTAAGCAAAAGGATTAGGAGCCAATTGAAGTAGAAAGATAGAAAACTAAGCAAGGAATCAAACTTCCCACCCTTCTCATCCAAGTATCTTGAAAGAATTAGTCTTTCAGAATTGGCTACTACAATCTGAGCTGAGGAGGGAAGTCCAAGAGGAATCCACATGGAATTATGAGCTAGAATTCCTTTCCTATGGAAAGAGATTAATCACCAACTCTGCTAAATCCTCTCGTTCTAGTAGGGGTCGAGAAATGGATAGGTTGTGGGCACAAGTGTTGGCCTTACAAAAGGATGCCATAAGGCGAGAGGAGTACCATAATCGTACGGTTGCTAGCCCTGTACGGGACTATTCCTGGAGAGGAGAGAATAGTGTGAGGAGTCATCAAAGAGAGCGAGACAGAAGGAAATCCTTGCCTCGGAGATATAAGGATAGGTCAATTTCACCACCTAAGAGGTACAAAAGAGTGGAGTCTCCCCTACAAAAGGAAGGGAGTAGGGGGCTATCCCCCCAAAGAGTGGTAGTGAGAGACACCGGAGAGCCCTCGACTCCGTAGAATATGGGGAACGATGCTATGAATAACGAGTTGCAACACATATCACGCTCCCTTTTTTCGGATGAGATAGAAAGTACGGATCTTCTGCAGAGGTTCGTCAAACCCATACTCATAAATTAGGCCTTACCCCAAAAGACTTGGCTAAATACAATACCCCCTGATTTTAATGGTACAGTGATGACACCAGTGGGTCAGATCCAGCAACCTGTGGAGATAGGGGGAAGAAAGAGGTGGTGGATTTCATAGTTGTCCACTCCTACTCCCCTTACACGAAAATCCTCAACTGCCTTTGGATCCACTCCATGGGGGTTGTGCCTTCCTTCTTGCACCAGAATGTGAAATTTCCTATTGACCAAGGATCTATAAGCTTCAGGGAGACTAGAGTGGAGCCCGACAATGCCTGATAGCTGTTATTAGACACAAGCAGCAGGTAGAATCTAAACTACCTAGGTAATTATATCAGTTACAGTTCACCCCGAAAAAGCAGTGTGAGCAACTGGAAAAAGTCTATATAGACGTCAAGAACAAGTATTTTTAAATGGGTAGCCTTTCGACTTCAAATAAGGTAAACTATTATTATTTTTGGCCCGTAATATCGACGTTTTTGCATGGAGTCCATATGATGCCCCAGGGGTTGGTCTAAAATTCATCTGCCATTATCTTAATGTGGATTTCAATTGTATTCCTAAGAAGCAAAAGCTGAGAAGATCCTCAAACATTCACTTGGAAGTTGTTAAGGAAGAGGTGGACAAGTGCAGCGCTTCACTGGGATGATTGTTGCTCTAAACTGCTTCATATCCAAGTTTACAGACAAATGCAGGCCTTTCTTTCAAATCCTATAGAAGTGGAAGGACTTTCAATGGATAGAGGAGTGTCAAAAAGCCTTCTCCGAGCTAAAAATGTATTTGGCCTAAGCTCCAATTCTTTCCCAACCAGTAACGGGTGAAACTCTGTACCTGTATTTGGTTGTCACCAATCATGCAGTAAGTGCGGTCCTGATCCGAATAGAGTAAGATGTTCAGAAGCCAATATACTATGTAAGTAAAACTCTCTTGGAGGCCGGGATAAATTATCTTCCTTTAGAGAAAGTAGCACGGGCCTTTGTTCATGCTACCAAGAAATTACCTCGTTACTTTTAGGCTCATACCGTGATAGCACTCATGGAACACCCCCTGCATGCCTTGCTCAAACGGGCAGGTTTCTCAAGTAGGATAGCCAAATAGGGGACATCCTTTGGGGCATTTAACATTAAGTACAGCCCAAGGACGTTGATTAAGGGGCAGGTGCTAGTTGATTTTGTTGTTGAGTTCACTCTAGGCGGCCCTGTGATTATGAGCATTCATGGGGAAACCTTTGAACAACTAAAGAAGACTCCAATATGGCAGGTGTATGTTGATGGGTTCTCCAATTTCCAAGAGGCCAAAGTAGGTATAGTATTGGTTTCACTAGAGGGCCTAGAGTGGAAAAGTCTTTTAGATTGAGCTTCGAAGCCTCTAACAATAAAGTGGAATACGAAGCTCTTTTGGCTAGACTACGGATGGCTAAGTAGGCTAGAGCAAGTAGGGCAAGGGTTCTGTGTGACTCTAGGCTAGTAGTAGATCAAGTTAATGGAAGAGTTTGAGGACAAAGAGCATAGAATGATAGATTATCTAAAGGAGGTTAAACTGCTCCAATCCCAGTTTGAGGGTGTGGACATCTTCTAGATCTCCCGGGGAAGCAAAAGTCATGCAAACTCCTTTGCCATAGTGGTTTCATTAGTAAACGACTCACTTTTGCGGATCATAGCTATGGAAATTCTTTCGTTTCTGAGCAACAACCACCCAAAAGAAATTACCGGGATGGGTATTAAGGGCGCAAGGCAAAGAGTGTTGGAGTCGCAACCTAGTTATATGGTCTAGAAACCATGAATACAGCGTTCTTTCAAGGAAGGACCTTTGGTCTTACTACCAGAGTATGGGTTCAGAGTTTAGGTATGCTCTTGGGAAGGTGTTAGGCACCCAAGATCGCCCAACCTTAAGGTTGGCCTCCCATCATGGTGTCTTGCATCCTAACCTTATTAAAAACATGTTCAACACTTGCATCTATACTCACACACACATACTAGCATACATCTAAGCATACAATCATGGCATCATTCATCCCAAAACATATATCCATCCCTAAAGCAATAAAGAGCCGAACACATATAAGAAACCCTAGCATGTGAATCCCTATCATACATCTCAAGGCAAGGCAGCAAAGCAAATTACATCATAAATCAAAACAAGGCATCAACTTTATACACATATATCAAGGGAGGATTAAACAATCAACATGAATGTTCATATGAATGCATGACTTACCTTACTTATCTCACAGCACCTCAGAACCTATGGCATCATGAATAGGCATGCGAATGGATGTTCATGGCATCGAAGTAAGAAACAAGCATAGAACCCTAATCAAAACATGTGATAACAAACAAACATGTTAAAAGATGGACAAGCAGTTATGGGGCTTCGATTTATGAAAAAGAGACTACACAAATAAACATAAAAAAGCAGAAACAAAACAAACAAAAATTAGGGTTTCTGGGTAATGGCATCACGCACACTAGAATAGGTCTGCGTATGCATGAGTTCAGCTTGCGTGCGCAAGCTAGATCATGTGTACATAAATCCTTACCCATAAAACCTAATTAACACAGAAACAAAGTAAAAATCAAACAAAAAAGAAAAAAAAAACGTAAATCTAACAACCTAACATGCTAAAAAGACATAAAGAAAGAATAAAACTAACCTAAACAAACCTATATAAACATAAACTAAACAAATAAACAGATTAAAGGCATAAAAGGAAAAAATAAAGTTCAAAAGAATACCTGAAAGCAAAAGCTCCTAGGCTTGATTTTTGACCGTTCTCCTCAGTCAAGACTATCATAATTCAATAAAATAGTGATTATTAATCTTAAACTTAAAGGATTGGGGCCAGAAAGGGTCTCAATCAAATAAAAAAGAATTAAGGGTGTTTTGTGAAAAAACTCCCTTTTGATTGAATTTTAGGTTTTTTCAGTGAGATTTCTGTGTGTTTTGAAAATGTACCATGTAAGGTTTTTTATATTTTAAAAAATGGGGTTTGGAACGACTCTCAGACGATGTGGGATTCATTCCAAACCTCAGCCATTATTGTAGAAAACTTGCCTTTCATATGCTTTTGAAACCTTAGCAGCGTACACAAGAATGTGCCTGCATACGCATGCTTTAGCTCGCGTATGTAGGCCGTGACTCACATACGCAGGCCGAGGGCCACTTTGGTCATTTAATTTTTAAAAAATATATTTTTGCTCATTTAAAATGTTAGGACATATGTGGAACTTGTTAGAACATATGTTATTGTAAATTGGCTAATCCTTTGACAAAACGTACTTTACTTGTAATTGGGTAAATTTAGGATGAGTTTAGTACTTCAAGGAATAAGAGTTCAAGTCTAGTATTAAAGTCATGCAAGTCTGTCCAAGAAACAAGTGAAGAAGTGATGTTCATTAAAGCTCGACAGATAATATCTATCGAGGTTTAATGCTGATGCTCGACAGCTACTCGATAGAAACAGCATCTATTGAGAGTTACGAAATTCAGATTTCCAGATCTGTTTTCATACATATTCAAGTGTATTTGTGTAGGGTTCCTTTTCTCACAACCCTAGACAGATAAAAGGATTATTTTAAGGGCCGTCAAGGTGATGCAAAGTGATGCAAGGTTATGCAACTTAATGCAAATTGATTGTGCATGCAAATTGTGACTGGAGACAGAATTTGCCCTAGTTCATCATATTCTTTGTAGAAGCTGCTATGTCTTTGTGCCAAGGATTTTGTAACCAAGAAGCTTCTTGATCTTCATCATTTGGATGAACTGAAAAACTTTGCAGCTAACATCTTCCTCAAGTTGGTGTGTTAGTCACATACTTGGATCCATGCATCGATTGGTTAGTCACGTATTGGGAGCCATGCATTCAAAGGAGAGATTGTCACTACGTTACAAGTCCAATTAGGTATTGGGGTAAGGGTTCAACTGTAGGTTGGTATTAGGTATTGAGATTCCTTTTACTTGTAACCGCTTGTTTTGATAATAGTGGATTCTCGGGAGTGGTGGCCTTAAATTCATCTGGTGAGGTTTTGCCTTAGTGGTTTTCCCTATTCGTAAACAAATCACCTGTGTTGAATTTATTTTCTGCTACATTTAGTTTTATTGGTGATTTGTTTATGCTATCAAGCATATTGCATGTAATTGAATCTAATTAACTTCATTTGGCTACTTAATTTGATTAAGTTACCAAAGGGGTCAATACATTCTTGGCCTATCAAGTGGTATCAGAGCAGGTACACTCTAATTAGGGTTAATCTTTGTTGTGTGATCCATTGACCCCTGTTTGTCACGGATAGATGACAGTCTCTAATTACACCTCTTTTATTTGATGGCACTAACTATACATACTGCAAAGTACGCATGTGAGCTCTCTTGTAGTCTTTAGATGAGAAGGTATGGCAAGTTGTGGAGATTGGCTGGACTAAGCTAAAGAAAGCATCGGTTGATTGGGATGATGCTAAGATCAAAATGGAAAACTTCAACAGCAGAGAATTGAATGCTTTTTCCAGTGCGGTCACCAATAAGGAGTTCAAGAAGATATCATTTACAGAAACTGTTAAGGAAGCATGGACTATCCTTCAGACAACCTATGAAGGAACAAAGGCTATCAAGGGTTCAAAGCTTCAAAAGCTTACCACAAGCTTTGAAGAAATTAAGATGGAGGAGGATGAGTCGTTTAATGAGTTCTATGCCATGCTGGAGGACATAGTCAACTTCGCCTTTAATCTTGGGGAAACCATTCCTAAACCCAAGGTTGTAAGAAAGGTGCTTAGATCTCTACCAAAGAGATTCCATGCCGAGATCACCACCATTGAGGAATCAAAGGACATTGACAAAATTCCTTTGATAGAGCTGGTTGACAACTTGCAAACCTATGAATTGGGTTTGACTAGGATTGAGAAATCAAGTAAGAGTAAGAGCATGGCACTGAAGGGCAAAAGTAGTGATAAAGATGAGTCTCTGATGATGAAGATTCCAAGATGAAATCCTACATCACTAGGCAATTCAAGAAATTCATGAAGAATGTTAATGCAAAAGGATTAGACAAGGACCGTAAGCAATCCAGGTCTTCACAATTCAATAGCCAAGATAGAGGGAAGAAGGATGCTAAGGAAGACGGTTAGTATACTGTTCCCTTCGAACCAAAGTGCGTTGAATGTTAAGGTTTTGGACATATGAAACAAGAATGTCTAACATATCTTAAGACTATTGGGAAAAGCAAGGCCCTTGCTACTACCTTAAGTGACATCGAGCCTGAAAATGACTCAGATGACAATAATGACGAGGGAATCTTGAATGCCTTCACTGCTATAGTTAATCCTACTGATGGGGTTTCGGAAAAAATAGATGATGAAGAGGACTTGGTGGACTCTAAGTTTGAGAAAATAGATGATCAAGATGATATTTATATAGCCTATTAAAAATTGTACAAAGTTTTCGAGAAGCATGAGAAAATATCTAGGTTGGCCACTAAGAAGCTAAATGATGTTAAGCTAGATCGAGAGGAGCTCTCCACAAAGTTTGATGAAGCAAATTAGACCATTGGAGCTTTGCAGTTCGAGAACAACTTTCTTGCTGAAAGGACCAAGAAGCTTGAAGTGAAGCTATTTCAAGCCAGAGCTCAATTGGAGAGGACTTCAAGTATAAAGTTTGATGAGATGCTTAGCTTTTAGAAATTTGCTTTCGATAGAACCAGCTTGGGGTATGATTTCTCTTCTCCTAATATAGCTTCTTCTAGTATTAATGTGTTTGTCTCACCTGCTAATAATGTTAATTTTGAGAAGAATGAATGTAAAACTGAAATAGCTAATGAGAACATAAACAATGTCAAATCTATTTTAGGTGCACCCCCTGAGCTTGAGAAGAAAGAGACTAGACTAGGACTAAGAAGGGTAATAAGCAAAAGTCTCAACAGAAGAAGCAGCATCCCTGTCATCAATGTGGAGCTTTAGGGCATACTAGTCCAAATTGCTACAAGTAGTTAGCCACTCAACAGAGCAACAGTATGATCTCATCTGGAAACCAGAATCACTTTCCATCCTCTTTTTCTCCTCTTGGAGATCTTCTTAAGGCCTTCATATTCCTTTCAAAATTGAACGGTTTCAATTCTTCCCCCTTACCGCCGGATCAAAGGTTCGCACAACAGAAAAGTTCTTTCAAGGTGTGGAAGGAAAAAGGCTTAAAGTGATTTAGTCACTTTCTCTCTCTCTCTCTCTCTCTCTCTCTCTCTCTCTCTCTCTCTTTATTTATGCATTACTTGTGTGTTTTACTTTCTTATTTTTGAGTCAGAATAGTTTTATGCTGTGTCTTGTTTAACATGTTTTTGTTTGTTTGTTTTCAGTTTTGCTTTATTTTGTTTTTTATTGAAAAAATTTGAAAAATAAAAAAAAAATACAAAAACAATGTGTGTTTTGTGTACATTGGTACTTGTGTACCTTAGATGGCCATTGAAACAAAGTTTTCTAAACTTTGTATCTTCTATAGCATAGATGAGCATCTCAATGCACAACTAAGCAAGTGAGCTTTGTGACTCATGTTTGTGATGAGTACGATTAAATAATCTCTTGTACTTAACACTCATATTGCTCTTTTTGATGGAAAGGACTAGAAAATCCTAAGAGAAAGGCATAAATAACCATCTCATCACTAAAGCCCGCCAATTATGAATAACATCTGTATGCTTCGGCATAGCAAAATTGTGATGTTTAAAGCTTAACATAATTAAGTATTTCTTCTCTCTCTCTTATATGCCCATGCATGATATGCTCAAAAAGAAAAATATGCAAAGAAAAATAAAAGCAAAAAGAATCAAAATGCTTTTAAATATGGTTGTAAGCGTGTTTCTAGGAGATGTGGGAGTTATATGATGCACTTCGAAGGTGATAGTCCCTGTCAAGCAGTTATGATTGTGTGTGAGTTAATTTGATTTTCTCATATTTCAAATCATTTTAATATGAGACACTTATGCACTTTTGCTATGTTTTTACACACAACTTGCAAATTCTTTGCTACTTTTGATATATGTGCAGGTACAATGTGATTTGGCCATCACAAAGGATACATGTGTCAATGTGTGCTCACTAAACTGTCTTGACTAGTTTTTGAAATATAAAATTGGTTAGACTTGTTTTGTGTGTGTGTGTGTGTGTGTGTGTGTGTGTGTTTTGGATCATGAATGCTTTGCAATTTTTTGTTGTTGAGAGATGTTTTTTTGAGAGCTTAACATGTTGTTTGGATCTTTGGTTGAGTAGCTTGCTTGATTACATTCAATTCTTTGTATTTTTCCTCTGTTTGAAAAACTGCTTTTTATCAAGCTCGATAGCTTCTCGATAGATCCTCGACAAATTGCTATCTTGATGAGAATCAACATGCGTTCAAGGATCCATTGCATGTTCCAGTTGGGCCTATTACTAGAGCAAGATCCAAGAAGATCAAAGAAGCACTTAATGGGCTGATTCAAGGGATTTGGGCTGATTCACATTCCAAGCTGGGCCCAAAGGAAGATGAAGGCGTAATAAATTTAATTCAAGCTATTGAGGGCTGATCTGGCTTAATTGGGCTTTATTTATGGCATGGATTAATGGCTAATTGACTTTCCAGCTCCAAATCAGTTAATAGATATTTTTCCTAATTTAGATCTTCTAATTTTAGACCAGATCTACCTTAATTTTAGGCTTTTATTATTTAGAACATTTTTTTATCTTTTTTTCTATTTTGGATCTGCTATTTTCAAACCAAATCAGCTTTTAGTTAGGGTTTTATTATTTAGTACACTTTTTATATTTTCTACATTCAGTCATGACTTATAAATAGCATGCACTCATTATAATAGAGAGAATTATTGAATAAAAAATCATAAAAATGTGAGGCTTTGCTCTTCTCTTTGGTTCTTCAAGAACTGTGAACTTATCAGGGATTCTTCCTTATGGCGTTCAAACTTTATACTTTTGGTTCGTGATTCAATTATAATCATTGGGTCAAGGTCTATTACTTATACCTTTAGTTCGCGTTTCACTTATAAACGTTGGGTCAAGGTTTCTATCAAATCTAAATTTTAGCTTTCTTGGGCAATATTCCAATATTGTGTGTTGGGTCTCAAAGCAAGTCGATTGAGGTTCGCATCATTTGGTATCAGAGCTCAGGTTCTAAAATCAGTTTTCTATCCTTTTATCTTTTGTTTCCTGTTATCTTCCTATCTTGTTCCTTTTGTGTTCTTTGTTCCTCGTTTTTATTTTGTGATGTGCATTAGGTTAAAATTGTGCACCAAGCTCCCAGAAAAAAAAAACGTGAAAAAAAGAAAAAAAAAAGAATTCAGAAAAGAAAAGGAAAAAAAATATTTTAGTTTCAGTTCTCTCAGACCAAAATATTGTTTTCTTTTGTCCTATTTTCTTTGATTTCTGTCATATTTTCTTGCCATTGGTATTTTTTTTAATACTACAAGTTGAATTTCTTGATCAAGCTTATTAGTTTATTGCAGAATTGAAAAGGGGAAGCTACGAGTGGAAAAAGGCAAGAGAGTGTAAGACTAATATCGAGAAAAAGCCAATGTAAGAGTGAAACACGAGTGGGAGTGACATAATCTGAGTGCAAACACGTGAGGGAGTGTTGTGAGGAATTATTTCAACATTTCTCTGTAGTTTTAAAAAATATGTCTTGCAGGGGTGAAACATCAAATAAGGAAGGAGGGGAGGAGTCATCCATCATGTTGCAGGCTATGCAACAACAATTTGAACGCATGAACGTGGTGTTTAATAAGATTTGGGATCGGTTGGACAAGCAAGATACTGTTATTGCTAATTTGCGTGAGGAACGTCCCCAAAGAGCCCCTAATGCTAGAAGGCAATAAAGGTATGCGCACGTGGATGATTCTGATGACTACCACGAGGATGAGTTTGAAGATGAAGAGGATCAACTTTCGTGGAACAATGAGGGCAGGTTTGCGCGAAGGGGAGAAAGGCGTGGTAGAGGATTTCAAAGAGATCCAAGATTGCAAGATGGGGCTGACAGAAACCTAGGAAACATAAAAATGAAGATACCATCATTCCAAGGGAAAAATGATCTAGAAGTGTACTTGGAGTGGGAAAAGAAGGTGGAGTTCATCTTTGATTGCCACAACTACTCCGAGGTGAAAAAGGTAAAACTAGCTGTCATTAAGTTTACTGACTATGCTATTATATGGTGGGATCAACTTGTGATGGACAGAAGGAGAAACCGTGAGAGGCCTATTGAGACATGGGAGGAAATGAAGGCCACCATGAGGAGGCAGTTTGTCCCTAGTCATTACTATAGGGATTTGTATCAGAAATTACAGAGTCTTACTCAAGGCTATAGGAGCGTGGATGACTACCACAAGGAGATGAAGATTGCCATGATTCAAGCTAATGTTGAAGAGGATAGAGAAGCTACCATGGCAAGGTTTCTGAATGGGCTGAATCGGGACATTGCCAATGTGGTGGAGTTGCAACACTACGTGGAATTGAAGGACATGGTGTATATGGCAATAAAGGTGGAACGATAGCTTAAAAGGAAAGGAACTCGGTCATTTCAAAATCCGGACTCCTCTACTTCATGGAGGTCTAATGGGAGGAAAGACGAAGGGGCTGTTATCAAGTCCAAAACCGAACCACCAAAAAGGAGAGATAAAAGTCTCAGTGTTAATAAAGGTAAAAATGAATCCCAAACTCGTAATCGTGATATAAAGTGTTTTCGTTGTTTGGGAGTAGGTCATATAGCTTCACAATGCCCAAATAAGAGGACCATGATTGCACAAATTGATGGAGAGGTGGAAACTGAAAGTGAGGGAGATGATGACCTGATTCCATCACTTAAGGATGCTTGTGAC
>CM066163.1:48327256-48352256 GCA_033629205.1 Lithocarpus polystachyus
TCACGTTTTTTTTTTTTTTGGGAACTCAATGCACAATTTTAACCTAGTGCACGTCACACAACAAGAACGAAGAACAAAGAACAGAAATGGAACAAAATAGGAAGATAATAGGAAACAAAAGATAAAAGGATAGAAAAATTGATTTTAGAACCTGGCTCTGATACCAAATGATGCAAACCTCAATCGACTCGCTTTGAGACCCAACAAACAATATTGGAATATTGCCCAAGAAAGCTAAAATTCAGATTTTTTGATAGAAACCCTGACCCAACGTTTATAAGAGAAACACGAACTAAAGGTATAAGTAACAGACCTTGACCCAATGATTATAAAGGAATCATGAACCAAAGGTATAAAGTTTGAACGCCACAAGGGAGAATCCTTGATAAGTTCGTTGTTCTTGAAGAACCAAAGAGAAGAGCAAAGCCTAACCTTTTTCAAATTTTTATTCAATAATCCTTTATTACAATGAGTGCATGCTATTTATAAGGCATGACTGAATGTAGGAAATATAAAAAACGTACTAAATAATTAAACCCTAATTAAAAGCTGATTTGGTCTGAAAATAGCAGATCCAAAATAGGAAAAAAGCTAAAAAAACGTTCTAAATAATAAAAGCCTAAAATTAAGGAAGATCTAGTCCAAAATTAGAAGATCTAAATTAAGAAAAATATCTATTAACTAATTTGCTGGAAAGTCAATCAGCCATAAATCCATGCCATAAATAACGCCCTCAATGGCTTGGATTAAATTTATTATGTCTTTATCTTCCTTTGAGCCTCGCCTGGAATGTCCTGCGTTAGAATCAGCCCAAATCTCTTGAATCAGCCCATTAAGTGCTTCTTTGAACTTCTTGGATCTTGCTCTTGTAATTGGCCCAACTGGAATATGCAATGGACCCTTGAATGCTTGTTAATTCTCATCATCTTCTCTTTGGTTCTTCAAGAACTGTGAACTTATCAGGGATTCTTCCTTGTGGCGTTCAAACTTTATACCTTCGGTTCGTGATTCCATTATAATCATTGGGTCGAGATCTGTTACCTTTACTTTTAGTTCGCGTTTCTCTTATAAATGTTGGGTCATGGTTTCTATCAAATCTGAATTTTAGCTTTCTTAGGCAATATTCCAATATTGTGTGTTGGGTCTCAAAGCGAGTCAATTGAGGTTTGCATCAGTTTCTCAATGGTCGAGAGGTATCAAGATCTGTTGAGAATTAAAATGCGAGAAATAGCTATCGAGGATCAGTCGAGAGATGTCCACATCAAAAGGGACTCGATGGATTGAGAAGCTATTGAGATTCTATCGAGCATCCAGAAACTTTCTCGATGAATCAAGTAGCTATTGAAAAGCTATCGAGAATGCGATAAAGGAAGCTTAAAGAGCTCGATAGATAGACTAGCTATCGAGAGGTATCGAGAAGCTATTGAGACTGCTTAAAAACAGTTTTTCAAAGAAGAGAAAACACAGACATGAATGCAATCAAACATGCTACTCAACCAAAGATCCAACCAACATTTCAATCTCTCAAAATCATCTCTCAACAAGAAAAGTCAAGGATTTAGATCCAAAATGCGCGCACACACACACACTAAACAAGTCTAACCAATTTTATAATTCAAAAACAAGTTAAGACAGTTTAATGAGCATACATTAACACGTGTATTTCTTGTGATGGTTAAATCACATTGTACCTGCACATGTATCAAGAGTAGCAAAAAATATTGCGTGTTGTGTGTGAAAAACATCGCAAGATTGCATAAGTGTCTACATGTTATGACGATTTGAGATATGAGAAAATCACTTTAACTCACACACAATCATAATTGCTTGATGGGGACTATCACCTTCGAGGTATATCTTATAACTCCCACATCCCCTAGAAGACACACTTACAATCATATATAAAACATTTTTATTCTTTTTGCTTTTATTTTTCTTTTTAATCATATCATGCATGGGCATATAAGAGATAGAAAAGACATACCTAATTATGTTAAGCTTTTTACATTGCACTTTTGCTATGCCGAAGCATACAAATGTCATTTTATGATTGGCAGGCAACAGTGGTGAGATGATTATTTATGCCTTGCTCGTAAGATTTTCTAGTCCTTCCCGTCAAAAAGAGTGATATTAGGGTTAAGCACAAATGATAACTTAATCTTACTCATCACAAACACGAGCCACAAAGCTCACTTGCTTTGTTGTGCAAAAAGATGCTCATCTAAGCTACAAAAAATACAAAATTTAGAAAACTTTGTTTCAATGGCCATCCAAGGTACACAAGTACTAATGTACACAAACACATACTGTTTTTGTATTTTTCTGATTTTTCAATTTTTTTTTTATTTTTATAAAAAAAAAATAAATCAAAAATGAAAACAAACAAACAAAAACATGTTAAACAATGCAAAGCATAAAACTAGACTAACTTAAAAACAAGAAAAACTTAAAAACAAGAAAGTAAAACACATAAGTAATGCAAACAAAATAGAGGGGGAGAGAGAAAAGTGACTGAATCACTTAGAGCCTTTATCCTTCAACACCTTGGAAGAACCTTTCCGTTTAGCAACTCCTTGATCCGACGGTGAAGGAGAAGAATTGAAACCGTTCAAGTTCGAAAGGAACATGATGGCTTTGAGTAGATCTACAAGAGGAGAAAATGAGGATGGAAACTAATTTCGGTTTCTCGATGAGATCATACTGTTGCTCGATTGAGTGGCTAACCACTTATAGCAATTAGGTCGAGTATGTCCAGCTGCTCCACAGTGATGATAGATATGCTGCTTATTTTGTTTAGACTATTGAGTATTACCTTTCTTAGCCATAGGGTTTTTAGTCTTTTTCTTAAGAAGTTTAGGGGGTACTCCTAAGACAGACTTACCATTGTCTATGTTCTCACTAGCTAACACATTTTTGACATCAGTGTTCTCAGATTCAACATTATTAGTAAGGGAAACAAAGACAGTAGTATTAAAGGAAGCAATATTAGGAGAAGAGAAATCATAACCTAAATAGATTCTGTCGGAAGCAGATTTCTGAAGACTAAATCTCGTTAAGTTTTGCACTTGAAGTCCTCTCCAGTTGAGCTCTAAGTTGGAACAATTCTACCTCAAGCTTCTTTGTCTTCTTTGCCAAGAAATTATTCTCAAATCTTTAGTGCTCCAATGGTCTGATTTGATGTAAATATACATGTTTGTATTGCATACAAAACATACGCAGCGAAAAATTAACGGATCTACTTCATTTGCAATTGATAACATGTACTATGTAAGTTTCAGAATATAGAACAAGAGAGTGTACCTTGATGTGGTGAATTTCAAAACAAAGATTAGAAGCACTTGGGAACACTTTTTAATCTTCACTCTAATTCCACTAATGCCCAAGAAGTGTGGTATCTCAATCAGTTATATGAATTTGTTCAAGAGAGAATTAGAGAGTGTCCAACACTCACATACAAAACTGTTTCATGTACTTGTTCTTGGTGTTCAAAATTTTGTATTTTTTTCTCCTTATAATTGATTATCTAATTGAGCTAGCCTTTTGGGCTTTTCCAATTGGGCTTTAGTATGTGGCTTGGAGTGGGACCAAAAAAGAACAAATAAGACAATAACTCTAATAGGCCTTGTGTTTTTTAGTCAACTCTTGACAAGTCTAAAGTTACTATTAATTATATTTAATACTACAATATAAATATAATTACACTCTAGGCCTTATTAATAAATTATATCTCAAGACTTTATTGTACATGCAACCCCTTCATAAAATATTTGTAGTAATACAAAGTCATTAAAGTAGACTGCCACTTTGTAGTTTACTACTTCTTAATTCTTGAGTACCCGGTTTAATCTTTTATGTTATTTATAATATATTTATGAAATCCAATTTCATAAATATACACTTTAGTAACTATTTTCTAAAATAGTTAGGCCTAACATTCTGAATAACAAACTCATTAAACTTATCTCAAGGGAATATTTTCTATCTCCGTTAATAGACTATGAATTTCATCTTGAGAATATATGTTCCATCAACACTAAATGTGGCTACCCAACATGCCGAGGTTTTAACCGTTACTTTAGATCTCACTCCTGATATATCAAAACAACCTACATTTCATGATTAGGTCCATTATTCTCTCAGGATTAAGAGTTCATGTAAATATAAGTCGTGAGATTTATTATTCATTTGACAGTCGTTAGGAGAATAATAAATCTCATAGTGGTCCAGTTCAATATGTCTTAACTCTTAAAACATATTAACACATCAAGTAGAAGTCTCAACTTCCATGACCAAGACAAATCATCTTAGTTGATATGTTATAGTTTTCATAGATGAAATGCCCAATTTCATCACCGATTACGAACGAAATTCTTGAGTTTATATCTTGTGATTTATATCTTCTGTGACTTTTCACATAAATTACATCTATGCATCTCATGGACTATGTGATAATGTCTGAATATTTATGTTACCATTATTTTAGATAATAATAACAGAACTTTATTAATTACAACATTAAGTCATACATCAAGTCATACATAATGTCATACAAAATGTCATACATAGCATCATACAATAGGATTTAAGGGCACTAATCCCAATAATCTCCCACTTGCCAAGAAGACTATTGTGCACTAATTAAACTCTCATTCCCTCCAAATATGACTTGAAAATCCTTTGAGGCAAGGCTTTGGTAAAGGGATCTGGTAAATTATTTGCACTATCTATCTTTACTACTACTACATCACCACGAGTAACAAAGTCTCGAATGATGTGGTACTTTCTCTCAATGTGCTTTCCTTTCTTATGATTCCTTGGATCTTTGGATTGTGCAACCACTTCACTATTGTCATAAAACAATGTGATAGGAACTTGCTCCATTTCCAAGATCAAAAAGGAATTTCTTGAGCCAAACAGATCTCTTGTTCTCCGTAGATACTTGAAAATATGCTTTACAGCTTGCCAATGTTTTGGTCCTAAATTTGATTGATATTGGCTAACCATGCCAACTGAATAATATATTTCTGGTCTAGTGACATACATGAGACATCCTACTGCGTAAGCATAAGGAACTTGTCTCATCATATTTTCTTCCTCTTGTATCTTAGGCCTTTGGTCATCAAATAGAGGAACTCCATGTATAAAAGGAAGTAATCCTTTCTTGGAGTTTTGCATGCTAAACTGTTCTAGTACCTTATCTATATATCCAGCTTGTGATAAGCCTAACATCTTATTCTTGCAATCTTGCCAAAGCTTGATCCTTAGAATAAAGTTAGCCTCACCTAAGTCCTTCATATCAAATTGGCTTGACAACCAAATCTTTATCGATGACATTACCTCTAGATCATTTCCAATGAGTAGAATATCATCAACATAAAGCACTGGAATATTACTACTTTATCTCGATGCCTTTTGTACACACATGGTTTATCAAAATTTTGTGCAAAACCAAATGACTTGATTGCTTGATCAAATTTGATGTTCCATGACCTAGATGCTTGCTTAAGTCCATAAATGAACATTTTCAACTTGCATACCATATGCTCTTGGTTCTTTGCTACGAAACCTTCCAGTTGCATCATATAGATTTTCTCTTCAAGATTGCTATTAAGAAATGCAATCTTGACATCTATTTGCCAAATCTCATAATCATAATAAACAGCAATTGATAAGAGAATTCTGATAGATTTAAGCATTGCTACTGGTGAAAAGGTTTCTTTATAAGCAATACCTTCTTTTGTGTATACTCTTTCGCCACTAAACTTGCTTCAAAGTTTTCAACCTTTCTATCTATCCTTTTCTTCCTCTTATAAAACCATTTGCAACCAACAGGTTTAATGCCATTAGGCACCATTACAAGATTCCAAACTTGATTGGAATAAATGAAATCTAATTTAAATTTCATAGCCTTGACCCAATATTGTGCATCTATATCATTCATTGCTTCGTCATAAGTGTAAGGATCAGTTTTGGTTTCTTCGGAGATAGCTTCATAAGTTTCTCCCACCTATAAACCTTATAAGTGGCCTTACAACCCTCCCACTACGATGAGGCACCTATGTACTAGACATCTCATGAGTAATATCTTGTGGTGTATCTAATACAACCACATCTTCCCTAGTTTCATTCATTGGTTGTTCATTTACAGGTTCATTCATTTCAACCAATACAACTCTACTTCTAGGAGTATAATTATTCATATAGTCATTTTCCAAGAATTTGACATTTGTACTAACAAACACTTTATTATCTTTATGACTATAGAATAAACCTCTAACAGTTCCTTTTAGATACCCTACAAAACTGTAACTTGTCAGACTTTCCTTTTAACACATGTGTTGGACAACCCCAACTGTGGAGATGTCTCATACTAAGTTTATGCCCATTCTACAACTCTCTAAGTGTTTTAGGAACAGACTTCGAAGGTACTAAATTCAGAAGATACATTGTAGTATTTAAGGCATATCCCCAAAAGAAAATTAGTAGAGTCAAATAACTCAATATGGACCTAACCATATCTAAAAGAGTCTTATTCCTTCTTTTTGCTACACCATTTTGTTGTGGAGTTCTAGGTGCAGTCAATTGGGATACAATCCCATTTTTAGTTAAGTAATCCTTGAAATCTCCAAAAAGGTATTCGCCATCACGATCAGATCGAATGGCTTTTATGCGTTTATCCATTTGATTCTCAATTTCAGCCCTAAACTCTTTAAACTTTTCAAAGGCTTAGGACTTCCGTCTCATTAGGTACACATAACCAAATCTAGAGTAATCATCAGTGAAAGTAATGAAATACCCATAGCCACCTCTTGCTTGGATTGACATAGGACCACATACATCTGAATGTACTAGTTCATGCAAATCTTTTGCTCTTCTACCTTTTTCATTAAAAGGTCATTTGATCATTTTACCTTCCAAACAAGATTCACAAATTGGAAAATCATCAAAGTCCAATGGCTCTAAGAGACCATCTTTAATTAGTCTTTGAATCCTATTTGAATTAATGTGACCCAAACGCAAGTGCCAAAGATATGCATCATTAGTAGAAGGAAACTTTCTCTTTAATGATTTTATATGTAAGCTATTATCTAATTCATAATTATATAATCCATGCTTATCAGGAGTTAAAATATAAAGACTATCCACAAAATTTCCAGAACAAATAAACACTTTACCCTTCTTTATTGCAACATTGTCTTTAAGGATAACATAATATCCATGTTTACCTAAATAAGTTGTAGAAATTAAATTTCTATGAACATTAGGTACATATAGACAGTCTTCCAATATTAAAACCCTAGACTCAAAACATAAATTAAACACTCCAACAGCTACAATCGAAATCCTGCTCCCATCAGCCAAAGTAAGAAACAATTCCCCTTCATTAAGTTTTTTGGTCTCCTGGAACCCCTGCAAAGAATTGCAGATATGATTAACACAACCTGAATCCACACACCAGGAATCCGTGGGATTTTGTACTAAACATATTTCAAGGAGGAATGAGCTTTTCATACCCTTATTATTGGCAGCCTTGAATTTTGGACAATTCCTATTCCAGTGTCCTTTTTCACCATAATGGAAACACTTTCCTTTGATCTTCTTTCCTTTGTCGGTAACTCCTAAGGCAATTTGTTTACCATCTTGCTTGATGAAGTCCTTCTTCTTCTTCTTCTTACCCTTGCCTTTCGATTTAGGTTGAGAAGTTGAAGCTTCACCCATATTGGCTTCAACACTAAAAGTGCCAAGGATGCCTTCTGCCGCTACCAACTCATTCATTAATTCAGACAAAGAATAAATCTTTTTGTTCATATTATAGTTCAATCTGAATTCCTTGAATGATTCTGGTAGTGACTGGACTATCATATTCACTTGGGATTCTCCATCAATATCGGCACCCGAAACTTCTAATGTATTCAGATTGGAGATCATAGTAAGACAATGCTTCCTTACTGAACTGCCTTTAGCCATTTTGGTATTATAGATTTGCCTCATGGTTCCTTGTCTTGTAAAATGACCTTGCTCACCAAACATCTCCTTCAGACTTAGCGTAATGTCCGAAACTAGTTCTACATCCTAGATTTGATGCTGTAGAACATTTGAGATAGATGCTAGGATGTAGCACTTGGCCATCTCATTAGATTTCTGCCAATGATCATATCGTTGTTTTTCCTTAGAAGGAGCATCTAATGAAGGAAATGGACATGATTGAATAAGCACATATTTATGTTCTTTAGCAGTAAAAAAAATGTCCAAATTTCTTTTCCAGTCAACATAATTGGATCTAGTCAGTTTGTTTTGATTAAGAATAGTAACAAGTGGGCTAAATGATGCCATGATCAAATCTGAAAACAATAAACATGAATATTATAAGTAAACTTGGATATTATCAATTTTGCATATAAACATATAGTATGGAACCTTAATAAAACCATAACATAATATATGCAATGACAACCCAATCCCATATTCAATATCCCTCAGCATAGAGTGAACATTAAATACTATGATTGATTGAGAACTATTCTCATTATTAGTGCTATCATGATAACTCTTATTAAATACTAATAATATGCCGTTATATATCTGGCTTCTAAATAATAATAGTAAGAACTCTGCATAGAGGATACTTTAATATTTAGTCTAGTGTACACCATTGTCTAGAACCATGTGTAGTCACATTTCATCCCTTTAATAAGCTTATTTTGTAGTACAATGATACAAAACACCCTCTGCATGGAATGCAAAGCTTGAGGCTAAGACAAGGTGTTTGATCAAACCACTATAAACCAGGAAATTCAATCTTGTAAGACCATGAAATAAATACTCTCCGAATGGAATGCTAAGCTCGAAGCAAAGACAAAGTATATATTTCACACTACTATAAACCAACAATGGAGGCCGTGAAATCCAACCCTTGTATCTCTCTCCTACTAGATGATTTAAAAGAAAGGTTTTTATTTAGAAATCATGTGTAAACTAATCACACACAGCCTTGCATTTTATACATGTGAAAATACTTAGAAAAATTCAAAATTCCCTAGCTCAATCAATTCTCGATCACTTCTCGACCGATCAAGAAACAATCTACTTGGCTTGATCGCTTTTCGATCGCTAATCGATCGATCAAGAAACAATTTGCCTGGCTCAATAGTTGCCAGATCACAGGTCGATCGATCAAGAAACAATTTGTTTGCTCTATCGATACTCGATCGCTAATTGATCGATCGAGTCGTGTGAAATTTGAATTTTTCAGAATTTTTCTAAGGCAGTTTTCAATCGTTTTTTAATGAACAAACAACCATCATATAAACATAATAGACAGAGAATGATATCAAAACTGAATTCCATTGATGCTATAGCCTTAAAATTCAATTAAACACACTTAATTTCAAATTTAAACACACTTAATTTCAAATTTAAAAAACATCATAACATTAAAAACAGTTTTTATCATAAACATAGTTTTAACAACCATGCAGAAAATTAAATGCATAATCTTCTAACAACATGAAACTATTATCTCTAATTCCAAAACTCACAAAACATGTTACACAAATTCGAAATTGAAGACCGCTCTGATACCATTTGATGGAAATATACATGTTTGTATCGCATACAAAACATACGCAGTGGAAAATTAACAGATCTATTTCATTCGCAATTGATTACATGTACTATCTAAGTTTTAAAATATAGAACAAGAGAGTGTACTTTGGTGTGGTGAATTTCAAACAAAGATTAGAAGTACTTAGGAACACTTTTTAATCTTTACTCCAATTCCACTAACGCCCAAGAAGTGTGGTATCTCAATTAGTTATATGCATTTGTTCAAGAGAGAATTAGAGAGT
The DNA here is from genome assembly GCA_033629205.1 of Lithocarpus polystachyus. NCBI lineage: Eukaryota > Viridiplantae > Streptophyta > Magnoliopsida > Fagales > Fagaceae > Lithocarpus > Lithocarpus polystachyus. The sequence continues at coordinate 48,337,105 of CM066163.1, forward strand.
GTCCAACACTCACATACAAAACTGTTTCATGTACTTGTTCTTAATGTTCAAAACTCTGTATGTTTCTCTCCTCATAACTGATTATCTAATTGGGCTAGCCTTTTGAGCTTTTCCAATTGGGCTTTAGTATGTGGCTTGGAGTAGGACCAAAAGGGAACAAACAAGACACTAGCTCCAATGGGCCTTGGGTTTTTCTATCAACTCTTGACAAGTCCAAAGTTACCATTAATTATATTTAATACAACTATTTAAATATAATTGCACTCTAGGCCTTATTAATAAATTATATCCCAAGACTTTATTGTACATGCAACCCCTTCATAAAATATTCGTAATAATACAAAGTCATTAAAGTAGAATGCCACTTTGTAGTGTATTACATTTTAATTCTTGAGTACCCGGTTTAATCCTTTAAGTTATTCATCATATATTTATGAAATCCAATTTCATAAATATACACTTTAGTAACTATTTACTAAAGTAGTTAGGCCTAACATTCTGAATAACAAACTCATTAAACTTATCTCAAAATAATATTCTATCTTGAGAATATATGTTCTATCAACACTATGCATCTCATGGACTATGTGATAATATCCAAATATTCATGTTACCATTATTTTAGATAATAATAAAAGAATTTTATTAATTTTAACATTACGTTATACATCAAGTCATACATAATGTCATACATAGCATCATACAATAGAATTAAAGGGCACTAATCCTAACATGATTGGCTTCAACAAACTTTGTGGAGATTTCTTCTCGTTCAAGCTCCACTTCATTGAGCTTCTTGGTGGCCAACCTATACAACTTCTCATGTTTTTTCGAGACCTTGTATAATTTTGCATAAGCTATGTGGATATCATCTTGTTCATCCATCTTTTCAAATTTAGACTTCACCAAGTTCTCTTCTTCATCCACATCTTCAATAATCTCCTCAGTAGGATTTATAGTGGCAGTGAAAGCATTTAGGATTCCATTATCCTCATTGTCAAAATCATCCTCAGGCTCAGCGTTGCTCAAAGTAGCAGCAAGTGCCTTGCTTTTCCCAATAGTCTTGAGATAAGTAAGGCACTCTTGTTTCATGTGACCGAAACCTTGACACCCAAAGCATTTTGGTCCTGAGGGAACAGTGTACTAACCACCATCCCTAGCATCCTTCTTCCCTTTGTCTTGGCTCTTAAACTAAAAAGAACTAGATTGCTTACGGTCCTTGTCGAAGCCCTTTCTATTGGCATTCTTCATGAACTTCTTGAATTGCCTCGTGATGTAGGACTTCATTTTAGAATCTTCATCGTCTGAAGCCTCATCCGTGTCACTGCTTTTGGCCTTCAGTGCCATGCTCTTACTCTTACTCGATTTCCTGATTCTAGACAAACCCAACTTATAGGTTTTTCAGATTGCCAACTAGCTCTATCAAAGGAATTTTGTTAATATCCTTTTATCTTGGCATGAAATCTCACAGGTAGAGATCTAAGCACCTTTCTAACAATCTTGAGTTCTGGAATGGTTTCCCCGAGATTAAAGGCTGGGTTCATTATGTCCTTGAGCTTGGCATAGAACTCATCAAATGACTCATCTTCCTCCATCTTGATTTCTTTAAAGCTTGTAGTGAGCCTCTAAAGTTTTGAATCCTTGACAGCCTTGGTTCCCTCATAGGTTTTCTGGAGAATGGTCCATGCTTCCTTAGCAGTTTCAATGGAGGACATCTTCTTGAACTCCTTATTCATGGCTGCACTGAATAATGCATTTAATGCCCAGCTGTTGAAGTTTGCCGCCTTGATCTTAGTATCATCACAATCAGCCGGCGCTTCCTTCGGCTTGGTCTAGCCTATCTCCACAGCTTGCCACACTTTCTCATTTAAAGACTACAAGAAAGCTCTCATGCGTACTTTTCAGTATGCATAGTTAGTGCCATCAAATAAAGGAGGTATAATAAGAGACTGTTCTCTATCCATGACAAACAGCGGTCAATGGATCACACAACAAAGATTAAAACCTAATCAAAGTGTGCCCGCTCTGATACCATTTGATAGGCCAAGAATGTATTGACCCCTTATGATGAATTAACCAATTAATTAACCAAGTTGATTAATTAATCAAATTACCATGCAATATGCATGGCAGCACAAAAAAATCACCAACTAAGTAAAGATGCAACGGAAAATAAATTGACATCATGATTTGTTTACAAATGGGGAAAACCTGCATAACAAAAACCCCGCCGAGTGATTTTAAGGTCACCACTCTCGAGAATCTACTATTATCACAACAAGCAGTTACAAGTAAAAGAATTCCTATACCTTATACCAATCTACAGTTGAACTCTTACCGCAATACCCAATTGGACTTATTTTGTAGTGACAATCTCTCCTTTTAATGCATGGCTCCCACTATGTGACTAACCAATTCGATGCGCAGATCCTAGTACGCGGCTTACTGACTAACTTGAGAAAGATGTTGGCTGCAAAGTTCTTCAATTCATCAACACGATAAAGATCACAAAACTCTTTAGTTACAAAACCTTACGGTATACAAACAAAGCAGCTTCTTGAATAAAAAGATGAACTAAGGCATATGTCTCCAGTTCACAATATGCTTGTGAAAATTTTTTGCATTGAGTTGCATTAATTGCGACTATACATGGCAATGACCCGACCTGACCAAAAAAATACCTGACCTGAACTCAATTTTTTTGACCCGAATAAAAAACGGGTTGACTTGAAACCCAACCCAACCCGTTAAAAAACTTCGTTAAAAAAATATTTAAACTACGTCATGATACTAGGTCATAAAGCACAAAGTATTAAAACTAATAGTCAATATATTGTATAAAAAAGTAAAACTTTTGTCAGAGAATGACTATTTGAGTTTTTTTTTTTTTTTTTTGCTTAAGACTATTTGAGCTTCATGCCTTCATCACAACCAGTAAGAGCTCACAAATCACGGACATAAGTGACATGAGAGACAAGACAACACAAGACTTAAGGTTATCAAGAGTCAAGACAACCATTTAAAAAAAAAAAATCTCATTCAATACTAGCTCAGCTGTAATCCATTGTCCAAAGCCAAAGCCACGCCCACAAGGCCACAATGCACAAAACAAACCTGAAAGTTGAAAGTTGGAATGTGACAAACCAAACCACAAAGGGCCCCAAAGCTTGCGCCTCTGCCCTTCCTCAATTTAGTTCAACTTGAGCTACAATTTGCAAGTATGAATATTTGCAGTGCTGAATTTGCTACCAACGTTGAGTAGATTGAGATTGAGGTGTAATTCTTATAAAATACTTACTTATTCTTCTTTACTTAATATGTTATGTTTGTTTTTAATTTATTTTTTGTTTAGTTTATCTTTCTAAGTAATCTAACTTTACTATTATTTTAAATGCAACAGGAACATGTGCATTTAAGAAGACTGATAACTTGCTACTTAGCTGGCTTACTTGTTTTGTTTGTTTTAGGATCTATCTTTTTTTGAAGATGTAAATATGTAATTATATGCATTTTGACAGTGAACTATTAACATTGAAGACTTTTTCCATCAGGAATTTATGACTATAAATAATTTTTTTCATGCTCAAAATTGTCAAAATTGGAAGGATATTAACAAGTGGCATTAAGTGCAATTCATTTGCTTAATTGATTTTATTCATTCTCTCTAAACAGGTTTTCATTAATTTGTTTTTGTAATTTAAAAAAAAAAAAAAAACTTGTTTGAAAAATACAGGTCAACCCGACCCGACCCGCAACCCGTTAACCCGTTTAAAAACGACCTGTTTTGACCCGCGACCCGTTTGACCCATAAACCTAATTAACCCGGCCTGAACCCAACCCGACCCGCCTATTTTGCCACGTCTAGCTACAACGGCCCTAAAACAATGCTTATATACGTTTAGGGTTGTGAGAAAAGAAAGCCCAAACATCTATTTGCGGATTGGAGTGAAATCAGATTTGAAAAACTGATTTTCATAAACCTCGATAGATAGATTATTTGTCGTGAAGCTGTCGAGCATTGGGCTTCAGCAGCCTTTTAAACCTCGATAGATACTAGCTGTTGAACTAGCTGTCGAACTAGAAAATCCAACACATCTTTATTTGATTCTTGGACAGATTTGCATGGTTTTAACACTTGAACTTGAAACCTTGTTCCTTAAATTATTAAACACATCCTAGATCTACCCAATTACAAGTAAAATGTGTTTTGTCAAAAAATTAACCAATTTTATATTGACATATGTTCATAACATGATTCACATATGTCCTAACAATGTCTAAAATACCTCCATCAAATTTTAATATTCAAAAAATTTTCTTCGTGTGTTTGTTATCTCGTTTTTTTTTATTCCATTTCTTACTTAAAAGGGTATTTATTAAAAACTAAGTAAGCTAAACACTATACCTAGACTCATAAAATGTAAAATAATAAAAAAAGAAAGTATAAATAACAAAATTTTCATTGTGAATAATTACATGTATTTTATGAAGACCTTCAATTGTAGCATATGACATTATTCACTGCAAAAATTTAAATATTATGACAATGTCTTAGAAAATTACTCAATTACTTATTTTTGAAAGATTTAAATATTTGTTATCATTCTTAGAATTTTTTTAATTAGTGGATATTGCTTTTAACAAATAGGTTCTAAAAACGTAACATGGCAAATAGATACTAATATTTTAAATTGTTACTCCAAGTTTAGGCACATGGTTTCATACTTCTTCAAATATAAGTTCTATCTTAATTTTCTCACTGAAAGGGCAACACATGCCACTCAAACTAGTTGTTTGAAAAGTGTGCACAATTTGGTTGAAACCCTCAAATCAATCAAATTGTTTACATTATTGCCAAAGCAACTAAATTTGAGAAACAATATTATATTTACAACCAATTGTTTCTTATATAAATCTTAGAAAAATAACCAAAAAAAATCATTGCATTACCCTTCTAATATTCTTTTTATTTACATAACATAAGTATAAGCTATTACAGTGTTGGCTCCACACACACATGTACACACATATTGCTTTAGTGAAATCACAAACTTTTAATTATTTTGAATAATTAACTTTTGCCTTCGGTTTTTTTTTTTTTTTTTTTCAATTATTGCCAAAGCAATTAACATGAATAAGAATTTAGTATTCCAAATCACTTTTTGTATAATAATTAATCCAAAAAAATTGTTTTTAAATGAATTTTATTTAAAAAAAAAACCATTTAAATTCCTTTTTATACTAGTAATTATTAATGCACCGTCTATAGATAATTAATGCATTACAATAAATGCATTAACTCTATTAATACATAGCAACTAATTAATGCTTTAATATAAATACAAATTTTGGTATATTTATGAACATATTAGTATATTACTTTATTGAAATCACAAATATTTAACTATTTTGACTAATTTAGGTGTACAATTATATATTTTGACTAATTAAATTTTACCTTTTGATGGTTTTTGTTTCAATTCTTGCCAAAACAATTAATCACGAGGAAGAGTGTGACATTCTAAATCTATATTTTTATTTATAAATTGTTTCTTATATAAATTTTATAAAATACTCCCTTTCGTCCCAGTTTTTTTGTCATCTATTCTATTTTGAGATGTCCTAAAATATTATCCTATAAAAGTCATTAATTTACTAATGTTCCTATTATACCCCCTATTAATTTACTAATTCAAATTTTTGATAAATTTTTTTAAGGGTAATTTTGGAAACTTATACTTTTTTAAAAGGTAGACAAGACAATAAATGATGTTCCCTTAAAAAATTTGACTTTTTAAACAAGACAAAAAAAGTGGGATGGAGGTAGTTACTATTTAAAATTCTTTTTATATAAATAATTAGTACACCATTTATAGATAACTAGTCGCTAACCCGTGCGATGCACGTGATAGTTAAATAAAAATTAAAAGTACTTATTTTATTTAAAAGTATATGACTTAAAATTTTAAAAATGTATAATTTGAAAATGAATGAAAATAACTAATTTATTCAGTATAATGATTTAGAAAAATTCTTTTTCTTTCATGTTATTGGTTTTATATAACACATTCTGACGTGAGCTATTTTTTTGTGATAACTTCATATAATACTCAACTGTAATTAAATCTACTATCCACTACCAATCTAATCTATGTTATCTTGATAGTAAATCTACAAATTGCATTCTCATATTCTTAGAGCTTGCCACATCATTATTATTATTTATATGTAATGTAAAGCCGAAAATTTTAACTTTTTGAAAGACTTACGTTAGAATTAGGATTAAAAAATTTTTTTTTTTTTTAATTAGACCTCACATTAGAATTTTTTTTTTTTAAAGGATTCACTTTAGGTTTCAAAAAAAAAAAGACTCACGTAAAAAAAAATTAGGATTAAAGAAAAGAGAGAAAGACTCCTATTAGGACTCTCTCACTATTTAGTTTAAAAAATTAAAAACTTTTACAAATTAAAATGATGAGAAACAAAAGAGAGAGAGACTCTTATTAGGACACCTGTTAGGACTCTCTCACTATTTAGTTTTGAAAATTAGAAAAAACTAGTAGCTAACCCGTGCGATGCACGGGATAGTTAAATAAAAATTAAAAGTACTTATTTTACTTAAAGGTATATGACTTAAATTTTAAAAATGTATAATTTGAAAATAAATGAAAATAACTAATTTCTTCAATATAATGATTTAGAAAAATTCTTTTTCTTTCATATCATTGGTTTCACATAACACATTTCGACGTGGGCTATTCTATGGTGATAAATTTACATAATATTCAACAGCAATTATATCTACTATCCACTACCAATCTAATCTATGTTATCTTGATAGTATATCTACAAATTGCATTCTCGTATTCTTAGAGCTTGACACATTATTGTTATTATCTATATATAATATAAAACTGAAAATTTTAACTTTTTGAAAGACTTACATTAGAATTAGGATTAAAAAATAATTTTTTTTTAAATTAGACCTCACGTTAGTTTTTTTTTTTTTTTTTTTTTTTAAGGGCTCACTTTAGGTTAAAAAAAAAAAGACTCACATAAAAAAAAAAAAAAAAAAAAGAGACTCCTATTAGGATTAAGGAAAAAAGAGAGAGACTCTTATTAGGACTCTCTCACTATTTAGTTTAACAAATTAAAATTTTTTATAAATTAAAATGATGAGGAATAAAGAGGGAGAGAGACTCCTGTTAGGACTCTCTCACTATTTAGTTTTAAAAATTAAAAAAATTATAAATTAAAATGATGATGTGAAAAATTGTGGGAGTTTTAGAGGCTTCGGTTTTATATATGTATAGATAATAATATTTATATATAATATAAAACTGAAAATTTTAACTTTTTGAAAAACTTACGTTAGAATTAGGATTAAAAAAATAAATTTTTTTTTTTAAATTAGACCTCACGTTAGTTTTTATTTTTTAAATCAAATGTTAATATCTTCAAGTTTAAACATTTCTCAAATTTCAATTATTGAAAGCTAAATTGCCTTTAATATAAGATGAAACATGTACTATTATGATGTAATATTAAAAATGAGATAAATAAAAATATTATGAAATAATATATTACAATAATCATAATGTGCTCTTACATTTGGTTTAATAAGTAATATACAATTGTGCTTACATCTTCAAGCTTTATCCAATGCTTTTCAAGAATGTATTTCCTCCTTTTCTTAGGCTCTTCTCTTTTCTTAACTTCTTCAAGCTACTTAATTTTTCGCCAAATTAGTATCAAGTATAACGCCAAATTATACCAATTCATCAAAGATTTACAATGTAAAAGCAAACACTCTTAATGTCAATAAATTTCATAATAACCCCACCGCAACTATTAAATTATTAAAAAAGTTCAACATTTTTATAATCTTCATGAAAATAAGTATTCCATTAGTTTTCATCATAAATTCAGAAATAAATAACAAAATAGATTATTCACACACAAAAAATCTTCAATATATCCAAGTTATAAAAAAAAATACCAATACAAATTGTGTTAAGGTGGAAAATGGTACTATCTTTTGCCATATATAAATACAATATGACCTGAGACCTCAAAAGCTTATGTGAAACATGTTTAAATTGTACAATATGGTTTTATTCAAACATTAAGAATACAAAAGCCAAAAATCTAGATATTTATGGCATTTGTTTCAAGTTTATGCCAAACCAAAACTAAAGGCATGCCGAGTGCAGTTCACAAAGGCTTAGTGGTTTGGTAGTGTTGTCAAAATTTGTGCAGTCTTCCAAACAAAAAAAAAAATCCAAAAAAAAAAAATTTCAAACCATCTTAAGCAAGGTAGTTCCAACAATTTTCCTGACTTTCTCGTGAATCAAATTGCTAAGATAGGATGGTATTAGACATCCAATTAAATGAGCAAAAACCCAAAATCAGTGTCATTGTCAACATGAATTACCAAGAATTAAAAACTCACCAAAAAATTAAGATTATTTAAATAGGTAACTGATTTAGTGATATATTCTAAATGCGTTTCCGCTTATGTTCACTTACAGAGAAATTATAATCAACATTAATAGTTGTAAAGACAAAATAATAAACCAAAACTACATCAAATAGAATGGAATGATGCAAGGAAAGCCAAGCGTATAAAATTGTAGAGATAACAGTTGATGATCAAGAGAGAAATTTGCTCCCTTCAGCACCACTTCAAACACAGTTTTTTGAGGCATCAATCAAGAAATTTGCACTTGGGAAAGAACTCCAATTTCTCCTTTCACTTACAAAGTACAATATGTACCTTCCAAAATGTACATAAGGTTATCAAAATGATACGGAAACAGATGTTCTCAATTCTATTACTACAATATTCAAATACCCTACTTGTTTGATCTTAATTCTTCCTTTCTTTTTTAATCTCCTTCATATCATCAAACAATTTGATTGTGAGAGCAGCCAGCTTACCCTCGTAAAAAAAAATGAGAACCCTTCCTATATATGTTATTTTCTTCAAGAATTAAAGAGATTAGCATCAAAATTTCAATGTTTCTATCCAATAAAAAAACAATCACTTGCATCACCATAGTTGCTACTGTCAGCTAACTTCAACTCATGTTTTCCATAGTGACCAATAATTTATAGAGACAATGGAACCCAAAAATTAAAAGCAAAAGCCTAAACTAAATCCTCTAATTGATTTAAGCATTCTATTTTGTTTTATGCAGTTACTTTCAGTTATAGTCAAAAATATAGTCAAAACACACAACTAAACTCAATTACAGAGTTCCAAACTCAAAGACTTATCTAAGCGTGTGCACAAACTTAATTACAGATATAAAGAGAAACACAGCTAAAACTACAATTCAATTAACATTAAGTCTGACTTACAACTTTCTGCTTCTAAAATTTTAACAATGTTAAGCTACACTCTACAATTCTCTATTGTGTTGAAAAAACCTTTTTACACTTGGGTCACATGGCCTACAAAAAATCTACCCACACCAATTTCGCTAAGGTAGCATAGCATCCTCAACATATAAAATTTAGTTTGTGTTGTAACACACAATCTGAATAATGTAATGAATGTCTAACCTCAACGTAATGAATGTCTACAACATGCATAAAAGAAAATACATCTTTTCTAAGCACAACTCAAAAAAAAAAAAAAAAAAAGCTTTAAATCAAGTTTAGTGTAGTTATATCAGTTTTGGCATAAAAGTAAACCACAATCAAGTGAACAAATCAAAAGTTCTCAAAGCTTTAAATCAAGGCAGTTAAAAACTACAAATAGAGTTTAGAAAATTTCATGACCCAAATCATTTCATTTAGCAAAACATTGAAGTCAACCACACAAACACAGAAACCTAGTCACGAAATACAAAACCGACAGAACAATATGAAATACATAGCATTAATTTCAGCGAAGCTTAAATACATATGTAGTATGTACACATATACACACAAACAGAACACAACTAAACAAATTGAAAACCATAGCTCAGTTTCCACACAAAAAAAAAAATGATTAACTAAACTCAATTACAGAGTTCCAAACCCAAAGACTTATTTAAGTGTGTGCACAAACTCAATTGCAGATACAAAGAGAAACACAGCTAAAACTGCAATACACAGTTTCGTTGCAAACAGAATGTAATAAACCATTTAAAAACAAAAACCCAATATAAAATTTTCTCAATTGAGTCTAATTTTACAAATTTTGAAAACCAAAACGACATAAAACGCATATTAAGATCGATTTAACAGACAAAAAATCAATTGAAAGATCTAAACTTATATGTATGTAAATTATAACTCAAACCCAAATAGACAACAAAAACAGGGGTAGGTATATAAGAGAGAGAATCAAATCAAACACGTATTTCTATTTTTGCTCACTTTGAGATTGAATTCCAAGACTAAAACTTAAAATCCAGAATTCCAACAACAAAACACACAATAGCCTCTTTATCTAAAATCATTAACTCATTTATTTAGATGAGGTTTTATCGCTTTGCTTCGCTACGGACTAGTCAGTTCTTTCTACAGCTTGGGCGGAGTTCGGTCGTGCCTTTCTATGGTGATAATTTTACATAATATTCAACTGCAATTATATTTACTATCCACTACCAATCTAATCTATGTTATCTTGATAGTAGATCTACAAATTGCATTCTCGTATTCTTAGAGCTAGCCACATTATTGTTATTATCTATATATAATATAAAACTGAAAATTTTAACTTTTTGAAAGACTTACATAAGAATTAGGATTAAAAAATAATTTTTTTTTAAATTAGACCTCACATTAGTTTTTTTTTTTTAAGGGCTCACTTTAGGTTAAAAAAAAAAAGACTCACGTGAAAAAAAAAATAGAGACTCCTCTTAGGATTAAAGAAAAAAGAGAGAGACTCCTATTAAGACTTTCTCACTATTTAGTTTAACAAATTAAAATTTTTTATAAATTAAAATGATGAGGAAAAAAGAGGGAGCAAGACTCCTGTTAGGACTCTCTCACTATTTAGTTTTAAAAATTAAAAAAAATTATAAATTAAAATGATGATGTGGAAAATTGTAGAAGCTTCAGAGGCTTCAGTTTTTAATTTATATATATATATATATATATAGATTATAAATTAAAATGATGATGTGAAAATTTGTGGGAGTTTCAGAGGTTTGATTTCGGTTATATATATATATATATATATATTGCAATAAATGCATTTACTCTACTTTAACACATAGCAATTAATTAATATTTTGACATAAATGCAAAGTTTTAATGAGGTGGAATGTTAAATAAAGAGAAGTATCTTCTTCTTCTTTTTTCCTCTCTTAGAATGCGGCATATATCATAACCTTAGACCAATAAACATGTGGTTTCGGCCTTTTTATATATTAATAATTGTAAATATATAGTCCTATCAAAAAAAAAAAAATAGTAAATATATAGATTCTTGTTAATTCTTACACAGACACATAAGCTACCCATCCACACATGCTTTGAGTATTAGTTCAGTTATGTTTGATAGTCATATATCATAACCTTAGACCCATAACTATCAAATATATAGATTCTTGTTAATTCTTACACAGACACATAAGCTACTCATCCACACAAATGCTTTGAGTATTAGTTCAGTTATGTTTGATAGTTATGTCTCCCTCATCACCCTGCCCAAAGATGCAAAACCTAACACAAGGTTATCTCTACTGCTTTTCTTTAAACGCATTTCTATTGTTAATGGATGGAAGTTTGAAAAATATATATCAATTTATCTAAATAAAATAAATAACAATATCAATTTTGAAAATGCAACTTTTTTCTGAACTGAATCTTCATCACTAAGCAGTTTTAGTTGCAGTAAAGTGCCTTATTTTGCCTGCATTTATCAGCCTTAATGACTATTTTTCCTTATATAAATATGGATATGTTTTCTCATTTATGTTTTGATGATCATTTGGGCTTGTTTGGTTAATTTTTTTTCATCACTCAGTTTTCGTCACTCATCACTCATCACCCATCACTCATCACTCATCACTCATCACTCAAAACACCCCAATTTTTACTACCCCACCATTTGGACACTGTTTTCACTTCACATTACTCAAACATTTCTACCTTTTTGTGGGTCCCATGCCTGAGAACTTGGTTAGAGACCCATTCATGATTTCTATTACCCTATCAGCTGACTCCGCCTCACTGGGCTCTATGATCCAATCTCTAGCTCTCACTCCGCCTCTCATAAAATACCATACCAGCTTCGGCAAGGAAAAAAAAAACCCAGGCACAGAAGCATGAAGAGCAAAGCAAATGAAGCCCAGCAATACCCACAACGATGATTGGACCTACAGTGATGATCGAACCTACAGAAACCCAAAATTGATACAGCGAAGATCGAACCTGCACAAACCCAGAACTGATGCAGCGACGATCTCCACCGTCACCACCGGCGGCGAACACCAAATGGGTTCTGTGATGAAGAACAAAAAAAAAAAACAAAAAAAAGAAAAAAGAAAGAAAGAACTGCAGCGAAGAGCAAATGGGTTCTGTGATTAAAAAAAAAAAAAAAGCGCCTGAGACCATCAAAAAAAAGAAAAAAGAATGGAAGGCAGCGAAGAGTCGAAGACCAGAGAAAGGAGAGAAAAAAAAGAAAGAAAAGTGGAGAAGAAAGCAGCGTGACAGCGCTGTTGCTCAGACAGTGGGTCCCTTTATGTGTGTTTAATTACGAAAATGCCATTGAAAACTAAATTTTGGAAACTGAAAACACCTAAAATGTGTTTTCAGTTTTCATAACTCATCACTCAAAAATCAGAGAATTAAGTGATGAAAACAATAACTGGAAACTAAACCAAACAACCATTTATCTGTGGGACCCACTTATTTTGGATGATGGATCATGAAAACTGAGTGATATCACTCAGTTTTCATGCAATCCAAACAAGCTAAAGATGAGAAGGATGCAGATTATGCGCCTTCACAGACAAATCCCTTGACTTCATCACCAAACTCTAAGCATTTTGAATTGGAGGAACATATCGATATAGTCAATGACTATGATGATGGTTGTGGAACGTTTAGGAAAGAAAATTCCATCAAAAGGAAATCAACTCGGCTATTGATGTTAATTTAACACATCCAGTTGAAATTGATGATGAGATCACTGAAGTAGATGTCACTGATGATGAAACGGACAAAGGCTCTGTTAGGTTCTAAAAATTAGGAACTAATGTATTAGAACTTCAATTTGTAATGTTGGCAAACCATGATCAAAACATTCTTTAAGTTGTGTGTTAGACTTACTCAAAGTATGGCTCTTCATGTAAAGTTGGAATCGAGTTTTATGCAGAATTCACTGTGCACTTTCTGCCTGAAATTAGACTCGATCGATCGAAAGTCGTGCAGATTGTTTTTCTGCAGAATTTTCCAACTCAGCCCTAGTCCATTTAATGTATAGGGTTTTATGTTTTGCCCTAAGTGTATAAGGGAAAACCCTAGCCACGTTTTTAGAGTTTTGTTTTGCTGTGTTTGTGAATCTCATTGTGAGATCTAGAGGTGTTTACCTTCACATACACTTAGGGTTTACAAACTCAAGACTTATGTTTAGAGCTTGGTAAATAATACAGTTGCAGAATCAAAGATCTTAAAGAAATACAAGTAGGTGCGCTTGTGGATTGCTGAAGAATTCAAGAAAGAAGGAGTCTGTGGATCTCGGAGCTATCATGGGGTCGTGGTAGTAAGTTTCCTACACTTGGGTAGCAATAGGATGTTAGTGGTCTAAGTATTATTGTGTAAACTTCAATTCTTTCATAGTGAATTCAGTTTTACGTTGAGGATAGCTAGGTTAAATCCTCCCCAGGTTTTTTACCGGTTTGGTTTTCCTGGGTCATCAGATCTTTGTGTTATTTATTTTCCGCTGCTTTATTGTTTTTGATATATTTGTGTTAACCTAGTTTTGTTTAAATTACCTAAGTTAATCACTTGGCTAATTCTCTAGGTTAATCTGTTGGGTTTAAGGGGTCTAAACGAACTTACAGGCTCCAATGCCGCAGAAGCTCTTAGATCTTTGGTGAATGCTAAGGCAAGAAAGGAGCAGACTTCAAGTGCAAGCAGTAGCAGTGAGAGTGAGAGTAGCGAGAGTGGAAGTGGAAGTGAGAGTGAGAGTAGTAGTGGCAGCAGAGATAGTGAAAGCAGTGCTGGTGACTCACTCAACTCTATATAAACGTGTAGATCACCTTGGGACTAACTTTTATGACCTTTGTTGACATAATGTGGGTTTTCTCTCCATGGTCAATTATAATTTTTACACCAACAGTTTCTAATCCTTGTAAATATTTAATTGAATTATGTGAATATATGCTTCTTATTATACCTAACTAGTCGCTAATCCGTGCGATAATAAAAAGATAATTAACCAACCTTACGTTAAAAGAAAAAGCTAAAAGAATTAGTGAGAGATTGATTTGCCCACTAAGAAAAAGAAAAGAAGAGATTGAGAAAGAAAAAAAAAAAGTGTAATGTTATGTTAAAAGTTAAAAGAAAAGGCTAAAATAACAAGTGAGAGACTGATTTGCCCACCAAAATATAGAGTGCAATGTTGGAAACTAAAGCTACATTAAAGACAATGGGGAAACAATTTGCAAAGAGGATTGCAACAAAAAAAAAAAAAAAAAAAAACATACAACAGCCTCACTACACAAATCCACTTTTCACTCTAATTTATTTTGCAAATCTTACACTATCAAGAATTTCAATAAACATTATTGCCACATCTATCTTTATTTTAGGCATTTAATTTACACATAAGCCAATAGCAATAACTACCACAGTTGCTCAATGCTATGAAAATCTTGACCCAACATTCTCCTTCTAGAATCTTATATTTTTTCTTTGAATCTGCACGTTAACAATTTTAAGTAAGAAAGTTCAAAAGTGATTTCAAGTAAAAATCAAATTTACACAAAATCTAAGCAACCTAAATCACTTTAGGTCTTATAATTAAGCTAATAACATCTTATAATTTCATCTTATAGCTATAGCATCTTGCTCGTTAAAAGGTCAAATTCAACGCACAAAGCTCTTGCTCATTAAAATGCATAATGCGTGTAGGTTTTGTCTTTCGTAGTTATGTGCTCTTACTATGTAGTAGCCCAAAATAAAAAAGATCTTAGACTTTCTTG
>CM066163.1:48359756-48702256 GCA_033629205.1 Lithocarpus polystachyus
ATAGTCATAATTTTACATTGGTAAAATAATTTGGTTAAGCACTACAACACAACCATTGATTTAAGGAAAATAAAAATAAAAATCCATAAATTAACATTCTAAAAAGTACATAATTTTCCTCAACCTTAGAGCATAAGAACTTATGTCATAAACATGTAAAGAAGAAACAAATATGCATAAAAATGTTTTTATCTCATGGAGAGAGAGAAAACAATTAAACCTTCCAAATGCAAATTTTGATACTATTTGGCTTGAGGTATCTCTAAAATTAACCTTTCTTGTAACTTAATAAAAGTCTAAAATAGCAATATAGAAAACTTAAATAACATAAATGGACAACAAACCAAATCCAGTTTATCAAATTGTTTGAAGCTATAGGCAATAAGATTGCAGCCCTATAATCGATAAGATTTTGGTGAGAATCAATTCATGGATAGCAAATGTTTTGTCATTTGATCGTAGACTTCAACTAATCCAAACATCCAATATGTGTTGTATTGTTGTTTGGTATTCATGTCTATTGGACCAGCATGTTTGTTCTACCAACAAAGATAATCAAGCAAATTGAGAGTAAGGTCAACAGGTTTCTGTGAAAAGGCACTGATTTCTCGACTTTTGGTGCTAAGTTTTTGGGAAGTTTCTAATTAGTTTAATCAACAATTTTACCAAGGTACATAAAAAAAAAATGATGGCCATCAGTTACTGGATGCCAACCAATCATCAATTCTCTCATAAACCATGATAGGGTAGCACAAGAAAAACAATGCATATATAGTAATATAGAAATTAAAAATTGCCTTTAATCTAAATACTAAACGAATGTCAAGATGGCCTACAAATACCAACTAAATGGCTTACAAAGATTTCATTTCAAAAACCACAGCTAATGTTAACATTGAGATCAACATTGACAACACATATTGAAAGAGACAAATATATTGAGGAATGGAACATCAATCTAAATGTAGAGAGAGGCATTATCAATAGTAGTACCTTCATCCACTAATACCTCGCACTTGAATCACCTACTAACTTGAAAGACCGTCCTTAGACCTGAAGTTTCCCATCTTCTAAATCTTGGTTGCTTCAAGAGGATTTATTTTGAAACAGAGCAGTGTGAACGTTATTGACAACTATAATAAAATGCATTGTAGGCAATCCATTAATGAACAATTAAAACTGACAACTATAATCAAACACATTGTTGGCAATCCATTAATAAACAATTAGTAGCAGGCCGTAATTTTGACAAATAAATGTTGTTGAGCAAAGTGAACGAACATGAAAACAATATTTGGAAAGAGAGTGTGGAAAAGATAAAAACTTGACGGCTATGGTGGCTAACAGTGACAGCAACGACTGATAGTGTAGCTATGTCATGGGTGGGAAAGAGAGAGAAGAAAATTGGGGTGGGAGTTTTTGCATGAGGTCTACCAAATATATTGGGGTTTTTCTAAAGCTATCGGGTTGAAGTTAAACAAATAATTTTCCTTAAAAAAAAAAAAAGAATTATGTAGAAAATTGTGGGAATAGCAAAGCTGACATAACAACATGCTATGAGGTCAACCATAAGTCAGAGGCTTTAGTTTTATAGTATATATGAATAAATTTGCTTTGAGTTTAACCACTTGAGCCCAGGCCAATTGAGCCAAGAGCCTTGTAACTCAAGTTGTTGACACTTCCATGTGTTTCCCCCCTTCAACAACTATCAAAAAATAAAATAATAAAATTGGAGAACTATAGACATCCCATTTTGCAACTCCCATTTAACATCACTTTCATTGCACCATGTACTCATTACATATCACATCACATGGAAGAACTGTAATATTTTGTTGGGTTAAGATAGCTTGACCCCAGTTAATTAATTCAATTACCCAGGTTGATTAATTAGGTCAAATTACATGCAAATCATGGAGGCACTAACAAATCACCAAATAAACTAAATGTAGTGGAAATTAAATTGACACGGCGATTTTTTGACAAATGGAAAAAACCTTTCGAAAGGAAAAAACCCCACCTGGTGAATTTAAGGTCACCACTCCCAATAATCCACTAATCAATAATCAAGTGGTTACAAGTGTGAGGAATCTTACCACTACCCTATTCTATCCCAAAATACTAACCTACAGTTGAACCTTTTCTCCAATACTCAATTGGACTTGATCTTGTAGCAGCCTTCTTTCCTTTGTTGCACAAATCCCCAATCTATGACTAACTCTTTGCACGGATCCCAATACATGACTAACTCCATCAACTTGAATGATTGGTGTTGGCTGTAAAAGTCTTTACTTCATAAACGATGAAAATCAAGAAGCACTTAGTTACAAAATCCTAAGGCATACAAACGCAGCAGCTTCATACAAAGTATATGAGTTCTGGGTCTTTGTATCCATGTATGACGGCTTTTAAAATATGCCTTATATATGACTAAGGTTGTAAGAAAAGAAACCCTAATAAAATAAGACAGCATGGGCCAAATTTCAGATCTAGAAATTCTAGAATCGTAATTCTTGATAGATCAAACTTGTGTCGAGTTAGTGTCGAGCTTCTTCATTTAACCTTGATAGAAGTATTTGTCGAGCTTCTGTCGAGTTTTTGTCGAGACTTAATGAAATAGCTTTTCTTCACTTATTTTTTAGATCAATCTTCATGACTTTAAAGATACCACTTGATATGTTTGATCAACATACTTCTTAATATATTACACCCATCTTAAATCTACGCAATTACAAATAAACTGCGTTTTGTCAAAGGATTAGCCAATTACCAAAAAAAAAAAAAAATTAATGTGGCCCTAACATATTTGACCATTTGATTTCTAGTTTCATTGCATGATATAACTTTTGAAGTTGTAACAATCAAAATGACAATTCATAAGCCTTAATTGGACAACCATATTGAAAGATATCAAAGAAACAAGTTTTAATGGTAAAATGCACTTACAAAGATTAGGTTCCAACCATACTTGATTATGATCTCTTAATTCTAATTGGTCTTTTTTTAGGCCAGTTTTAATTAAGTAATGTGTCATAATGTTATTAGTTTAGGATATAGTTTATGATAAGGTTGCATACAAGCAATTTAATCTGGAGACAAATATATATATATATATATATATTGGAATTGTCGCAAAATTGCTAAAAATTGATTAAATAAGTAAAAAATTTGATATATTTGAAATTAATTTACCAAGCTTGAGGACCAAAGAAGTCGAAATTTAGAAGAAATCATATTGCAATTGAAAACAAAAAGGAAGTGATTTGAAAAGGAAAAGATCCTGGAAGGATCTAGACTAAGTGCTAATTGACACGTGAACTAGATCTCTTAGATTCTTCCCATTTTCAGTTTGGCTTGCTCCGCACTCAATTTGACTTTGATCCTTACGTTTTTTCTTCAAAAAATCAAAATTTCCCCTAGTCCTATATTGCCTAGGGACTCATCCCTAACCCCACTCTTAGTATAAATACTCCTCTCTAATATCAATTCAAAGCACCCCAAATTTTAGAGAAAACCTTTTTAATTTCTCTCTTTTTCCCTCTTTCCCTATTCTTTAAAGTTAGTAGTAGGAAGGTGCCTTTGATATCTTGGACCTCCTAGTCTCAATTCACTAGAAGAGATAGTTTGGTTCTCCAATCCCAAGCTACAAACTTCCTATTCATGAATCCACCTCTAAAGAAGCTTTCTTGCTTGGAGTGCTCAAAAATGCTTGTGCATTTAGGTATAATTTCTAAATATTTTATTTTAATTATGCCTTAGTTATTTAGATTCAAGTATGCTTTAGTTTTTAGTTCTTTATTGGTTACTAGCATATTAAAACTAGATTGTGTCTTAGTTTCACATGTTCTAAGGTTTTTCAATTTAAATAGCATGTCCAAATATTCTTAGATTAGGGTTTATAACACAAAACACATACATTCACCATGTCTTTCAATTCTTTACATGCCTGGAATAGGGTTTCATCATGCTCTTGAATGTATTACTGTCCAAACACATGGTCTAGGATGATATAAATTGTTGCATGATATGATATGATCGTTGGCCACCAAAGTCTAGAAGATCAGTTTTACCAGGCAAGTTGGGTGTCTAACACCTTTCCAATCATGTAATCTAGCCTTCGAACTTAAATCAAGGGCTAGTAGATTATGCTTTTCTTGTACAGTTTAATTTATTGATTGTAACTAGGAAACAAAACTATGCACTTTTGTTTTAGATTGTGTCTAGGACTAAAGCCATGTAATTTTCTAGTTATTGTCAAGAGATGTATATTTTTAATTCATCAATAAAAGTGGAGTACTTTTTTAACTTTAGTTTCTTATTTTCTTTATTAAAATAATTGACGACTCCATTGTAAATCCTTGACCTAGGAAGGATGATAACATCAGTAGAATCTCCACTCTTGATAGGAACCAACATGACTTCACTCATTCACGTGTGTTATGCCAAACACTTTTGTTTGAAAGATTTGGGTCGGAGGTATGATCTCTCACAAGAACCAATCAAATTAAAAGCCAATCTGATAGATATACAACAATGCCTAACAACATAAAGTAGACTGAGGCTTCCCTCCTGCATTAATGTTTTTCTCTCTTAATAAAAATTTCCTTTTCACCACTAAAGACAATGCCTAACTCCATCTCAGGAAAGATTGATATCTAAAGGGTGTCTCTTGTTTTTATCTAGACCTTTAAAATTAGTCATGTTGCTCTCCAATTTAACCCTTCTTGCCATAAGCTAGAACTTTGTAAGCTTGAGGCGAAGGGCCAAAAATTTACCTGGATGAATAGAAGGGAGAATGAAGCTTTTGTTATGGAGAGACTGGACCGAACGTTTGCCTCTGTAGAATGGATAAACTCATATTCTTAGTATGCTTTTCGCAATCAGCCTATTTTACGGTTTGATCACGGGTCCATTACTAAAATGTAGCAACCTTTTAGAAGGAAACCCTTTAGATTTGAGAGAATATGGCTTACTCATACAGATTGCAAGGATATGTTTCAGAGTGCTTGGAATGTTCACACCCAAGGTTCTCGTGCTTTCAAATTACAGCAATTTGAGTGGAACAAAAGAGTTTTTGGAAAGGTGGAAAAGGAAATTAAGAACAAACAACAAATTCTCGAAGAGATTCAGAATTCCATTTAGACTATAGCATATGTGAGAAGAGAAAGAGAACTTAGAGAGGAGTTAGAGAATTTGATGATTAGGGAAGAAATCATGCGGGCTCAAAAAGCTAGAAGTGATTGGATTGTACAAGGTGACAGAAACAGCAAGTACTTTCAAACAGTGGTGAAATAGAGAAGAGCCCAAAGTAGAATATTTCATCTTAAAACAGTTGATGGAAATACAATTGAAGACTTAAAGGTAATTGAGAGCACTTTAGAAACCAATATGTTGAAGTAGAAACAAAATCCGTTCAAACCTTGCTGGAGGAACTAGTAACTCTGCCTATCCCTAAAATTGATCAGCATCAGCAATCCTATCTTGATAGTCCAGTAACGGATGCAAAAATTGAAAAAGCAATGTATCAATTGGGTCCACATAAGGCGCCTGGTCCAGATGGGATTCCAGCTCTCTTTTACCAGGAGTATTGGAGCATAGTGAAACAGGACATTCTCAACTCTATGCATGCCTTTTTTCATTCAGGCTCTCTCCTCAAATCCCTAAATCAAACATTTCTTACTCTTATACCTAAAGTCAATATTCTTGAGGATGTATCCCACTTTAGACCTGTTAGCCTTTGTAATGTCACCTACAAAATCATTTCCAAAATTTTGGTGTCTAGATTAAAACCCTTCATATATAAACTCATTTCACCTTTCCAGAATGCTTTTATATAAGGCAGGAACATCACTGATAATATCCTGTTAACTCATGAAATCTTTGATACCCTAAGGAAAAAGAAAGGAAGGAAGAAAGGTTATGAAGCCTTGAAAATTAGTATGTGTAAAGCTTATGATAGAGTTATTTGGAATTTTCTTAAGGCTATCTTACTCTCAATGAACTTTAGTAATACCTGGGTGAATTGGATTATCGAATGTGTTACTTCTTTTCAATACACATTGCTTCTCAATGGTATTCCTACACAGCCTTTTTGCCCATCTAGAGATATTGGACAGGGTGATCCTATCTCCGCTTATCTATTCTTATTTTGTGCTAACATTCTCTCTATAGCACTCAGCCAAGCAAAAAATCATAAGAAAATTAAAGGTATCACAATAGGAAGAAGTGCTGTCTCTTTCACACACCATTTTTTTTTTTTTTTTTTGTAGATGATTCCTTATTTCTCTTCCAGAATAATAAATGTTCCCTTTCCAACCTAAAGAGCACAATCATGTGGTAATGTCCAATCTTTGGTCAAAGCATAAATTTCAATAAATTTGATCTCTTCTACTCTCCTAACATACCTCCCAATACTCAAGAATCCCTAGCTAGCACTCCACAGGTTAAACTAGTTAGGAACCCTAGTAAGTACCTAGCTATAAACTTCAAGCTTAGAGGTAGGAGAGTGATTGATTTTCAAGATTTGGTTGATAGAGTATAGACAAAACTTCAAGGTTGGATAGCCAAAATTTTGTCCTAAGTAGGCAGAACTACACTCCTTTCTTCAATTCTATAGTCCATGCCTCTCTATACCTTCTCTTGCTTTAGAGTGCTTGAGACTGTTTGCAACAAGTTGGATGCTATCATTAGAGCCTTTTGGTGGGGGCATGATCCTGGAGTTAGGAAATTACATTTGGTCAAGTGGGATACAATATGCCAACTGAATAGTATGGGCGGTCTTGGATATAAAAAATTCAGTCTTATTAATCAAGCTATGATTTCTAAGAAAATTTGGAGAATCTAGAATCCAAATTCCTTGTTGGCTAGGACTTTCAAAGCCAAATACTTTCCTAGATCCCCTTTGCAAGACTATAAACCAAAATCACATCACTCGTGGATTTGGAAAAATATTACAGTACCATAGTTTGCCTCCTTACATCAGGGTCACTGGTTGATAGGTACTGGTCATCAAATCCCCCTCACTCATCCAGATTGTTCGAATCATTTCCTAAGTGAGAATAGTCTTCTTGATGGTTCTGTGGCTGACCTCATTGAGACTAATACATAATCCTAGAAATGTGATATGGTCAAAAAACTATACCAATATCCCATTTGTGAGGATATCTTGCAAATTCCAATCCCCAGAACTGATGGCATTGTTGATAAGCTCCTATGGAAGCATTCTAACTCAGGAGAATATAAAGTTGATAAGGCCTACTCTCTGATCCAACAAACTCAGAGCCAGGGGCGGAGCTAGGATTTTTTGTTTGGGGGGGGCAAATTTTGTTACTAATATATTAGTCTCGAGTCAAGATAAACCGTCACACACATGCGTAAATGCACATACACAAATATAAAAATTAATATTTTGATACTAGAGTAGGTCATAATTTATAAATATATTGTGTATAAAATTAACAATTTTCACATATTTATATTCGCAAGATAATTTTTTAAGAGAACTTATCATCTTTTAAACTTTAACGAGTATACAAAAGCTGTTTAGTTTGATATTAAACATGTACAAAAAAACGAACTAGAGAAAATAAAAGTTACCTTCTCTTTATAACTACCAGACTAATTGACAAATTCTATTGGTTTTTAAGAGCATTATTGGACTAAATCAAACATTTGGAGGGGGGGGGGGGTCCACTTCAATTTTTGTAGCTAAATATTTTAAGTTTTAATACTTATACATAATATAAATTAATTTTTTAAAATTTTAAGGGGGCCATGGCTCCCCTAAGCCTTGCTATAGCTCCACCCCTGCTCAGAGCCACGCAAACAGGATAAACTAGGAGTCCTTTTGGTGTACCTCAAGTTGTATGGAAGGTGATTTGGAAAGTTAAGCTACCTTTGACAATTCTTATCTTCATCCTGGAAAATACTGCATGATAGTCTTCCTGTCTTTGCAAGCCTCAATAGAAGAGGTATTCTAACTGCTAACAAATGCCTCGTGTGGTGAAGAGGAAACCATAACTCATCTTTGCATATAATGCCCTTTTGCGGAGCTGTTTGGCATGGTTTTATTCTTGAGATTAGAACCTCTGACTTAAATCACAGCATAGCAAAGCAATGGATTTCAAATTGCATCATCACAAGCAAAAACTTGGAGCAAAACAGAATGAATTTCTTGCAATCTCTATTCACCATCCTTTGGTCAATATGGAATCATAGAAATATGGTCCTTCATTAAGGAAAGGTGCCTAATCCAATAGAGGTCGTTCTCACTTCTCAATCTCTCATTTGCAGGTACCAGGAAGCTTTTCGACAAAATCAAGCGTAGGAAAACAACACTAGATAGAAGCCTTCACAACTTGTCACTAACCAGAACTGGCAGAAACTTATCAGAGTGGCAGCATATAGGTTTAGAAAATCCAAGAGATATGGCTATGCCTTTGAAGCCGTTAAGCTAGATGGGAATATTCTGTTCACAGTAGGAGCTAGCAGTGGGAGGCATGCTCAATATCTTGCAATCTAGGAAGCTTTGGTGGAGGCAATTCTAAAAGCTAAAGAGCTAGGATTCAGCAGAGTTCTAACAATGAGAAACAACAGAAGACTTGTTCAGATTTGTGGCTACTCAAGAACACCATCATGGCAGGAACAAACCCTCACTTCGGACCTATTTCAGTTGCAGCAATGGGGAATGATCACATATGTAATTTTTGTACCTAAGATAGTGATTTCACATGTGCTAGAACTTGCTGCTAGGACTACTAGTTTTCTTGTTCACTTTTGCAAACTAAATCCGAACTCCATATAAGCCAGCTGGCCTATTTGTTATCCTTTTATGATTAATGCATGTTTATCTGGTATAAAAAATAAAAAAGAAAACCCTTCTTGCCAAATAACTTACTATTAGAGCATTAGCATTGGAGAATTCTATTCCTACTCTATTATACAATTCCAAAAAGCTACTTTATCATTATACCATACCATTTTACCATACTTCCAGCATCCCAAAACTCTATTTTTATTAAAATATTATTTTTTAATCTTTCTTTATTATTTCTTTCTCATCTTTCTATTCAACCACAACTTTTACAGAAAACAACACGACCACCACATGGCCACCATCAACACCATCCTCTGGTCCCTCTCCGACCATCACCGGAGCAATACACCACCATCAACACCAAAAAAAAAAAAAAAAAAAAAAAAAAACCAAAACAAAACAAAACCCGGACCATCAACACCACCCTCTGGTCCCTCTCCGACCATCACCGCTGCAATACACCACCATCAACACCAAAAAAAAAAAAAAAAAAAAAAAAAAACCCACGGTCCCTACCTCCATGGCTCCACTATCATCAATCACCACCCACGGCAACCCCCACCTCCACGGCTCCACCTTCATCAATCACCAAACCAATCAATCCGCACCGATCAACCACCACGCCCCACCGCACCGATCAACCAATCCGCACGGATCAACCACCACACCACCGCACGAATCAACCACCACACCACCGCACCGATCAACCACCACACCACCACCGCACTCGATCAACCACCACGCCGAACCCAAACCCGCACGCGCGCGCCGAACCCAAACCCACACCACCACACTCGATCGCCGCCGTCAGCCGACAGATCTGCACCAAGAAACACGCTTCAAAGATGAGAGAGCAGCAAATGGAGAGACGCTTGGAGATGGAGATGGGTTTCGGTGATGAAGCTTCAGACTTTAGAGATGAGAGAGCAGATGGAGAATCAGAGATGGAGTAGATGGAGATGGAGATGGAGATGGAGATGGAGATGAAGCTTCGGAGATGGAGATGGAGATGGAGGTGAAGCTTCGGAGATGAAGCTTCGGAGATGGAGATGAAGCTTCGGAGATGGAGATGGAGATGGGTCAGAGATGAGAGAATTGGCAGAGAGAGAAGAGAGAAGTCCCAGAGGAAATGAGAGAAGAGAGAGAAAAGAGATAATAAAAAATATATATTTTTTACAATACTTGCTACAGTGCAATTCTAAAGATAGAATTGCACTGTAGCAGTATTGCAAAAAAATTTGCAATACTGCCATTTAGAATTCCCCAATGGAGTACATTTTAAGGCTTAAAATGTTAAATTCACCTTAGATATGGCATTAGCATTCTCTAATGCTAATGCTTTGCTACTGAAAAAGAAAAGAAAAGAAAAAATGGACATTTTTTTTTTAATGATCACCATAATTCTCCAATTATCCCTTTTCTTGATCAATGAAATATCACTCACGTTTCTCCAAAAAAAAAAAAACAAAAAAAAAAAAAAACAAAAAAAAAAACAAAAACAAAAACAAAAACAAAACCCATAGTTTCTAATATCTAATGTTATAATTGCTTGTTACCATCATTACATGATTTACATCAAGATACTAATAAGGTTTTTTTAATGAATTTCTTTTTAAAGTTTTTTATTTACTCTTAAGGTTTTAAAAGGCTTCTTACTAGAGTTCAAGACCTCCCTTGCACAAACAATTTGGAACTTAGTCAAGATTTAGTTCTCATGAAAGTGCTATTAAAACTTTCATAAAATGGCCCATTAACAAATGTGCCTTAAGGGCATTGATCCTTGGGCTTTTGGGTTATCACAACAAATTTTACAACTTTTTTGCAACTTGTTGAGATGTTAGAGTATTTGTATTAGTTTGTGCAAAAATTTCTGTCTATTTTAACATGAAAACCACAATTTTTTTTACATACTTACTTTTTAAAACATCTCACATCTGATTTTCTACTTTACACAACATTTTATTAAAATTTTAATTTTTCTTGATTTTTAAATTATTTCATTTTCTTCACACATAACAATCTTCATTTACTATTCTCCTTTGTTCTCACGATACGTAAATAAAGAATGAACAACTAAATAAAAAATGAATAGTATCGGTGTAAATTTACAATGATACCATGGAAACTTATAAATTTACTCAATTATATGTGAACTGATGTAGGCCATTTTTAGGCAAAACTATGTAAATTCTACATTTTTTTTTTCTATTATACACGGACCAATATAAATGCTCTTAGAGTGTGATTAACTTTCATTGAAACTATCACTGATATCATTTTTACTGTTGACTAATCATATTTTGTCATCTCAACAATTGTTAAAAATATTATAATATTTTTTGAGACTTTAGATTTGTTGTTACGCAAGCATTTGCAATAGAGGAGCTAAAAAGCTATAAAGCTATTTTAGCTCCACACAAACTCAAAAAATGGCCACACAGCAGTGAAGGCAAAGCTAAAAATTTTTAGCTCCAGCCTTCCGTTTGGAGCTATATTTAGCTCCATACCGTACTGAAGGTAAAACCCAAAAATTAATATTTTATCTAACTTTTATTAAAATAACATTTTTTTATTCTTTTTCTTTTTGCACTGCCCGATATCCTCTCATTCTCACCCTCTCTGTTTTCAGATCACAAAAATCACTCTCTCAAACTCTCAGTCTCACAGCTGCCGAAGCTCAACGTTGCCGGCCTAGTCCAAGCTCAACGCCGCCGGCCTAGTCCAAGCTCAACGCCGCCCGCCCGAGTCCAAGCTCAACGCTGCCGTCGGAGTTGAAGCTCGATCCGATCCACGCCCCCGTTGAAGCCAATCCGATCCTCGCCTCCAACCCACGCCAACCCGAGTCGCCTCCAGCCCACGCCAACCTGACTCGCCTCCGACTCGCCTCTTTGATGCTCTGACGCCCCGACTCCGCCTCTCCTCTCTTAAATCTGACCCACTAGCTTCTCCTTTCTTAAATTTGACCCACCAAGTCCGAAGTTGCTGATCAGGTGAGTTGTCTCTGTCTTCTTCATCTACTTGCTTCAGATTTTTGATTTTGGTAATTGGAATGGTAAATTTGTCATGTCAGTTGGGAAATTTCTGTTTGCAGGGAATTTATAATATTTGTTGAATCTAATGATAAATTGTTGTGGATTGGAATGTATTGGAAATTTTCTGTTTGCAGGAATTTATGTTTTTGTTTTTAAATGTTATTTTGGGAATTTTGTGTGTGCAGAGTCGCCGGTGGCGGTGGCGGCGGCGGCAGTGGTGGCGGTAGTGGCGTTGATGGCGGCGGCGGCAGCGGTGGCGGCGGTAGTGGCGGTGGCTACGGTAACGGTGGCGGTTGCAGGTGGTTGTGATTGTTGTTTATTGTAATGGAGATATTATTTTATTGTAGTGGATATATTATTTTATTGTGATGTTTATATTATTTTATTGTGTTGAAAGCTAAAATAGATCCACTGCTGCAGCATGTGTATAGGTAAAATAGATAAAATAACTTTTGGTGGAGCTAAAAAGCTAAATTTTTAGCTCCACTAATGTCGATGCTCTAAGAAATGTACATTGAACTCAAGTTTCTCCTTTTGACAAAAATAAATAAAGAAAAATATTTTAAAAAAATTTGTCTGGTTTCCAAAATACTGAAAATAGATTTGTAAATAAATAAATAAATATATCCTTTCATTTGGTTCTGATATTTGAATAGAAGGCAGATTAGCAAGGGAAACGACGTCGTAGGAGTTCTTGAAGCCTAGCTAAGGAGTATTTCGTTGGTTCAACAAAAATCCCAAAGCTAAGAAAACAACAGAGACAAACTCAGAGAGAGAAATATGGAGATGAGTTTGAGTTTGACGTGTGCAACCTCACCTTCAAATTCTATGTGCTTCAACCATGGCGTTCTACACTCACAGTTCCCAATTGTGACCATAATAAGGAAGAACACTACTGGTCTTATCAGTAATATTAGAAAAAGAAGTATAAAACCCATTTCCACAATCAAGGCTTTGAAAAGCTCATCTTCAAAGCAGACCTTATCGACCAACTGGGATGTTTTCCAAGATTACTCTGCAACTTCAGCTCCATGGCTGCCCAGATTCGAGGAGCTTGACACTACCAACATGCTTCTCCGCCAGAGAATTTTATTCTTGGGCTCTCAGGTCTCTCTCTCTCTCTCTCTCTCTCTCTCTCTCTCTAGAATGGTAAAAGTTGGTATTTGTTTTGTTATTTTGGATTAGTTGTAGGATTTCTGAGATGGGTTTTGCTGATTTTTGGTTATTGGTACTATGTTGCTTTTGTTGAGGATATAGGGAAGTGAGATTCTAGATAGGCGGTGGGTTTATCTGTATAGGGTAGCTGGTTGTTATTGGCTTAAAATATTGGGTCTGGATATAGGTTTTTGTGAGTTTTGATGATTTGCAACATTTGCTAGTAGTTGAAGTTGAGTTATGTGAATGAAAGGTTGTGTTTTTGAGATGGGTTTTGTTGGTTATTAGCTTTTCAGTTCATTCCTATGAACTGTTGGGATTGTATGGTTTTAATTTTGGGAATCATGGAACCTGTTAGTTAAAATTGAGGTAGCTGTTAATATTGAATGATTCTAATTGCATGTGTTGCAGTTCAGACATTTGTAAACTCAAATTTTCTTCCCATTCCTAACCCCTTCTTTTCCCATATCCCCAAAACGAGGGGGGGGGGAAAAAAAGAAAAAAAATATTTCCCTAAAATATTCAGATTTTCCCCCTGAATGACGGCAGGTGGATGACATGACAGCAGATTTGATCATAAGCCAGCTTTTATTTCTGGATGCTGAAGACTCAAAGAAAGATATTAAATTGTTTATTAATTCACCTGGTGGCTCTATTACTGCTGGTATGTTTGATTTTGTGCTTTTTCCTTATGCTTATCATTTTTGTGTCTCTTCATATTTTATGAGTATCTGAGCTAATACTGACTGGTGATAAAAGAAATGAGATGCCTGTCAATAGGGTGGACTTTGCTATATATGTTGGTCATCTTGTATGAGACGAGTGAAACTTGAATTTAAGCTGATTGCTAATAAGAGTTCTAGCTTGAATAGCAGTATGCTTTAGTCAATTAGGCTTGTCAACATAATGGCTGAAAAAATCTAATTTAATGAACACGCTTCAAAGGATTTACTGCTGGTAAAAAAAGGAAAAGTAATAAGCACCTCAAAAGAATAAATTGACAAGAAAGTTGAGTGAAAGTTTAGTTAAGAACTTAAGAACCAAATGGCTTTTAAAAGAAATGAGAGGCAAAAGTTTTTTTTTTCCCCAGGGGGATGGGGGGGTATCCTTTCTTCTTCATCCCTCCCACCTTGCATCCAAATAAGGGGAAGAATACATACTCTGCTTTCCCTTCTTATTATTTATTAAAACGCCATTAAGTCTGCATCACCTTTATCTGCCTTTACTAGAATGCTTTTTGATTGCAGTACTTGTTGAAAACAACAGTATGGTTAAATATGTTTTGTACATATCAGATTACCATGTTCCATGATTTCCTTTATGTAAATTCCAGCTTCCTTTCAGTAACAAGTAGATACTTCTGCAGTAGGATCAGTTTTCTGTCTGAATACATGATGTGATGTTTTCCATTTTTTCAGCATTCAGTTCAATCTTATTTCTGTGCCTTTTGGTTGGCCTGAACAACACATACAGCTTAATCAATGAATATTGGATTTGCAAACTTATAACACATAGGTCGCTTGAAATATGTATATCCCCAAAATTTGTTATGAAAGTTATGAAGTAGTTCTTGGCTTGTTTGAGGACTTGAATTTGTAATTTTTTATAGAAATGAGCCGGCCTGTAAAAGATGTTGATGCATTAGATGTGTACAAGTTTGTGATGGAGATGTCGAAGGATGGCATTTGATGTTGCAGACTGCTTATTTATGCAATCTACTGAATATTTAATACTGGCTAGATCTCATTAAAAACCTATTGTCCTACCTTTTTGATTAATGAAGACAAGCTAAAAGCTTTATTGAAAAGGAGTTTTCTAGAGAAGATACATTATTTGGGTATGTTTCTGGAGAAGATACCCCTAATATTCAAAATGATTTGGACTGATAAGCATTGTCCAAGGCATGCTGGATAAAAAATAATAAAAAACAAAAGAAACTCATATCAAACCCTAGATACTGAGCAGTAAATAAAGATTTGACACAAAGGATCAGTTTAAATTCTCCTAGCAGGATTTATCATAAAAAAAAAAAACTCCAAACAGGCATGTTTGTCTTTTGACTTGGAGGAGTGTTTTTCAGTATGTTGATAACAGTGTGTGTCTATAAAACATATGATAAAGTTTGAGGGTATGTTGGTTTTGCAAGAAAGTTTATGATTCCTTGAGGATTGGTGTTGGACCCAAGCATGCAGTTTTTCATATATTTTTGGGGGAAGGGTGTTTGAACCCTAGATGGTTCTCCTGGAAACACTAGGAAATGCCATTTGACCCAAGGGTCATTGTGGACCAAGTATGGAGTAGAGTTCCTTTTTTAATTTAATTCCTGTTGGCAGTTTGGATATGCATTGTGAAGTACCCACGATAATTCTGTAAGGAGTTTGGAATGAAGTTGATAAAATTAAAGAAGTTTGATCAGAAATAGTGCAAAGTTGTTGTACTGGTTTGGTTTCTGTTAAAGGCCAAAGAGGTCAATTATTTTTCTGTATAAAGAAATGGATTGATTGCATGCTTTCTAATATGGAATGTATCTGCTCTACTAACACGGGATTAAGTGCATCATTTTGCAGATATTAATAAGATTGTCATGTCTTTGACAGAGAACTCAAATATGAAAAGTAGTTTCATCTGGTCAATATGTGTGTATGAATTTGTCAGTCATGTCAGAGATGGTGACTTATAGGGATAGGGGGTAGTGTGGATAATGTTGATGTCTTCTGTGTTGAAGTTATTCATTGGATTGTGACAATGTCTTTGACAATTAGTTTAACTAATGAATGTTGGACTTGCCTAATCTATTCTTTGTTTATATCTTATATTTTATTTGTTCTTACTTCCTGCCATATCTTCAAGCTTTAAGTTCTTCTATAAAACTTCTGAGTCACAGATTAAGAACTTCAAGACTGCTTATGCATGGAGCCTGAAATTTAATCTAACCAGTTAACAATTCCCAAGCCCTCTGTAGACGCCTCAATTCACACCCTCTGGAAGGAGGGTTTGTTAGGATGACTATCAATTCAGTCATTAAAATTGTGAACCCCAATGGACCTCCTTAAATGGACATATATGGGGCTAACACAAAAAAATGGATTTTGTTTTTGGTAGCCATTGCAAGTAATTGGGTAAAGCCTCAATGAGTTCAGTAAACGTATAAACACATTGGCCTACATTTGATGATGTTATATGACTTTATTTATTTGATGCATGTAGGCATGGGTATATATGATGCGATGAAGTTGTGTAAGGCAGATGTTTCAACTGTTTGCCTAGGCCTTGCTGCATCTATGGGTGCGTTTCTCCTTGCTGCTGGTTCAAAAGGGAAGAGGTTCTGCATGCCAAATGCGAGAGTGATGATCCATCAACCACTTGGAACTTCCGGAGGCAAAGTAAGTGCTCATCTGAATTTTGGGGCTATTAAATTGCAATTTATAATAAATTTATATCCTGACATAATTGGATGGGGATTTTTGGAAGTATAGAGATGAGAAAGGAAGGGATGTAAAAAATTCTCTGATTCTGATATTAATGAAGGGGAGGGGAGGATATGGAGGGAAAAGACATTTCAATTTAGCCCCTTTTTAATCCTACCAAATCACCCAAAGGTGACCAGATTCAAAGGGAAAACAAAATCTTTCTTGTGTAATTCCAAAAATACTTCCAACTGAAAATAATGTTAAATCATCAAAGAAAGGGTACAATAGTATCAGTTGGCATTCCTGGAGTTATTTAGTATCAGTTCATTCAGTTGTCATAAAGAATCCTCAATAGATGATTTTTTACATCTCTCTAATGGGGTGTCCCATTGGGATGTTCGATTATCTAGACTGGTTCAAGATTTGGAGCTGGAGCCTCTAGTTGCTTTTATGGAACTTATTTATTCCAAACCTATTAGGGGTGAGGGGATGGATAGACCCTATTGGAGACCTACCAAGAGCAGGGGTTTTAAGGTTCGAAGTTATTATCACTCCCTATCCGCATCTAATAGCATGTCTTTCCCTTGGAAATTGGTGTGTGATCGAAGGTCCCACCCAGGGTGGCCTTATCTTGGGCTGCTTCTCTAAGGAAGATTTTATCCACTGAGATTCTCCGGAAGAGAGGTATTATTGTATTGGATTGGTGTTGCATGTGCAAAAGGCGTGGGGTGTCTGTGGACCACCTTCTTCTTCATTGTCCAATAGCTTACGAGCTATGGAAAATTATGTTTTTTTTTTTTTATTTGGACTCCAATGGATTATGCCAAAGAGGGTTATTGATTTATTCACAGCTTGACAGGGATCTTTTGGAAGGCATAAAAATATAGCCTTTTGGAAGGCTGTGCCATATTGCATCTTATGGTTTCTTTGGCAAGAATGGAATGCTAGAAGTTTTGAGGGATATGAATGCTCTATCCTTGATGTTAAAACCTTCTTCTTTTTAGCTTGGGGTGTTGCTTTTTATTCTTCTCCTTGTTTTACTCTAAAAGATATGATCAAGCATTGTAGTTTGAGAGTTTAATTGTACTTCACCTTGAGTACACCCGGGTACTTGGTTTCTATTTTTTTTAATAAATTTTTTTGTTACTTCTCAAAAAAAAAAAAAAAAAAAAAAAAAAAAAAAAAAAAAAAAGAGAAAGAAAGAAAAAAGAAAGGGTACAATAGTAAATTAAATTTTTTTTCCCTTTTCTCCTCTACACACCCAAACAAGAGAAAAGAGAATCTCCATCCTATCCTTATACTCTCCTTTCCCCGTAAACTACCAATCATAATTTTTAGGGTATACACTTGTGAGTGAAGTCCCATAGTGAATATTAATGAGGAGAATGAGTGGTTAATATAACATAGTTGGGCCCAAGCAAATTGGTTTAAGCTTTTGGGCCAATTGGTGTCCCTATATGTTATATTAACCATGCACTTTTATCATTTTTATTCAATGTGGGGTACTTCACTCACTTGTGCATATTCAACAATAATGCTAGTTATGGGCTTTCTTGTACTTTTCCATGACCATTAATTTGGTTTAACTGTTTCAGTTTGAAGTGCTAACAAAATGCTACCAATATTGGCATTATAGCTGTGAGACCAGTCAAACCAGACCTTACATATATGTTAGCTATCCAAGAAATTTGGATGAGTGTGAGATTAAAAGAGAAATTACACATTTCATAACTTTTTGCAATAGTAGCAAATGCATAATAATTTGTGACCTGTTAAACTACACCTCTGCTTGAAATGTCAAAGCAATCTATATGGTATCAAATTCCTCTGTCCAAAGCAATAACTACCAGCATATATGGGATGAATTAATTCGTTGGATGTGACATTATAGGATGAGAGTGACACTGATCTTTTACAAATTAAAATGATTTTCCAGACAATTCTTTTTTATTTTTATTTTTATTATTTATTTATCCAGTTTGGCTTCCTAATTCCCTTTCTCTCTTTTACAACCCCCCAACCCCCTCCCCCGCCTTCCCCCCCCCCCAACCCTAACACCAAAAAAAAAAAAAAAAACTACCTGGGGTTACCTTCATGGTTTGCACACATTTTCTTGATGTTAATGAGAGTCAGAGGCCATTCCAAGAAATTAGTCTGGCTTAAGGTCAATGCTGTGGATTCGCACCACTAGATATACAATGCTGTACCAAAATGTGTCATGTCCAGACCCTCTTATTATATTGATTTCAAAAGTAGATTGATTTAAGGCGAGGATCATACAAAAAAGTGACGAAAATCATTTGGGACACTATGTTTAGTTTAACTGCTATTGCTCTAAATGAAAGGAACAACAACTAATCATCTCCTGATATGTTTTTCTTCGTTGTCATTTCCCTTCAGCTTGCTTGATATTTTTTGTTCAGGGTCCAAAAGTTTGTTGTGAAGCTAGAATTTAAGGCATGGCTGGATGGGTTCCTGAAGGCAGTTGTAACGTCCACCTTACACAATTCTTTTCATTTTTAAATATGCATTTTTTCCTTTTGTTTTCTAAATCTCTTGATATTCGTATGATTTCTCCTTAGCTTGTTTGGTACAAATTAAATAGAGTTCATTTTTCATGTAAAGCATGCTGAGGTTTAGACTTTAAGAGGGAAGAAAATTCTAACTGTTTGCTGAATTTTGGACTCTCCCAAATTGTAATTTTTCCTTTTCTTCCTTGAGTGTACATTGGGTCTGCACTTTTGTTTTCTTCACTGTTCCTCTGTAAAAACATAGAAAGAAGCAAACAGCTTTATTTGTTTAGTGAAAAACTCAAATACATTCTTTGGATTAAGGGTTAACCTTGTTGGATCTTCAAGTGTTAGCCTTAGATAGCTGATTACATTCCAATGTAGAGTGCATTTACCATTTGTACATTTGAAGTTGATAGTTTGATTTTTGTTTTTGAATTTGCCAAATATTTTCTGTATAGAATGAGGGCTGGTGACTGGTTTTTTTCAAATATTTGTATGAAATGATCTACGGTGTATTCAAAAAGAAGTTTGGCTTGATTTTTTAAATTAAAAAATCTGCTATTATGGTTAAATATTAAAAAGGAATTTTTAGCTTCTAGATAAGTTTCATTGCAGAAGAATGGAGCCTTGGCAGATTATATTCTTGCTTGACACAGCAAGGCTACAAGATTCTGGTCAAATTTTGGTTTTTAAGCGCAAGTGAACATGTGTATTTCATTTATAATTACGTTGGCTCTATTTGGTTAAATATTGATACAGAAAGGACACTTGATATGTTTAGAGGAGGCTGATCCCTCCATTAGTGGTCTTAAGGGAAAACTATTTGTTGTGTCTCACGTAAAGGTCGCATGTAATTCCAGGTGACGGACATGAGTATACGAATAAGAGAAATGATGTATCACAAAATTAAGCTGAACAAAATCCTGTCAAGAATCACGGAGAAGCCTATAGAGCAGGTTGTCTCTCAGATCATATTCCCTTATTCTCTACATTTCTATTAATGTCCAACTACCTCTCCATTTTTCTTCACTCTTTCTATTTTTTTCCTATTTTGGGTGGTTATTTGCAGATTGAAGCGGACACAGACCGTGATAATTTCATGAATCCTTGGGAAGCTAAGGAATATGGGCTCATTGATGAGGTTATTGATGATGGCAAGCCAGGATTAGTTGCACCCATCGGAGATGCATCACCTCCACCAAAAACTCGGGTGTGGGATCTGTGGAAAGTTGAAGGGGGTAGGAAAGCCAAGAAGAATTTACCCACCGAGCATACACTTTTGCAGAATAAATATAAAGGGGGTCAAGAAGGTGATGGGGAGAAGGGCACTGAGCAAGAAAAGCAAGCACCTGCTCCTGTATGAGACTTAACTTCAACTCTTCCCTGCATCTCTACTTAGTTTACCTGTAATGTTCATCTCCCAAAACAGTGGTTATTGCTAATTTGTGCTTGTTTAATGATTCCTTATACTCATTCAGTGCTCAAGGTGTATTTTCTATATATTTTGAGCTTTGGGATAACAGAATGGTCAATTGGTTATTGCTAATTTGTGCTTGTTTAGTCATAATCTTACTTTAATCCTGAGACAATCCTGCATATTATAGTCCTTGACTGTACTTTCTAATTACGTTACAGTCAAGCTAAGTAAAAGTTGCCAGTTCCAAGCAGGTAGAAGCTTGATTAAAGTGGTAGTTTCCATGCTAATTCCTCTGAAATTGTCCGAGGGGGGCTCTAGTTAGACATGGCAAAACGGGCGGGTTGGGTCGGGTTCGGGTCGGGTCAATCGGGTTTGCGGGTCAAACGGGTCACGGGTCAAAACATGTCATTTTTTAAACGGGTCAATTGAGTTGCGGGTCAATCGGGTCACGGGTTGAGTCGGGTCGAGTTGACCCGTATTTGTCAAACAAGTTTTTTTTTTTTTTTTTTTTTTTGAAATAGATGCAATCTGTCAATTGTTTATGAGTTCTTTAACTGTGATTAGATTCTCACTAGTGATATTGTTACCATTTATCAATTACCACTAAACACTTGATACCAAAATTTAGTGCAATTCTTATTCCAGCTTTCTAAAAGCTAATCTTGGTATAATCTTTAATCTATTTAAAGTAGGAAGAGAAAATGAAAGTGACAAGTAAAGAATGACAATCTATAATGGAGTACATAACATATTAAGTAAGAAAGAATAAGTACATATTTTATAAGAATTACATCTCAATCTCAATTTACTTAACGTTGGTATGCATGGCAAAATTGGCGGGTCGGGTTCGGGTCAATCGGGTTGCGGGTCAAACGGGTTGGGTCAGAAAATTCTGACCCGTTTTGTCATGTCTAGCTCTAGTGGGACTAAAAAGGAATGTTATTCTCACAAAATTTTGTTTGCGAATCTTTGACATACATGTATCTTCATCCTCTATGTTAAATCACAAAATCGTTTGTAATCATATTCATTATTTTGAATGAATTCATTTTATTTGAGTTTTAAGAAATGAAGGGGTTTCTTTGAAGAAATTAAATTATTTAACAACGTCGAAATAACTGTACTTTGTGAAATTGTCATGTGAACTAATAGTTCGGTTTCAAGACGTACTTAGCCTCATCCGTGTGGTGTCCCTCCCTTAAATGATTAAAATAAAAATAAAAAAGTGAATCTGTTCCCCTCTTCTTTATTTTTTATTTTTAACTGTTTGTCTGTGCCTTATCCTTTAGGTATTGCTTATATTTTCCGTATAAAGGAATGAGTATATTTTCCCTATTATGGGAGGTGACGTAAGGGTAAACTCTATGTAATATTGTATAATTAGACATGATTGTTACTTACCAAAATTTCCATCAAAAAAGGTTCCTAACCAAAACTAATTCATAATTCTTACTTATAACTACAAAAATGGTCGGAGAATGAAAGCACATACGATGTAGGGAGCCCCATTTGAGAGCAATTACTAGATACTTCTTGTTACTATTACAAATTTGAGAGCAATTACTTGATTTAGCTAAATGGGCTTTTTGTTGTAACAAGTTTGGTTCCCTTAAACTTTTGGGATGCGTCCAATCTTTCTCTTGTTTTGATAAATGCATTTTTATTCAGCAAATAAACAAAATACTACTCAGACGAATTGTTACCTCCTCAAACTCGAGATGCTCATTTGGTGAAAGTTGCACGGGGTGGGTGTGTGGGGGAAGAGAGAGAGAGAGAGAGTCACGGTGTATATTTGTAAAGTGTTATGCCAAGTTTTTAAGGTTAAAACATTTTACAAAGAATTTTCCGGTCAACGGAAAATATTTTCAAATTTTACAATGAAACAAACATGGTAAAATACTGAAAATGTTTTTCGTAAAACATTTTATAGCGAACCAAATGGAGTGTAAAGTTATTAACCCAAAAAAAAAAAAAGTTATCAAATTTCTGCTATAGTATAAGTTATAGACCAGTAGTTATCTTAGTGGAAGCAAAGAAGAGGGTGGGTAACATTAAGCTCCCCTCATAAATAACCAAAGAAAACCCCTCTTATTTTGCCTTAGAAGTAGCCAACAATGCAGCATACGATTCAGCCCACAAAGGATTCCCAAAATTAGTAGCCTTGGTTCAAACAAAAATTAGCTATATACCTTGTGATTGTTGTAGAAGCGCCTCCGGATAGTACTCACATCTTAATATCGATTGTGAAAATATTATGACTATATAAAGATTTCCAAGAAATAAACAATAGGAACGAAGCAAACCCAAAATTAGAAAGTAAATAAACACACACAAAACAAAAGAATATTAAGGATTTACGTGGTTTGGCTTTTAGCCTACATTCATGGGCAACAACGAAGAAATTTCACTAATCAAATATGGAGATATACAAGTTGGTGTATCAGCATTCTCACAATAACCCAATTCCCAATACACCCAATGGCTCTCTCACATATAACAAAGACTAAAGAAAACCTTGTACCCTATTCTAAAATAGAGAACTCTCACAAATATGCAATAGCCAATCTCTCTATTTCACTCTATATTTCTCTCCTCAATTGCCGCAATACATGTCCTATATATATATATAGAGTCAGTCGGCTAGAGGGACGATTGCTTTGCACCAAAACTTCTATAAATACTAGTATATTACAATTAGAGAACAGTGTTGCACATGAAACAGACTTCAAGTTTTGTACTGCACTCCAAAACAATCTTAGCTTAAGTTGAATTCAAGCCACCGACTTCACAAATCTCCACCTTGGCTTGAATCCAACCAATCCATACCAACAAAACTTCTATGTCGTCACAACCAAAGCCCTTAAGGGCTATCACAAACTGCAAATGCTAGTCAAGACCAAGCAATGCTTGAACTTGTGCAAAGTAATTGGCTTAGTCATCATGTCTGTTGGATTATTTGTAGTCACCATCTTCTTAAGAAGAATATCACCTTCATCAATAATTTCACGAACAAAGTGGAAGCAAACATCAATATGTTTAGTTCAAGAGTGATAGACTTGGTTCTTTGCTAAATAAATAGCACTCTGACTATCACAAAATACAGAGACATGCTCTTGATAAATTTCCAAGTCTTTAACCAAACCATGTAGCCAATTAGCCTCCTTAATGGCTTCAGTCACAGCCATGTATTTAGCTTCAGTGGTTGACAACAATGGACTGCAATGTCGACCTCCAACTCATTGGTGCTTTAGCAAGTGTAAACATGTAGCCTGTAGTAGAATGATGCTTTTCTAGATCACCAGCAAAATCCAAGTCAACATAACCAACTAAGTGGCTTCCAACATTATCATCTCTCTCAAACTTCAAACCCAAATCAACAGTTCTCAAGATGTATCTCATAATCTATTTAGCCGCTTGCCAATGACCTTTTCCTGGATCATGCATATAATGATTAAGCATACTGACAGCTTGTGAAATGTCCGGCTGAGTACACACCTTTGCATACATGAGGCTACCAACGAAACTTGCAAATGGGACATGAGCCATGAACTCACACTCCTCATCAGTGCGTGGTGATAACAAATCACTAAGCTTAAAATGAGGGGCCAAAGGAGTACTCGCAGGCTTGGTATTGGAATTCAAACCAAAACGTTGTAGTACTTTAGTCAAATATTGTTTTTGTGTCAAATGAATAGTGCCCTTCACTCTATCTCGTGCAATCTCTATTACAAGTATCTTCTTTGCTTCACCGAGATCCTTCACCTCAAATTCTAAACTCAACTGAGTCTTCAATCGTTCAAATTCTTCCTTGTTCTTACATGCCACCAACATGCCATCTGCATATAAAAGCAAGTAGATATAGGATCCATCAGAAAGCCTACGAAGATTTACACAATGATCAAATTGGCTCTTAGTGTACTTTTGCCCAATCATGAAGCGGTCAAACCGCTTATACCACTGTTGGGGAGACTATTTCAATCCATACAATGACTTCTTTAATTTGCAGACACAATTCTCCTCACTAGCAACTTCAAAGCCATGATATAGAGACATGTAAATCTCTTCCTCCAAATCTCCATGCAGGAAAGCTGTCTTCACATCAAGTTATGCTAACTTGAGATTAAATTGTGCCACCAAAGCTAGCAAAATACGGATAGATGAATGTTTAACTATAGGAGAGAACACCTCATTGTAGTCAATCCCTTCCTTTTGAGCATATCCTTTAGCAAATAATCTAGCTTTGAACTACACACTATCTTTTTATGTAGGTCCTTCTTTCTTTGTGCAGACCCACCTGCACCTAATCTCTTTCTTGCCTTTAGGAAGCTTTACCAAATCCCTATTAGGATTAGTGCCCTTGAATCCTATTGCATGATACTATGTATGATATTAAGTATGACATGATGTATGATATTATGTGTGACTTAATATTGTGATTGATAAAGTTGTTTTATTATTATCTAAAATAATGGTAACATGAATATTCGGACATTATCATATAGTCCATGAGATGCATAGTATGTGATTTATGTGAAAAATCACAGAAGATATAAATCATAAGTTCTTTGTAAACTCAGAATTTTAGTTTGTAGTCGGTGATGAAATTGTGCATTTCATCTGCAAAGACTATAACATATCAACTAAGATGATTTGTCTTAATCATGGAAGTGGAGACTTCTAGTTGATATGTTAATATGTTTTAAGAGATAAGACATATTGAACTGGATCGCTGTGAGATTTATTATTCTCCTAACGACTGTCAATTAAATAATTGAATAATAAATCTCACGACTTCTATTTACATGAACTCTTAATCCTGAGAGAATAATGGACCTAATTATGAAATGTAGGTTGCTTTGATATATCAGGAGTGAGATCTAAAGTCACGGTCAAAATCTCAGTATGTTAGGCAACCACATTTAGTGTTGATGGAACATATATTTTCAAGATGGAATTCATAATCTCTTAACGGAGATATCAAATATTCCTTTGAGATAAGTTTAATAAGTTCAGCTATTCAGAGAGTTAGGCCTAACCACTTTAGTAAGGAGTTACTAAAGTATATATTTATGAAATTGGATTTCATAAATATATGATGAATAACTTAAAAGGATTAAATCGGGTACTCAAGGATTAAGATGTAATAATTTACAAAGTGACAATCTACATTAATGACTTTGTATTACTACGAATATTTTATGACGGGGTTACATGTATAATGAAGTCTTGGGATATAATTTATTAATAAGACCTAGAGTGCAATTATATTTATATAGTGGTATTAAATATAATTAATGATAACTTTGGACTTGTCAAGAGTTGACAGAAAAGCTCAAGGCCCATTGGAGTTAGTGTCTTAATTGTTCCCTTTTGATCCCACTCTAAGTCACATACTAAAGTTCAATTGAAAAGGCCCAAAAGGCTAGCCCAATTAAATAATCAGTTATAAGGAGAGAAACATACATAATTTGGTATGAACATGAAATGGTTTGTATGTGAGTGTTGGACACTCTCTAATTCTCTCTTGAACAAACACATATAACTGATTAAGAGACCACACTTCTTGGGCATTAGTGGAATTGGAGTGAAGATTAAAAGTGTTCTCTAGAACTTCTGATCTTTGTTTTGAAATTCACTACACCAAGGTATACTCTTTTGTTCTTGAATTCCGAAATTTACAAAGTACATGTTATCAATTGCGAATGAAGTAGATCCGTTAATTTTCCGCTGCGTATTTTTTGGATGCGACACAAACATGTATTTATCCAACAATCCCAAGTCTGATTCTTGTGAAGAGATTGCATCTCCTCATCCATGGCCTTCTTCCATTCACCACTCTCAAATGTGCACACAGCTTCTTTATAGGTGGATGGAATGTCTTCTTCAACAATGGGAAGTGCATAAGCTAGAGGATCAACAAATCTAGCGAGTTTTTGAATTTTCCATTTGGATCTTCTCACTACAATGGACTTTGACAATTGTGAAGGTGTCAAAAATGGAGCTTCACTTTCATCTAAATTATTTCCCTCTTCAACCACAATATCATTGTCTGTGTCAATAGACTTTGAAGAAACAACAGGAGTTTCAAACTCCACCTATTGCGGATCACTCTCATGAGTCTAAACTATGCTCTCGCCCACCTGCTTAATTTGCTTGACAAGCTCAGTTTTATTAAATGTAACATCTCGACTATGAATATCTTCTTTGTCTCAGTACACCAAAGCCTATATCCTTTCACACATAAACCAAAACCCAATAAAATAGCTTTCTTGGCTCTAGGATCCAATTTCGAATCCTTCATATGATAATATACAAGACAACCAAATATGCACAAGGAATCATAATTAGTAGCAGGAGATCCAGAGCATACCTCTAGGGGAGTTTTCCCCTTATTTGTAGTTGCAGGAAAATAGTTAATGATATGACTTGCATACGCCACTGCCTCAGCCTAAAATTCTCTACCCAATTTTGCTTGAGACAACATACACCGCACCTTCTCTAGCAAAGAAAAATTCATTCTTTTAGCCACTCTATTTTGTTGTGGGGTATCTTTAACAGTGAAGTGATAAGCAATATCTTCATCTTGACAAAATTTCAAAAATGGATTAGACTTGTACTCACCACCATTATCAGATCTGAGCCGTTTTATCTTACGGCCTGTTTGAGTTTCAATCAATTCCTTCCATTTCAAAAATACATCAAGAAACTCATCCTTGTGCCTCATAGTATAAACCCAAACCTAGTAGGAGTAATCATTAATAAAGGTAACATAATAATGCTTACCTCTAAGAAAAGAAACCTTAGTAGGCCCTCACACATTTGTGTGTACATAATCAAGTGTACTTTTTGTTTGATGAACTGCAGTGTCAAACTTGACTCTAGTTTGCTTCCCTAAAACAAAATGATCACAAAATTCCAACTTGTAGGTCTTGGCACCCTTTAACAAACCTTTCTTTATGAGACTTGGCAAAGCATTTTCACTGGCATGCCCTAAACGCATCTGCCAAAGCTAGTAGTATCTGAAGCAACCTCCCTAGTAATATCAGAAGCTGCGGTTGCTCCACCAACAATAGTACCCCCATCAAGGAAATGAATATTCCTTTTACGAGTGGCCCTTAATACTACAAATGCACCATATGAAACTTTCAAAATTCCATTCTCCATGGTAATCTTAAATCCCTTGGATTCTAAGAAACCAACATATATTAGATTCTTTTTCATGTTCAGTATATATAAAACTTCTGTCAAATTGTGAACTGTTCCATCATGCAACTTCAGCTTGATTTTACCCATCCTAAAGATCTTACAGGCTTCATCATTAACCATGAAGATTGAACCACGTATCGACTCATCTAGATTGTAAAACCATTCCTTCTTTGGACATATATGAAAGGTACAAGTAGAATCCATGATCCATTCATTTGAATGGCAAACAAATGATGAACTAGTCAATGCAAAATCAGAATTTTCATCAGTACTATGTGCAACATTAGAAATAAAATCTTTCTTGTTTTTATTCTTCAAAAGTGGGCATTCTTTCTTCAATGCCCCTTTATTCTTCAAAAGTGGGCATTCTTTCTTTCGTAGATCCTTTTGACTTAGAGCGCGATCTACCTCTTCAACCAAACTTCTTAGAAAAAACGCACTTTACTTGTAATTGGGTAGATCTAGGATGTGTTTAATACTTCAAGGAACAAGAGTTCAAGTCTAAGTGTTAAAGCCATGCAAATCTGTCCAAGAAACAAGTGAAGAAGTGTAGAATTTAAAGCTCGACAGATAGCATCTATCAAGGTTTAAAGGGGATTTTCAACTCGATGCTTGACAACTGCTTGATCGATAAACTATCTATTAAGATTTACAAAAATTAGTTTTTCAAATCAGATTTCACACATATCCGTGTATACATGTTTAGGCTTTCTTTTCTCACAACCCTAAACATATATAAGGATTATTTTAAGGGTTGTCACAGAAGACACAAGTGAGTGAAACTTGATGTAAAGGTCTTTCACAAGCATAGTGTGACTGGAGACATATGCCCTAGTTCATCTTTTTCTTAAAGAAGCTGCTGCATTTGTACGCCATAAAGTTTTGTAACCAAGAAGATTTGTGATCTTCATCGTGTTGATGAACTAAAGAACTTTGTAGCCAACATCCTTTTCAAGTTGGTGGTTAGTCATGTACTTAGATTCGTGCATCGATTAGTTAGTCACGTACTAGGAGTCGTGCATTGAAAAGGAGAGATTGTCACTATAGAACAAGTCTAATTGTGTATTGGGGTAAAGGTTGAACTGTAAGTTGGTATAAGCTACTAGGATTCCTTTACTTGTAACCGCTTGTTGTAATAATAGTGGATTTTCGAGAGTGGTGACCTTAAATTCACTCGGTGGGGTTTTTGCCTTCGAGGTTTTCCCCATTTGTAAACAAATCACCGTGTCAACTTTATTTTTCGCTGCATATTAACTTAGTTGGTGATTTGTTTGTGCTACCGCGCATATTGCGTGTTAATTGAATTAATTAATTAACTTGGCTAATTAATTGGTTAATTTATCACAAGGGGTCAATACATTCTTAGCCTATAAAGTACAAGTAATATGAGTATACTACAAGTATAGTATATTGAGCTCAGCCCAATGGGCTAGGCTAAACTGAGTTATATACTAACATTCCCCTTCAAACTCAAGGTGGCAAAGAGGAAGCAACCAAGAGTTTGGATATAAGATCTCGAAGATGACCAGATGGGAGAATTTTGGTGAAGATATCAGCAAGTTGGTCGGTAGAGGAGATGAAGAACAACCGAAGATTGGATTTCTTAAGATGTTGTTGAGTGATGTGGCAGTCGATCTCAATGTGCTTGGTGCGTTCATGGAAGACATCATTACGAGCAATATAGATAGCACTCTAATTATCACAATAAAGAGGAGTGGCAGTGGGCTGTGGAGCATCCATGTCAGTCAAGAGCCATCAAAGCCAAACAAGTTTGGAAGTTGTGTCTGGGGCGCGATACTTAGCCTCGGTATTGGAACGGGAAACCACGTCCTGCTTCTTGCTACGCCGTGAGACAAGAGAAGTACCCAACAAGAAAAAAAACTTGTGATGGAGCATCTATCAGTTGGATCATCTACCCAATCCGCATCTGAATAATCATGGAGTTCGAGAGAAGATCGAGAAGAGTAGTGAAGACCATGATAAAGTCTGCCTTTGACATATCAGAGAATCCGAAGAACGACAGCATAGTGAACAGAACGAGGGGCGTCCATGAACTTACTAACCATACTCACGACATGTGAAATATCCGAGTGAGTGACAGCAAGATAGATCTGACTTCTAACCAACTGATGATAATGAGTAGC
The DNA here is from genome assembly GCA_033629205.1 of Lithocarpus polystachyus. Lineage (NCBI taxonomy): Eukaryota > Viridiplantae > Streptophyta > Magnoliopsida > Fagales > Fagaceae > Lithocarpus > Lithocarpus polystachyus. The sequence goes on from CM066163.1 coordinate 48,389,449, forward strand.
ATCTGATATAGATTCACCATCCAAGGGTGTGAGCTTGGCATTGTATTCCAAGGGAGTGGAAACAATCTTGTTATCTGTGATACCAGCTTTAGAGAGAAGATCAGAAGCATATTTCACTTGGGAAAGATAGTATCCATCAGAGGATGAGGTAAACTCAAGCCCAAGAGAATAGCTGAGAGTGCCCAAATCTTTCATCTCAAAATGCTGACTAAGGAAGTGCTGAAGAGAACGGATAGCTGTAGAATTATCTCTAGTAATAATCATGTCATCAACATAAAAAAGAATAAGAATGATACCAGTAGAGGATCTTTGAACGAAGAGAGCAGTGTCATGAGGACTCAAACTGAAGCCCTGCTGAGCCACAATTGAGCTAAACATTTTAAACAAAGCCTAAGGAGTTTGCTTGAGGCTATAAAGAGCATGATGAAGGCGACAAACTTGACGACCTTAGTGAATATAGCCAGGGGGTGGTTGCATGTACACTTCTTCTTGGAGGTCTCTATTGAGGAAAGCATTCTTCACATCCATTTGACAAAGAGGCCAACGACGAATGGTGGCCACATCAATGAGACATCTAACAGAGGTAAGGTAAGCTACAAGAGCAAATGTTTTCTTATAGTCAATGCCATATTCTTGAGTAAAGCCCTTGGCAATGAGGCGAGCCTTGTATCGTTCAATAGATCCATCAGCCTTGGTCTTGATCTTGTAAACCGATCTACAACTTACTACAGATTGGCTAGGAGGCAAATCAACCATATCCCAAGTGTGATTTTTGTGGAGGGCATCTAGTTCTTCGGACATAGCTTGTTGCCAAAACGGGTCAGTATGGGCCACACGATAAGTGTGAGGCTCATAGAGGGTGGCAATAGCAAAAAAAATAGTGATAATTAGTGAGATAAGGAGGAGGAATGCTTACCCTAGTAGAGCGACGAAGGTCAAGACCAATAGGAGGCTCAAGAGACGATGGTGCCACAGGATCTAAGACAAGCGAGTCATGTGCTAGGGACAAAACTGGAGATGAGGTGTTTGGAGAGGCAGCCAATATTGAAGAATCCTCCATAAGTTCAAGATAGAGAGGGAGGAAAAGATCAGTAAAGAAGGGAGACTCCGAGGAAGAGGACATAGGAAACTGTTTAAGACTCGTGAAAGGACGATGTTCCTATAATTCAACATGACGAGAGACACGAAGGCGATGAGTAATGGGATCATAGTAGCGAAATCCCTTTTGGGATACACCATAGCCAAAGAAGCAACATAGATGAGCATGAGGCTAGAGCTTTGTTCGTTCATGAGGAGGGAGAGAGACAAAATAAGCAAAACCAAAAACTCGAAGAAAGGAGCAGTTAGGGGTTTGACCATAGAGGAGCTCAAAGGGTGATTTATTATGTATGGTCGGTGAAGGAATACTATTAATGGTGTAAACAACAGTGAGTGCTACCTCACCCCAAAAGCGCTCAGGAATAGAGGTAGAAATGAGAAGGGTGTAGACAATATAAAGAATGCGACGATGTTTTTGTTCTGCATGACCATTTTGTTGAAAGGTGTAAGGTTAAGACTGATGAGGGATGGTACCATGGCTATCTAAAAAGGATAGGAAAGATTTATCATTATATTCTTAAGCATTATCTGACCGAAGCTCTTAACGGTGCAATTGAACTGTTCAATCATTTTATGAAATGTTTGGTAAATAAACACAAGTTCAGACCTATGCTGAAGTAGATAAATCCAGGTATATCGAGAAAAATCATCTACAAATATGAAAAAATATCTAGATCCGCCCTCAATGGGAACCGGTTCAGGACCCAAATATCAGAATGTATAAGATCAAAAGGTGCAGAAGAAAAAGAGTCACTATTATTAAAGGGCAATTTTGTTTGTTTGCCAAAATGACTAAAAGTACAATCAAATTTTGGAAACTGAACTGAACCTAAATGACCTTGAGAAGTAAACAACTGAAGATGAGATAATGATTTATGACCAAGACGAGCATGCTATAAATCAGGCGAGAGGGTGGAAGTTAATAGGCCAAGAATGTATCAACCCCTCATGATGAATTAAACAATTACTTAGCCAAGTTGATAATTAATCAGATTAACATACAATTTGCATGGCAGCACAAACAAATCACCAAATAACTAAATAAGCAGCGAAAAATAAATGGACGTGGTGATTTGTTTACGAATGGGAAAAACCTACACAGTAAAAACCTCACCGGATGATTTTAAGGTCACCATTCTCGAGAATTCACTATTATCACAACAAACGGTTACAAGTAAAGGAATCTTAGTACCTTATACCAACCTACAGTTGAACCCTTACCCCAATACCTAATTAGACTTGTTTAGTTGTGACAATCTCTCCTTTTAATGCACGGCTCCTAGTACTTGACTAATCAATAGATGTGCGGATCCCAATATGCGATTTAATCACCAACTTGAGAAAGAATGTTGGCTGCAAAGTTCGTCAGTTCATTATACGATGAAGATCACGAAACTCCTTGGTTATAGAACCCTGCGGTGTACAAACACAACAGCTTCTTGAATAAAAAGATGAACTAGGCATATGTCTCCAGTTCACAATATGCTTGTAAAAAACTTTTGCATTAAGTTGCATTAGCTGCGACGGCTCTTAAAACAATCCTTATATATGTTTAGGGTTATGAGAAAAGAAAGCCCAAACATCTATTCATGGATTGGAGTGAAATTAGATCTGGAAAATTGATTTCATAAACCTCGACAGATACCCTATCTATCGAGTAGTTGTCAAGCCTCGAGCTGAAACAGCTTTTTGAGCCTCGATAGATACTAGCTATCGAGCTTTAAAATCCTACACTTCTTCATTGATTCTTGGACAAACTTGCATGGCTTTAACACTTGAACTTGAAACCTTGTTCCTTGAAGCATTAAACACATCCTAGATCTACCCAATTACAAGTAAAGTGCGTATCAAAAGATTAGCCAATTCTATAATGACATATATTCCTAACATAAATCACATATGTCCTAACAGCAATAGTAGTAGCAGCGGAAACAACTTGTGAAGGAATCTTCAAGTCATGAACCCCAAACATACGTCCAACCTTACTGCTTATCCCAAGCACTTGACCCATCCAGGGATCCTACACATCCACATCCTGATTAGTAAGTAGAATATTTACTCCTAATTCATAAAGTTGACCAATAGCATGAAAATTGAGGGACAACTGTGGAATATGAAAAGTGTCACTAAGGGATAAATTAGGAGAAGAGATTGTTCTTTTATGACTAACAGGCATAGGAGTTCCATCAGCCGTGTAAATAGAGATGGAATGTGCTAAGGTTGCCTTATTAAAGAATTGTGATTCATCAAGGGTCATATGGTTACAACATGCAGTATCAAAAAAACAAGAATGTTTACCTAAGGTGATAGAAAGGGCAGTGGAATTTCGGGATAAAACTTGTTGAACTACTGCCTCAATATCAGCTACAGTAAGTGAGGAGGTTAAAGATGGACCTGTAGGAACCGATTGATCTAAGGGACACATAGCAGTTGCCCGAGGAAGAGGAGCTTTGTTCTGCTCTTGCATGAATTTGTGCAGTTTGCGACAAATAGAGATATCATGGCCTTCGGCACATTAAAACTTGCAGCGACTACCTTTGGAAGATTGAGATGTGGAACGCCTAGAGTTTATCCATGGAGGAGTAGTAAATGCAGTAATGGGAGGCAGTGGAGGAGGAGAGGATGTAGCCAACACATGTTTAGAGGATGACATGTGATAAGTAGGCCAACGATTCTCCTTGGAGATGAGTTCATTGACTGCGGTATCAAGAGAAGGAGTAGGAGACTGACTAAGCAAAGAAGACCGAGTAGGCTCAAAATCCTCACGTAAACCTATCATGAAATGCATAAATCGACGACGATCCCGATATTTGGCAAAAATCTCAATGTCCTTAGGATGCTTTAGTGGAGGATCTACAGTAGAGAGTTGTTCCCACATAGAAGAGTCTAAGAATAATAATCAAACATAGACTGACCTATCGCTTGGTGCATCTAATAAAGCTTGGATTCAATGTGGAACTCTAGATTTGAATCATTAGTGCAATTGTAGCGATTGGACAGAAATCTCCAAGTAGCCGCAGCAGTACCAAGACGAGGAAGAAGACTATGAATGGAAGGTATAGAGTTATTGATAAACCAAGACAGAATCTTACTCTAAAAACTCTCTCATTCCTCCAGGCGTGCTTCATAATCATCCTATGTTACAACAGCAGTCTTAGATGCATCGGTGTTAGTAGTGGCTTTAGACTGAGGAAGCAACACTGGCTTGTGAATTGAAATAGTTACATACCTCCACAGCTTGCAACCTTTGAGAAAGACAGTCATATTGTAGGACCATGCATGATAGCTAGTAGGACCATCCAAGATAACTATGATAGAACGAATAATGTCTCATTCGTTTTGTTGAGCCATCATGAAGAAAATGACCACAAAGAGGAATTTAGAGACCTAAAATGAAGAAATGAAGCCCAAAAATGAAATCTATGCGAAAAATTGAGCAAGATAGGCCCTATTGAAAATTTTTGACTTTGGTAAAAAAGTCAACGCAAAAAGTCAACGGTCAACAATTTTGGTCAACATTTAGAAGTCAACGGTCAACGGTTTGGTCAATGGTTAGAAGGCAACTGCTGATGTAGTTGGATGACGCAATATGTTGACATGGCAGGATGACATCACCCTAGGGCTAACATGGCTTGACGCAAAACAGTTCTAGCACGTGGGTCAAGTGCCTGGTGCATGACGGTGCTGTATCCGACACATGGAGCATGTGAGTGTTGGGTAATATACATGTTTGCATCGAATACAAAACATACGCAGCGGAAAATAAACGGATCTACTTCATTCGCAATTGATAACATGCACTATGTAGGTTTCAGAATATAAGAACAAGAGAGTGTACCTTGATGCGGTGAAATTCAAAACCGAATGAAGAAGTACTCGGGAAGACTTTCAATCTTCACTCCAATTCCACTTGATGCCCAAGATGTGTGGTCTCTCAATCAGTTCTATGTTTCTAGAGAGAATATTTTTTATTATATTTTTTTCTTATTAAACATACAAACCATTTTATTCTATATAAAATTCTGTTTGTTTCTCTCCACATAACTGATTATCTAATTGGGCTAACCTTTTGGGCCTTCCCAATTGGGCTTTAGTGTGTGGCTTGGAGTGGGACCAAAAGGGAACAAATAAGACACTAGCTCCAATGGACCTTGGGCTTTTCTGTCAACTCTTGACAAGTCCAAAGTTACCATTAATTATATTTAATACCACTATATAAATATAATTGCACTCTAGGCCTCATTAATAAATTATATCCCAAGACTTTATTATACATGCAACCCCTTCATAAAATATTCGTAGTAATACAAAGTCATGAATATAGACTGCCACTTTGTAAATTACTACATCTTAATCCTTGAGTATCCGGTTTAATCCTTTTGAGTTATTCACCATATATTTATGAAATCCAATTTCATAAATATATACTTTAGTCTTACTAAAGTGGTTAGGCCTAACTCTCTGAATAACCGTACCCATTAAACTTATCTCAAGGGAACATTTTATATCTCCGTTAAGAGACTATGAATTCCATCTTGAGAATATATGTTCCATCAACACTAAGTGTGGCTGCCCAACATACTGAGGTTTTGACCGTTACTTTAGATCTCACTCTTGATATATCAAAGCAACCTACATTTCATGATCAGGTCCATTATTCTCTCAGGATTAAGAGTTCATGTGAATACAAGTCGTGAGATTTATTATTCAATTGACAGTCGTTAGGAGAATAATAAATCTTACAGCGGTCCAGTTCAATATGTCTTAACTCTTAAAACATATCAACATATTAACTAGAAGTCACCACTTCCATGATCAAGACAAATCATCGTAGTTAATATGTTATAGTCTTCGTAGATGAAATGCTCAATTTCATCACCGACTACGAACCAAAATTCTGAGTTTACAAAGAACTTTTGATCTATATCTTCTGTGACTAAATCACATAAATCACATACTATGCATCTCATGGACTATTTGATAATGTCCGAATATTCATGTTACCATTATTTTAGATAAGAATAAAACAACTTTATTAAACACAATATTAAGTCATACATCATTTCTCACATAATGTCATACATAATATCATACATAGCATCATACAATAGGATTTAAGGGCACATATCCTAACAATCTCCCACTTGCCCTAAAGACTATTGTGCACTAATCTAACTCCCATTCCTTCCAAATGTGACTCGAAGGTCTTTTGAGGCAAGGCTTTGGTAAAGGGATCTGCTAGATTACTCGCACTTTCAATCTTTGCAACCACCACATCTCCACGAGCAACAATGTCTCGAATGATGTGGTACTTTCTCTCAATGTGCTTTCCTTTCTTGTGATTTCTTGGATCTTTGGATTGTGCAACCGCTCCACTATTGTCACAAAACAATGTGATAGGAACTTGCGCCATTCTCACTACACCAAGATCAGAAAGGAATTTCTTGAGCCAAACAGCTTCCTTTGCCGCCTCACAAGCAGCAACATATTCAGCTTCCATGGTAGAGTCCGCAATACAAGATTGCTTAACACTCCTCCAACTTATGGCTCCACCTCCCAACTCTAGATCTGATTGAAAGTCTGAACTTGTATAGCCAATGGGAATCAAATCCTCACAACGGTAAACAAGCATATAATCTCTCGTTCTCTGTAGATACTTGAGAATATGCTTTACAGCTTGCCAATGTTGTGGTCCTGGATTTGATTGGTATCGGCTGACCATGCCAACTGAAAAACAGATATCCGGTCTAGTACAAAGCATGGCATACATGAGACTTCCCACTGCAGAAGCATAAGGAACTTGTCTCATCATATCTACTTCCTCTTGAGTCTTAGGCCTTTGGTCATCAGACAGAGGAACTCCATGTCTAAAAGGAAGTAATCATTTCTTGGAGTTTTGCATTCTAAACCATTCTAGAACCTTATCTATATATCCAGCTTGTGATAAGCCTAACATCTTATTCTTACGATCTCGCCAAAGCTTGATCCCTAGAATAAAGTTAGCCTCACCCAAGTCCTTCATATCAAATTGGCTTGACAACCAAACCTTTACTGATGACATTACACCTACATCATTTCCAATGAGTAAAATATCATCAACATAAAGCACTAGGAACATTACTACTTTGTCTTGATGTCTTTTATACACACATGGTTCATCAAGATTTTGTTCAAAACCAAATGATTTGATTGCTTGATCAAATCTGATGTTCCATGACCTAGATGCTTGCTTAAGTCCATAAATGGACCTATTCAACTTGCAAACCATATGCTCTTGGTTCTTTGCTATGAAACCTTCTGGTTGCTTCATATAGATTTCCTCTTCAAGATTGCCATTAAGAAATGCAGTCTTGACATCCATTTTCCAAATCTCATAATCATAATGAGCAGCAATGGATAAGAGAATTCTGATAGATTTAAGCATTGCTACTGGTGAAAAGGTTTCCTCATAATCAATACCTTCTTTTTTAGTATACCCTTTTGCCACTAGCCTTACTTTAAAGGTTTCAACCTTTCCATCTATCCCTCTCTCCCTCTTGTAAACCCATTTGCAACCAACAGGTTTAATGCCGTTAGGGGCCTTTACAAGATCCCAAACTTGATTGGAATACATGGAATCTAATTCTGATTTCATAGCTTGGACCCAATGATGTGCATCTATATCATTCATTGCTTCTTCATAAGTGTAAGGATCAGTTTCGGCCTCCTCTGAGATAGCCTCATAAGTCTCTCCAAGACCTATGAATCTTATAGGTGGCCTAACATTTCTCCCACTACGACGAGGCAACTGTGTACTAGACATCTCATGAGTAATATCTTGTGGTGTATCCAATACAGCCACATCATCCCTAGTTTCAACCATTGGTTGTTCAATTACAGGTTCATTCATTTCAGCCAAGACAACTCTACTTCTAGGGTTAAAATTATTCACATAATTATCTTCCAAAAATTTGGCATGAGTGCTAACAAACACTTTGTTATCCTTATGATTATAGAATAAATAACCCTTGGTTTCCTTTGAATACCCTAAAAACATGCATACTTCCATTTTAGCTTCCAACTTATCAGACTTCCCTTTCAACACATGTGCTGGACATCCCCAAATGTGGAGATATTTCATACTAGGCTTGCGCCCACTCCACAATTCCATAGGTGTGTTGGGAACAGATTTTGATGGAACTAAATTCAAAATATGCATTGCAGTTTGTAGTGCATATCCCCAAAATGAAACTGGTAAAGTTGAGTAACTCATCATGGACTTAACCATTTCTAAAAGAGTCCTATTCCTTCTTTCTGCTACACCATTTTGTTGGGGAGTTCCAAGTGCAGTCAATTGGGATACAATCCCATTTTGAGTTAAGTAATCCTTGAAATCCCCAAGAAGGTATTCGCCACCACGATCAGATCGAATGGCCTTTATGTGTTTACCCAATTGATTCTCAACTTCAGCCCTAAACTCTTTGAATTTTTCAAAGGCTTCGGACTTCCGTCTCATTAGGTACACATAACCAAATCTAGAGTAATCATCGGTGAAAGTGATGAAATACTCATAACCTCCTTTTGCTTGGGTTGACATAGGACCACAAACATCCATATGAACTAATTCTAGCAACTTTTGGGCTCTTCTACCTTTTGCATTAAAAGGTCGTTTGGTCATTTTGCTTTCCAAACAAGATTCACAAACTGGAAATTCATCAAAGTCCAATGGCTCTAAGAGATCATCTTTGATCAACCTTTGAATTCTGTTTGGATTAATATGACCCAAACGCAAGTGCCAAAGATATGCATCATTAGTAGAAGGAAACTTTCTCTTTAATGATTTTACATGAGAGTTATTATCTAATTCAGAATTATATAATTCATGCTTATCAGGAGTTAAAATATAAAGATCATCCACAATATTGCCAGAACAGATAAATGATTTACCTTTCTTTATTACAACATTGTCTTTAAGGATAACACAATATCCACTTTTACCTAAATAAGTTGCAGAAATTAAATTCCTACGAACATTAGGTACATACAGACAGTCTTGCAATATTAAAACTCTAGTTTCAAAGCATAAATTAAACACTCCAATAGCTACAACTGGAATCCTACTCCCATCAGCCAAGGTCAGAGACAACTCTCCTTCTTTAAGTCTTTTGGTCTCTTGGAACCCCTGCAATGAATTGCAGATATGATTAGTACAACCTGAATCCACACACCAGGAATCTGTGGGATTTTGTACCAAACATATTTCAAGAAGGAATGAAATTTTCATACCCTTAATGGCAGCCTTAAACTTTGGACAATTTCTCTTCCAATGTCCTTTCTCACCACAATGGAAACATTTTCCTTTCAGCTTCTTTCCTTTGTCGGCAACCCCTAAGACAATTTGTTTACCCTCCTGCTTAGTGAAGTCCTTCTTCTTCTTCTTCTTACCCTTGCCTTTCGACTTTGGTTGAGAAGTAGAAGCCTCACCCACATTGGCTTCAACATTAGAAGTACCAAGAATGCCTTCCGCCGCTACCAACTCATTCATTAATTTAGACAAAGAATAAATCTTTTTGTTCATGTTATAATTAAGTTTGAATTCCTTGAATGACTCCGGTAGTGACTGGAGTATCATTTCCACTTGGGATTCTCCATCAATGTCGGCACCCAAAACTTCCAATGTATTCAGATTAGAGATCATTGTAAGACAATGTTCTCTCACTGAACTACCTTCAGCCATTTTGGTATTATAAATTTGTCTCATGGTTTCTTGCCTTGCAGAACGGCCTTGCTCACCAAACATCTCCTTCAGACTTTGCATAATGTCCGAAGCTAGTTCTACATCCTGCATTTGATGCTATAGAACATTTGAGATGGACGCTAGGATGTAGCACTTGGCCATTTCATTAGATTTTTGCCAACGATCATATCGTTGTTTTTCCTCAGGAGGAGCATCTAATGAAGGAAAGCTAGGACATGGTTGAGTAAGCACATATTTGTGCTCTTCAGCTGTGAGAACTATGTCCAAGTTTCTTTTCCAGTCAACATAATTGGTTCCAGTTAGTTTGTTTTGATTAAGAATGCTAACAAGTGGGCTAAATGATGCCATGTTCAAATCTGAAATAATAACATGAATATAATAAGTAAACTGGACATTATCAATTTAGCATATAAGCATATAATATGGAACCTTAATGAAACCATAAAATAATATATGCAACGACAACCTAATCCATGTCTATAATTCCTTGGTAGCAAGTTTATTATAAACACATCAATCAGTTGAGAACTATTCTCATTATTAGTGCTATCATGATAACTCTTATCAAACACTAATAATATGCCGTATTATCTTTAGCCTCTAAGTAATAATGACATAGCTCCTTTGGGAGGTTAACATTAAACTTAGTCTAGTGTACACCATTATCTAGAATCATGTGTAGCCACATTTGATCTTCCTTTATGGTGTTTAAACTTGTAGTACCATAGAACAAAACACCCTCCTTTGGGATCGCGAGGCATATACGCCAAGACGAGATGCTTGTCTACACTACTTTAAACAGGTAAGTTCAATCTTGTAGTACTATGAAGTAAACACCCTCCTTTGGGACCGCGAGGCATATACGCCAAGACGAGGTGCTTAGCCCACACTACTATGAACCGATAATGGAGGCCGTGAGATCCAACCCTTGTATCTCTCTCCCACTAGATATTTTAAATTAAAGGTTTTTATCTTTTAAACATGCATAAACTAATTATACACAACCTTGCAAAAAACACAAAATTTAAGTTTGAAAACACTTAGAAAAAATTCAGATTTTCTTTCTTTCGATCTATCGAATGTGCCCCTCGATCGATCGAAAAAATTAAATAATTCGAACTAAACCTTCTATCTGATTCGATTGATACTCGATCGCCTCTCGATCGATCGAAAATAAAATTCGATCGATCGACTAGCAATCGAAAATTAATCGATTCAAAAGGATTAGTCTCTGTTTCACTCGATCGATCGAAAGTAAATTTCGATCGATCGAAACTCGTGAAACTCGAATTTCCAGAATTTCTCTTGGACAGTTTTCAACGGTTTTGCATGAACAAACAACCATCATACAAAAATGATAGACAGAAATTGATATCCAAACTGAAATCTATTGATGCTATAGCCTTAAAGATCAATTTAACATTCTTAAATTCATATTTAAACAACATCATAACATCAATATCAGTTTTTATCAAATCATAGTTTCAACGACCATGCAGAAAATTAAATGTATAATCTTCTATCAACTTGAAACTATTATCTCTAATTCCAAAACGAACAAAACAAGTTATACAAATTCGAAATGAAGACCGCTCTGATACCAATGTTGGGTAATATACATGTTTGCATCGAATACAAAACATACGCAGCGGAAAATAAACGGATCTACTTCATTCGCAATTGATAACATGCACTATGTAGGTTTCAGAATATAAGAACAAGAGAGTGTACCTTGATGCGGTGAAATTCAAAACCGAATGAAGAAGTACTCGGGAAGACTTTCAATCTTCACTCCAATTCCACTTGATGCCCAAGATGTGTGGTCTCTCAATCAGTTCTATGTTTCTAGAGAGAATATTTTTTATTATATTTTTTTCTTATTAAACATACAAACCATTTTATTCTATATAAAATTTTGTATGTTTCTCTCCACATAACTGATTATCTAATTGGGCTAGCCTTTTGGGCTTTAGTGTGTGGCTTGGAGTGGGACCAAAAGGGAACAAATAAGACACTAGCTCCAATGGGCCTTGGGCTTTTCTGTCAACTCTTGACAAGTCCAAAGTTACCATTAATTATATTTAATACCACTATATAAATATAATTGCACTCTAGGCCTCATTAATAAATTATATCCCAAGACTTTATTATACATGCAACCCCTTCATAAAATATTCGTAGTAATACAAAGTCATGAATATAGACTGCCACTTTGTAAATTACTACATCTTAATCCTTGAGTACCTGGTTTAATCCTTTTGAGTTATTCACCATATATTTTTGAAATCCAATTTCATAAATATATACTTTAGTCTTACTAAAGTGGTTAGGCCTAACTCTCTGAATAACTGTATCCATTAAACTTATCTCAAGGGAACATTTTATATCTCCGTTAAGAGACTATGAATTTCATCTTGAGAATATATGTTCCATCAACACTAAGTGTGGCTGCCCAACATACTGAGGTTTTGACCGTTACTTTAGATCTCACTCCTGATATATCAAAGCAACCTACATTTCATAATCAGGTCCATTATTCTCTCAGGATTAAGAGTTCATGTGAATACAAGTCGTGAGATTTATTATTCAATTGACAGTCGTTAGGAGAATAATAAATCTCACAGCGGTCCAGTTCAATATGTCTTAACTCTTAAAACATATCAACATATTAACTAGAAGTCACCACTTCCATGATCAAGACAAATCATCGTAGTTAATATGTTATAGTCTTCGCAGATGAAATGCCCAATTTCACCACCGACTACGAACCAAAATTCTGAGTTTACAAAGAACTTGTGATCTATATCTTCTGTGACTAAATCACATAAATCACATACTATGCATCTCATGGACTATTTGATAATGTCCGAATATTCATGTTACCATTATTTTAGATAAGAATAAAACAACTTTATTAAACACAATATTAAGTCATACATCATTTCTCACATAATGTCATACATAATATCATACGTAGCATCATACAATAGGATTTAAGGGCCGACCTTGAGTACTTCTCAAGGTCGGCCAGTGAGACGATGGGGGATAAGCTTCATCGTCGAGAGGGAAACAGCCCGGATCACCAGCTAAGGCCCCTAAATGACCGCTCAGTGATAAAGGAGGTAGGGGTGCAGAGACAACCAGGAGGTTTGCCTAGAAGCAGCCACCCTTGAAAGAGTGCGTAATAGCTCACTGATCGAGCGCTCTTGTGCCGAAGATGAACGGGGCTAAGCGATCTGCCGAAGCTGTGGGATGTAAAAAGGCATCGGTAGGGGAGCGTTCTGCCTTAGAGGGAAGCACCCGCGAGAGCAACGGTGGACGAAGCGGAAGCGAGAATGCCGACTTCCTAACAGTGAGATGTATTGGCGACGCATGGTAGCATGTGGCAGCGCGTGCTCGTGAGACAAAATCTTTAGGCAGCACGTGTGGGTGCGTGTCACCTAATTTCGGGCTGTCACTGGGTTGGGTTTTTCTCGAAATCGACAGATCTGTCAAGCTATGCCTTTGCTTTGGCAGTTTGATGAATATAATGGAAAGATCTAAGTGTTACAATGGCTGTGAGCGTGACAACGATAACTTGCTTCTGACAGTGGCTATTGAATGAACGTGAAGGTGGCAGAAGAACGCCGGAGATGATCACAGCTACCAAAAGTCAGAGCAACGGCTCGAAGAAAATGGGCTTTTGCCCTTTTTTTAAAAAAAAAAATTTCAGCATTTTGCCCCCTTTTCCAAACTAATTAGGGAAATGCTCTTGTTCTGAAACTCAATTTTTGAACAATCGAGTTATAACAAATTGAAAATTAAAAAAAAAAAATTCTGAAGCCCTATAGTGGCGTTTTAAGGAGCCCTATAGTGGTGTTTTGGAACTCAAGCTCCATAAACTTGAGTTCCATACAAGTTTTTTATTTTTATTTTTATTTTTTATTATAAGTTTGATCGCCCTATACCTATAGTGGCGTTTTAAGGAGCCTATAGTGACGTTGAAACTCGATTTTGAGAAAATCGAGTTTCAAAACAGGGGCATTTCCCTAATTAGTTTTGGAAATGGGGCAAAATGCTGAATTTTTTGAGTGAAAGGGGCAAAGGCCAATTTTCTCCGCAATGGCTCTAATACCATGTTAAGAATATAAAGAGAGAGAGAGAGAGAGAGAGAGAGAGAGAGAGAGAGACTGAATAGTCTTTATATTGATGTATATTCTGTATGTGTAATACTGTACAATAGAGAGCTTTAAATAGGCTATGTATTAGTGAAATACAAGTAATATGAGTATACTACAAATACAGTATACTGGACTAAGCCCAATGGGTTAGGTTAGGCTAAACTAAGCTATATACTAACAATCTAAAGTTTTTTTTAGTTAAATTTCTGGTATGTCTTTAGTTATTTATAGTATTAACTAGTCGCTAACCCGTGCGATGCACGGGAAAGCTATTGTGTATAAAGATATAAACTATTCTTTTTCTCTTTCTCTTTGATTGTACATTAGGATTCCAATCTTATAGTTCCTATCCTTAATATGAAATATTAATCTTGATATGAAACATTAATTTACATAAAGAAAAATAGAAATCAATCTTAAGTTTAAAATAAAATGAAGAATTAAATCTTTAACATCCTCGATTATCCATAAAACGTATAAAACACAAATTTAAAGAACTACTTAATCAATATTTCAAATAAATTGAAAAATTTAAAAACAACTTTAAAGTGTTTTTTGCTACAACTAAACTTACAAAGAATCAAACTAAAACCCTCAATTATGGGAAACTCAACTGAGGCCTTAAGTGCTTAATGCTGCCGCATACTTGACATTACTACAAAATACAAAAGCATTTCTTTCAAGCCAAACATAATAAACCACCGCAGACCTATCAATTTTTCTTATGGTGCTTTTCAAACTTCTGCCTTTCGACACTTTTAATTATACAAATATAATATTTATTTATAAAGTAAAGAACAAACAAAGATCAGAAACCTTTTAATTTGATTTTGGGTAGAAATAAACTCAAAGACCCATCCACATGATTTAATTCTCCTTTTCTTTTGGTTACAGATAGATTGGTGCTCTTCCCAATCATTAAAAAAAAAAATTTTATTTCATGTCACAGAGGTGGAGAATTTATTGAACTTCTATATAAAGAGATTCATTTTAACCACAGAAAATTAATCATCATTTTAAAAATCTTTCTATATTAAATTTTCTCACTTTAAATATAGATTTGCAACACATACAATAATTCTAAAATTGAAAATCCATCGTCAAATTGAAGTTGAAACTGCCCATGAATCATAAAATTCGTACCTTAAATGTTTAATCATGAACCTGGCTTTCTACCCTCCTTGTACCTGAAATGTACTTGTATTTAACCATCAACATATATATATATATATATATTATAATATACCTCTTGTGTCTCTTATAAAAGAATCCCATATTAATTAACAACAGTAGATTAAGCTGATCAACTCTTTCTCAATCAGTTGGGTCGAGAGGTGGATAGACTTGGACCTTACATTCATCATCGCATTTGCAACCATTGAAGCATCCCGGCCATTTCAAGTAGTAGCTTTTAAGGAATTAGAAAAACAAAGGACCATTAACCCCTCAAGCCTCACCAAAACATAGCAAAGTAAATGAAGTAGGACAGATACATAATAAATTATTACAAATGCCTTTTTTGCCTGAAAACTCATACTTCATTAAAAAAAAAAACACAAAAACACAAAAACAACACCAATAACAAAGAAGCAGGACAGACGCAATGAAGAGAGCAACAATCACAACTAAAACAGGCCAACATTGACTGTTTGTTGAAATATCACAAACTACCTTAAATTTGACAATTCAACAGTAAACACCTCATTGATGTAAAATAAAGACTCAAAAGTGATTTTCGGGTTCAACAATGAAGATGATGAATTCAGTAAAAAAAAAAAATAGGACTTTTTCATCTGACTTGGATTGAAAGAGTCCTATTATACTACTACTACCTTCTTCTTCTTCTTCTTCTTCTTCTTCTTCTTTTTTTTTTTTTTTTTTTTTTTTTTTTTTAATTTGACTCTATCAGGATTTGGGAATTTGAGTCTTATCAGCCATCAGGATTTGTCTCAGAATTTTTGTTTTTTTATTTAGATCATTGAGACATTTTGTCAAACACTTAGGGTTAGCCTATTTTCACAAAGGATATCAATTCTTATATCATTATCTCAACCATTATACCAGCAAAACATGAGAAAGAGAAAGAATTACAGAGAGAAAAAGCAAGAAAGCTGGTGAATTTGTCAAACAAAATTGGATTTTGAATAACATATGAAAGACTTTGTATGTTTTGAATAAAAGGAAGATTGTTTATATATAAAATAAAATAAAAAAGAGAATAATCAAATAAGATAGCCAAATTGGATTGCAAACATATATTATTAAATAGAAACTCACCTAGAGAGGATACTGATTTTGAACAAAGGGTATAGATTCATGTTGATGGGCTGGCCTTTCTTTACAAAGGATATTGGTTTGAACGACAAAAGAAAACTTGGAATGAAGGTATAGAAGGGAAAAAGACTTGAGGCAGGGGAACATGTATGTAGAGAGAGGTATGGAGGAAGTTGTGTTTGAAGAAGGAGATGGGACTGCGTGAAGAAGAAGAGAGGGAGTTTGATGAGTCTGTGTTACTGTGTTTGTGTTGAAGGGGGAGAGTGTTTTTTTAATCGGGTTTTGGTTTTGGGCAGAAGGAAATTTTCGGGTTTTAGGCTTTTGGCTATTTTTTTTTAGCTGAAATTTTTGGGTGTTTTTTTTCTTTTCTTTTTAATAATGCCAAGTTTTAGAAATTTTTTTTTAAATATTGTGCTGACGTAGAAAATTGTGGGAGCTTCAGAGGCTTCGGTTTTATATATATATATATATATATATAGACTAATTTGTAAACGTGAGATTATGTGCTATTTCATTCTCACAGGGGATGACCACATTATGGTTAACAACAGTTTTTCCGCAAGCAAGGCCTCCCCATTGCCACATGAAGGAAGAAAATTGCGAGTCCCAGGCCCCTAAGCCAACCCAGCTCGCGCTTCTCTTTTCTTCATTTATTCTCATGTCCTTTGGATCTGGTGGCATTGGGCCATGCTCCTTAGCCTCTGGTGCAGATCAATTTAAGGGTCAAGACAAGAGAGGATCTTGCAAAGCTTTTTCAGCTTGTATTATGCTTCAGTTGGTCTCTCATTTATGTTGGCACTGACAGTAATAGTATACATTCAAGATAATGCTGGTTGGGTTCTGGGTTTTGGAGTTCCTGCAAGGCTCATGTAATTGCTTTCCACCATCATGTTTTTCTTGGGTTCTTCTCTTTATGTCAAAGTGAAGCCGAATTGAAGCTTGTTTACTGGTTTAGCCCAAGTAATAGTGGCAGCTTGGAAAAACAAACACCTACCCTTGCCGCCAAAGAATTTTCTTGGATGGTGTTATGATAAAGATTCAAAGCTTATCTCACCAACAGACAAACTAAGGTATGATAAATCGTAATCCATGCTGAAACACTGTGCTTTCAGGCTAGTTACTGAGAGATATACATTCTTTTTTGGCTTTTCTTAATTAATTAGGTTTCTAAACAAGGCTTGCATGTTAAGAATCCCTGAGAGAGATTTGGACTCAGATGGCTTGGCCTTAAACCCATGGAATCTATGCACAATTAGGCAAGTGGAAGACCTTAAAGCACTAATCAGAATTCTCCCCATTTGGTCCACTAGCATAATAATATCTGTGACCCTCGGCAGCATGGACTTAGCCTTAAAGAAAGGATGGGGGTTGGTCTAGCAATTGGATGTGTTGCCACTGCAGTGTCTGCAATGGTAGAGAGTAAACGTAGAAATGCAGCAATGCAAGAAGGTTTGCTCAACAGGCCACGAGCAATAGTGAACATGTCTGCAATGTGGCTAGTTCCACAACACTGCTTGCATGGAATAGCTGAGGCCTTCCATGCAATTGGGCGAATAGAGTTCTATTACTCTCAGTTGCCTAAGAGCATGTCTAGCATTGCAATGGCCTTCATGGCACTAGGGAGTGGCATGGGCAACTTGCTTGCCAGTCTCATAGTCAAAATTGTGGATGATGTGTCCAAAAGAGGGGGAAATGTGAGTTGGTTATCAAGCAACGTTAATAGGGGTCACTATGATTACTTTTATTGGGTTCTTACCATTATAGGTGTGATTAATTTCTTGTACTACATTTTATGTAGTTGGGCTTACGGGAGATGTGAGGAGAGAAGTCCTGAAAGAGGAAGATATATCTAAGTCAAGGGAATCTCACACAGCCAATCCCCTGTGATTTGTATATTTTGCTTAATTATAGGCAGAATAAACTCACATATAATTAAACTAGTTGCTACCCCATGCGATGCACGTGATTGTTTTAGAGAAAATTATATATATTTACTTTCTCAAATTAATAATCACTTGGAAAGAATAAGATTTCATCTTCTACATACTATGGCTCAAAGTGTACTATGAAAGTATTATTATATTTGAAATGAAACTTAACAATTATATATCAATTATCGCAAAAAAATTAGATTAGTTGAATGATATATATATATATATATATATATATATATATATATAAGTGAATGCTTAATTTATGATAGAATACAAACCTTGATAGGCAAATATAACATTTAACTATTTTTTTATTCATTGTTTTACTAATTAAAAAAAAATATATTCATTTTCCTCTATAATTTACATGAGCACAAAAAAGTTAAAATATAAGAGCTTAAGGGAAAAAAAGTAATAAGAGAATACAATTTGTCTCAAAAATATAAAGGAAGAAACTCATAATAAACCCGAGGGATAATAATTTAATGATTTAACTACTTTTAGAGATAATTTTATTGCTAAATTCATCCAAATAAGTTATAAACACCCCTACTTTCGCAAACTAAGGAAACTGTTATTCAAGTAATTGGTAGTAAATAGAGATACAACAGCTACCAAAATGGCTTTTACTATAATATCTGAAAATTCTCAAGGAAATAAAGGCATGGACTGCACCATTGCTTACTTTGTTGGCCCCTTTGAAAGATATTATGCAATTTTCTCTTAATACTGCAATAAACAATGGAATGGTTTGTTTTTATACATGATGGCGGAACATAATTCTTAATGTACAACTCCTAATCTACACTTGAAAATATGTCTTTATACTTTTTTTTTTATACGTATCTTATTTGTTCTTGATATGACATGTTTTACTTCATAAATTATAGGAATGAAATAGGTTTAGATATTCTAACTCAAGCTTAAATACTACTAAAGATTTACTCTAGCATAGTTATACGAACACAAATTTTATGGTCACATGACATAATGATTTTGACTTGAGGCTAAAGAATTTTACTCTTCAAGTCTTTGTTTAATAATTACATAACTAATTGGAAAAGAAACATTGACTAAATTTTAGGAAAAAACTTATTAAATAAAAAAATTATAATATTGTTAATGGATTGAACTGAATATGAGCCTTTATAGATCAAATTGACAAAAGTAATTTCTGAGGCCAACCTTAAGTAATATGCTGAGTTTAATACATGATAATCTATTTTCATCTTAAACCCGGGGTTGAATAAATAAGAGATGAGCTTATGAGAAGGCTATTTAGTCTTGGAGTTCACAAAAATCTTGGTTAAGAATTGACCTTCTGTTTTCTTGATTCATTCACAAAAATTCTAACATGCCAAAAAGAATGCTCAATGTTTCAAGTTGGTATTAATTTTCACAGTAAGGCTGCTACAGATAGGATAGGAGAACAACTCAGTAATGGAAATCAAGGTAAAATCCAAAGAAAAAATATACATAATCCTATTTAATGGATATGAGATATGCTTTGTTGCTAAATAATATTATGAGTTTTGAGTTTGATGGTGGAGAGTATAACTCAGACATTTCATCAAACACTTTAGGGATGATTGAGTTCTATGTACCAAACCTTTACCCTTCACAACAAATCAATGCACCGGAAACATCCTTTGACTGGCAATACTATCAACATGTGCCAATTCACACCAGAACCCAACGCTTCCTTCATAAAGTAACTTAAGTGAATGAATTTATTCATGATAACAAAAAACCACCATCAATTAAAGACACTACTGATGTTTTGTTCACTACCCTAGAAACATAAATTATAAAATTTTCCTTAATTCAAAGTCTTTAATGACCTTAACTCATGAAATTTCTAGAATTTTTGCTTGGGATTTGGATGAGAAGTGGTGAGAGAGGTGATGGCTTTGGGACGTTTTTGGAACTTCATAGATGGTGAGAGTTGGGGATTTGGAGGTGGGGTTTACAATGAGACCACAAATTGCAAATGGATTTGTACCCATGAGATCTGTGTTAGGGTATGGATTTACAGCCATGAGGTTTGTATTTAGGTTTGCCATAGGAGTGAGAAAAACTCAACACAGAGAGAGACAGGCTGTGCTTGAAGGAGAGAGAGGTTCGAGGTGAAGGTTGTGATATTAGAGAACTATTGGGTTCTGGAGGCTAATATTACAAAACTGTTTAGCTGAAATTTTTGAGTTAAAAATAGTTTTTTATTTTTTATTTTTAATAATGATGACGTGGAAAATTAAGGGAGTTTCAGAGGCTTCGGTTATATATATATATATATATTACACTATTTATTTTATAATTTTTGGGTTAAATTATATTGTTTAATAGTATAGAATAATTATTACATATCATAAACTCAACAAACTATTAGAAAAAAAAGTTATTTATTATTATTATGTTAAACAAAAACAAAACTGTTATATACTTTTATATAATGTGTGAAATGCTGTACGGCTAGTTCACCATCACAATTTAGCAAAAAAAAAAAAAAAAAAGTTCACGTCACAATTTACAATACATTCAGCTAAAGATTTTACTTTTAGTTAGTCAAATAGGTAAATGTCATTTGTGAACTGCTATAAAACAGTGATAGCAGACAGAACAATAGAGTGAGAGAGAAAACAAAGATAGAGTGAGAGAGTTGTACCACCGATTGGACTGGTTTAGGAGTGCATGGCAAGGCAAGCCGGCGCTTCAATGGGGTAGACAATTTTTTTTTTCTTCTTTTTATTGTTATTTTTTAAGGGGGTTTACTTTTACTGGGTTAGTTCAATATTCTGAGCATAAAGGAGGAGATTCTATAATTTGAGGGAGGGCCCAATGAAGAAAACTTTCTTTAATTTCTAGGTTTACAAATGGGTGGTCTGAGGAAGGAGCTCGACCTCTGTTATGAGGAAGATGATGTCTGTGGGTTTATGGGTATGGTGGGCATGGTGGGTATGGAAGGTTTTGATTGAGGAATCTGTGGCCATGGGCTTGATGAGACCCACAGCAAATGGGTTGCCGTTTCTAGGTTGTAAAGGTTGGATGTGGGTGGTTTATGTCAAGTCGGTGGTCTAAGGAAAGAGATTGATTCCGAGGAAGAAAATGTCTATTGGTTTGTGGGTATGGTGGGTCTTTAGATGCGATGCAATACTTTGCTGTTGGTTTGCAGTGGGTCTGATCAAGGAGGAGCTGGTAGAGGAAGGCAGGGAAGAGATGGCAAATCATCATGAAAGGGAAAGGGAGAGCATTAAGAGGCAAAGCATCGTGAAAGGGAAAGCCTCTGAGTATCGGGTTTATTACTTTTTTTTGTTGGTTTTATTTTTTTTAACATTGTGCTAACGTGAAAAATTGTGAGCGCTTCAGAGGTTTCGGTTTTATATATATATATATGTAGACAAAATTTTCTGTTGTATTTGATTTAACAAGGCTTTTATCTGTGAAACCAAAACCTCCTGCACTTGGGGTCCTTTAGTTTTTTTTTTTTTTTTTTGTTGGTTATTTAAAATAACAAATTATAAAAATTAGAAGGAAAACAAATCACATAAAAAAGTCCAAAATTTATACCATGTTTTAGATTATGTCTCAAGTTTTTAATTTTATCAATTAAAATTCCAAATCATTGCAATTTGAAACTTTCATCCCTCTTCGTTGTTTAGGGAAGTACAAGAGTAAACAAAAGTTGAAAACCATTAATAAAACTTTATATTTTGTGTAGACACCCCATTTTGCAATCTCTAGTTAGCCTCACTTTAAGGGGCAAAATCTTTATTTTAGTATGTAAGGGAAGAATTATGATTTTAAGAGGTTGATTGGATTTTACATTCCAAAGTTTCAAAAACTTGATTTTACACCTTTAAGTTTGGTTTTATTAGCAATTCACCTCCCACAGTTAGTTTATACTTGTTAGGACATATGTGAATCATGTTAAGAACATATATCAATATTTAATGTAATTTGCTAATCTTTTGACAAAACACACTTTACTTGTAATTGAGTAGATCTAGGATGTGTTTAATACTTCATGGAATAAGGTTTCAAGATCAAGCGTTCAAGTCATGCAAGTCTGTCCAAGAAACAAGTGCAGAAGTGCTGGATTTTAACACTCGACAGCTATCTTGACAGCTGGTATCTATCGAGGTTTAAAAGGCTACTCTAGCTCGAGGATCGACAATTGCTCGATAGATAGGCTATCTATTGAGATTTATGAAATTCAGTTTTTTAGAACTGATTTCACTCCAATCTTTGAGTATGTGTTTAGGCTTTCTTTCTCATAGCCCTAAACATATATAAGGATTATTTTAAAGGTCGTTAAAAGTTGCGCGAGTATAGAGTAAAGTCTTGTTCACGCAAATTGTGACTGAAGACAGAATTTGCCCTAGTTCATCTTTCTGTTGAAAAAGCTGCTTTGTTTGTACACCGTAGGGTTTTGTGACCAAGAAGCTTCTTGATCTTCATCTTCTGGATAAACTGAAGAACTTTGCAGCGAACATCTTTCTAAAGTTGGTGATTAAGTCGCGTACTGGGATCCGCGCAATTGGTTAGTCATGTACTGGGAGTTGTGCATCAAAAGGAGAGATTGTCACTACAGAACAAGTCCAATTGGGTATTGGAGTAAGGGTTCAATTGTAAATTGGTATAAGGTACTGGGATTCTTTTACTTATATCTGCTTGTTGTGATAATAGTGAATTCTGAGTAAGGGTTCAATCTCATATTATACCTCCATTGTTTGATGGTACTAATTATGCATACTAGAAAGTACGTATGAGAGCTTTCTTGCAGTCTTTAGATGAGAAGGTGTGGCAAGCTGTAGAGATTGGCTGGACTAAGCCAAAGGAAGCGCCGACCAATTGGGCTGATGCTAAGATCAAGGCGGCAAACTTCAACAGCAGGGCATTCAATGCTTTGTTCAATGCAGTCACTAATGAGGAGTTCAAGAAGTTATCCTCCATTGAAACTGCTAAGGAAGCATGAACCATTCTCTAATGAGGGAACCAAGGCAGTCAATGATTCGAAGCTTTAGAGGCTCACAACAATCTTCGAAGAGATCAAGATGAAAAAGGATGAGTCATTCGATGAATTCTATGCCAAGCTTAAGGACATAGTAAACTCAGATTTTAATCTTGGGGAATCTATTCCTGAACCCAAGATTGTGAGAAAAATGCTCAGATCTCTACCCGAGAGATTTCATGCCAAGATCACCGCGATTAAGGAATTAAAGGATATTGACAAAATTCCTTTGATAGAGTTGGTTGGCAATCTGTAGACCTATGAGTTGGGTTTGTCCAAGATTGGGAAACCGAGCAAAAGCAAGAACATGGCAATGAAAGCCAAGAGCAGTGACATGGATGACTCTTTCGACGATGAAGATTCTAAAATGAAGTCCTACATCACTAGGCAATTCAAGAAGTTTATGAGGAATGCCAATGCAAAGGGCTTCGATTAGGACCATAGACAGTCGAGTTCTTCTCACTCTAAGAGCCAAGACAAAGGGAAGAAGGTTTCCAAGGATAGCGGTCTGTACACTATTCCTTTAAGACCAAAGTGCTTTGGGTGTTAAGGCTTTGGTTATATGAAACAAGAGTGCCATACATATCTCAAGACCATTAGGAAAAGCAAGTCACTTACTAAAACTCTAAGCGACACTATACCTGAGTATGATTCTGAAAATGAAGATGACGGAATCCTAAATGTCTTCACCGCCACTGTCAATCCTACTGAGGGAATTGTAGAAGATATGGATGAAGAAGAAGAATTGGTGGAGTTAAAGTTTGAGAAGACAGATGAATAAGATAACATCCACATTGCCTATGCACAAGTTATACAAGGTCTCAGAAAAGCATAAAAAGTTGTATAGGTTGGCCACCAAGAAACTCAGTGATGTGGAGCTTGAACGAGAAGAACTCTCCACAAAGTTTAATGAAGCCAATCAGACTATAGGAGCACTAAGGTTTGAAAATAATTCTTGGCTGAGAAGACCAAGAAACTCGAGGCAGAGTTGTTTCAAGTCAGGGCTCAGCTGGAGAGGACTTCAAGTGCAAAGCTTGATAAGATGCTCAGTCTATAGAAATCTGCTTCTAACAGAACTGGTTTAGGGTATGATTTCTCTTCTTCTAGTACTGCTTCTACTAGTACTACTATTTTTATTCCTTCTACTAATAATATTGAAACTGAGAAAAATGAAGTTAAACATGAATTAGCTAGTGAGAACATAGACAAGGGTAAGTTTATCTTAGAAGCACACCCTAAACTTGCTAAGAATAAGACTAAAAACCGTAGGGTTAAGAATGGAAACAATCAAAAGCCTAAACAGAAGAAGCAGCATCTCTGTTATCACTGTAGAGCAGCTGGACATACTCGACCTAATTGCTATAAGTGGTTAGCCACTCAACAGAGCAACAATATAATCGTGTTGAGAAACCGAAATCAATTTCCATCCTCCTTTGCTCCTCTTGGAGATCTTCTCAAAGCCTTTATGTTCCTTTTGAACTTGAACGGTTTCAATTCTTCCCCCTTATCGCTGATTCAAGGTTTTGCACAAAGGAAAGGTTCCTCCAAGGTATAGAAGGAAAAAGGCTCGAAGTGATTTAGTCACTTTTCTCTCTCTTCCTCTTTTTGATTGCATTACTTGTGTGTTTTGCTTTATTGTTTTGAGTCACTCTAGTTTTATTCATTGCTTTGTTTTGTTTAACATGTTTTTGTTTTTTTTTTTTTTTTTAGTTTTGCTTTATTTTGTTTTCATAAAATAAAATAAAATAAAATAAAATTTTTGAAAAATTGAAAAATACAAAAATAGTGTGTGTTTGTGTACATTAGTACTTGTGTACTTCGGATGGCCATTGAAACAAAGTTTTCTAAACTTTGTATCTTTTGTAGCTTAGATGAACATCTCTATGAATAACTAAGCAAGTGAACTTTGTGGCTCATGTTTGTGATGAGTAAGATTAAGTAATCTTTTGTACTTAATACTTGTATCACTCTTTTTGACAGGAAGGACTAAAAAATCCTAAGAGAAAGGCATAAATAACCATCTCATCACTCTTACCCGCCAATCATGAAATGATATCTGTATGCTTCGGCATAGCAAAAGTGCAATGTCAAAAACTTAACATAATTGGATATTTCTTTTCTCTCTCTTATATGCCCATGCATGGTTTGCTTAAAAGAAAAATATGCAAAGAAAAATAAAAGCAAAACAAATAAATATGCTTTATATATGATTGCAAGTATGTATTCTAGAAGATGTGGGAGTTATAGGATGTATCTCGAAGGTGATAGTCTCCATAAAATAGTTATAATTGTGTGTGAGTTAAAGTGATTTTCTCATATCTCAAATCGTCATAACATGTAGACACTCATGCAATCTTGTGATGTTTTTCGCACACAACACGCAATATTCTTTGCTACTCTTGATACATGTGCAGGTACAATGTGATTTTGCCATCACAAGGAGCGCATGTGTTAGTGTATGATCACTAAATTGTCTTAACTTGTTTTTGAAATATAAAATTGGTTGGACTTGTTTAGTGTGTGTGTGTGTGTGTGTGTGTTTAGGATCCATGTGCTTGACATTTTTATTGTTGAGAGATGATTTTGAGAGCTTAAAATGTTGGTTGGATCTTTGGTTGAGTAGCATGTTTGATTGAATTCATATTTGTGTTTTTCTCTTCTTGAAAAACTGTTTTTAAGCAACCTTAATAGCTCCTTGACACCTCTCGACAGCTATGCTATCTATCGAAACTCTTCAGCTGCTTTTTCTCACATTCTCGATACCTCTCGATAGCTACTTTGATCCATCGAGAAACCTTCTAGATGCTCAATAGCTTCTCGATAGCTCCCTCGATCCATTGAGAATCATTGCTGTGGACACCCTTCGTTAGATCCTCGATAGCAATTCGTTAGCTAAAAAACACCTTTTTAGTTCTCGATACCTCTCGGTCCATCGAGAAACTAAGATTTCCTATAAATAAGATCCTCGCGATTTCTATCCCATTTCTCCCCGATCTCTCTCAACAGAATGGTTTCTCTCCTTCTCCTAAACACCCAAAACTTAATCTTTCCAACTTCCTCACTTCATTTTCGGTCTCAAGATCTTTGTTCTTCATCCAATATGATATCTTCGCCCTCTTTATTGTGCATTTCATGATCTTCGACCTAACTTTTGGGGTTTTTGAAATTTTTTAAGATTTTTTTCAAAACTTTTGGGTTTTTGATCAAATTTTAGGATGGGTTTTTGTTTAATTGGCTTTAAAACATCATGCATTGCATCACATTTGTATTATAACAATGTTTCATGCATTTAGATGTGTGTTTACTTTGCTGCAATGATTGTGTGCTATTAGGTTTGGATTGGGTTGAGCCCATGATGTATTTAAGTTTGCATGTCACATGTTCATGCATTTTCATCCATATGTATCTTTAAGTTTCTATATTTTTATATATTTATCTTGTTGGTGCTTTTCTGATTGTCTCTCTCTCTCCCTCTATCTCTCCTTCGTGCGTTAGTTGCTTCATGGCACCCAAATGCAAATTCACTCTGTCCCAGAATCCTCTTCGTTCTGGTGCATCTTCTTCCTTTGATCCTACTACTTCTCACGTTCGGTTCCATGATGATAAAGCCCGAAAGGACTTTTCGGAGAACTTTTCTAGATGAGGCATTCATTCAAAACGCCAAGTCATCCTATCAGACTTTTCCGATACTGACCTTCCTACTATCATCTACAGTAGGGGTTGGGAATCACTATGTGGCGCCCCAGTCACTTGTCCCTCTGTGATCATACGTGAATTTTACTCCAATATGCACGGATTCGATACTTCTATACCTCATTTCCTCTCCTGTGTTCGAGGTATGCACATTGTAGTTACTCTGGAGATTGTTTCCAAGGTACTACATTCCTAAGGTAGCGCATCCTGACTACCCTGGTTGCGATCATCTGAGGACTGTGTCTAAAAATGAACTCATGCCTCTATTTTGTGAGACACCATCTTCATTGGGTGATTCTCAAAACACCCGATACTCGAACTTTGCAAAAGGTCCGAGATTCCTGAACATGGTGATGACATTCATCCTTTGTCTCACTATAACACTATCACAGAGCCTCATGCTCACTTTTTCCTATCCTTCTTAGAGCATATCTCTATCGACTTCCTTTCTCACTTCATCTTATCCCTTATAGATGTCTATAGGGATACGACGACCTATGATGAGCTAATTTTTCCTTCGGCTATCATGAGGATCCTTCACCATTTTTCAGTTTCCTTTCCCACGTCTGATCACTTTCCTATGATAAGTGCCATTGATGCCGCTATAGTTAAGAGGAGTGATGCACAGCTTCGCTCGAGGAGGACTCAGACCAAGACGGCCGCTCCTCCAGCTTCTACCGCTCCATCCACCTTCGCTCCTTCGTCTTCTGCAGGTGGAGTTACACTTGAGGCCATCATGGCACAGCTTGTGGGAATGGATGCTCGCCTAGACACACTTAGGGATGAGTTATGTCAGATGAACACTCGTGTCGGATGTATCGCATGACGACAGACAGTCATGGGTGGTTTCACTGTTGCTTCTTCATCTCTACCGACCTCCAAGGATGAGAGTGACGATGGCTTCGGCAGTGATGATGCTGTTGAGGATGCTGATGCTAGCTCGCTCAGTGATGATGAGATGTCTACTTGATATACTTACCCTTTGTCATTCGTGACAAAAAAATGGAGTAGTTTTGGATATGAAAGTAGTCATACTCAAAGGGGAAGGGTTAATATAGGAGATTTTTGTTAGGGGGAGTGTTCATTTTGTTTATTTTGGAGGGAAGTAGTGAGGACTTATGTATCTTTTCTTTTCTTTATCTTTTAGATACATTGTTTATGTACCTTAGGTCTTATGACCATTTTGTGGTAGCATACCTTGTACTGGTTGATGATATATATATACATTTGAGGTTGTTATTACATTTCTTTCATCTATATTTACATGTGTTGTTTCTTTTCTATCTTTATGAACATGTTTCTTATATTCTTGTATGCAATCTTTTATTTCTGTTTCACACTAAGATGTCGTGATGAGTTTTGTTTAAAGTGTTTCAGAAATACAGGTTGTCAAAGTCTGCTTGCTATGAATTCTCTTCTCACAAAGTTTTTCAAGAGTTTGTGTTAGAATAGATTTTATTGTATTCAACAAGTGAGTATGAGTTGAGTGATTTATAACTTCTTTTATATGTTCATTTGTTTGTTGTAGTTTTGTCATGGATTGCCAAAGGGGGAGATTGTTAGGACACATGTGAATCATGTTAGGAACATATGTCAATATTTAATGTAATTGGCTAATCCTTTGACAAAATGCACTTTACCTGTAATTGGGTAGATCTAGGATGCGTTTAATACTTTATGAAACAAGGTTTCAAGATCAAGTGTTAAAACCATGCAAGTCGGTCCAAGAAACAAGTGAAGAAGTGCTGGATTTTAATTCTCGACAGCTATCTCGACAGCTGGTATCTATCGAGGTTTAAAAGGTTGCTCTAGCCCGAGGATTGATTGTTGCTCGATAGATATGCTATCTATCGAGATTTATGAAATTTAGTTTTACAGAGTTGATTTCACTCCAATCTATGAGTATGTATTTAGGCTTTCTTTTCTCAAAACTTGAACATATATAAGGATTATTTTAAAGGCTGTAAAAGGTTGTGCATGTATAGAGCAAAGTCTTGTCCATGCAAATTGTATCTAGAGACAAAATTTTTCCTAGTTCGTCTTTCTCTTGGAGAAGCTACAGTGTTTGTACACCATAGGGTTTTGTAACCAAGGAGCTTCTTGATCTTCATCGTCTGGATGAACTGAAGAACTTTGCAGCCAACATCTTTCTCAAGTTGGTGATTAAGTCGCGTACGGAGATTCGCGCAATTTGTTAGTCGCGTACCAGGAGCCATGCATCAAAAGAAGAGATTGTCGCTACAGAACAAGTCCAATTGGGTATTGGGGTAAGGGTTCAACTGTAAATTGGTAAAAGGTATTGGAATTCCTTTACTTGTAACCGCTTGTTGTGATAATAGTGAATTCTCGAAAGTGGTGACCTTAAAATCACCTGGTGGGGTTTTTGCCGTGTTGGTTTTTCCTATTTGTATACAAATCACCCTGTCAATTTTATTTTCCGCTCCACTTTATTTTAGTTGGTGATTTGTTTGTGCTGCTACATACATTTTGCATGTTAATCTTATTAATTAATAAAATTGGCTAATTAATCAATTAATATATCACAATGGGTCAATACGTTCTTGGCCTATCAATACTATTAAGTGACACATCAACATGCTGATGTGTTTTATTTTTTTGCAAATCAACCCAAAACTGCATCATTTCAGGCCTAAACTTAAAACATGGACCTCTAGCCTAAATGACACTGTTTTAGGCCAAACTCTAAACCTAAAACAAAAACCACGAAGAAGAAACCCCTCCGCTCGGACTGAACCCAAATAGACCAAAACTAGACAAAATAGCAATAAACTAAAGGTGGCAGCACGTTTTTTTGTTTATAATCAATAATTCAAGCTTCATTGCTTTGATTGTACAGTTACTACTACTACAGAATTGGCACACACATTTTCTCAAACACCCACCGTACATAACTATAAACTATCACTGGGATTTCATAATTTCAAATAATTTACCACCCATATAAACAAATAATATCTTTTCAAATAAAAGGAATTCAATTTTAACAGAAAACATGAAAAACCCAAAAACCATAGCCAAAAATGTCATTGAAAAAATCAACACAAATATGACTGAATATTTACACACCTCACTGGTAATAACCACGAAACGAAGCAAAGATTTTTTAATTTCGTTCCTCCAATGGTTTTAATTTACTGTTGTGTTGGAGTGATGCCACGATTTAATGTTGGGAAGTAGCCTAGCATGTAAAGAGAATCTTTGCCACCGCCGCCGCCTAGGTTCATGAGGCGAGCCAATGGTCTACCTAGGTTTAGTTCGAGCCGAGGGGTTTGGGTTAGGGAGGTCTAGGTTCATGGGGTTTGGCGTTTGGGTTAGAGAGGTCTGAGTACTTCTTCGTGGTTTTTGTTTTAGGTTTTAGATTTTGGCTTGAAGTGTTGTCGTTTAGGCTAGAGGTTTTTGTTTTAAGTTTAGGCCTGAAACAACGTAGTTTTAATTGTGATTTGGCAAAAAAAAAAAAAAAAAAACACATTAGCATGATGATGTGTCACTTAACAGCAGAAACTAATTGTGGTGGCTGAATTGCTAACAGAATCAAACTTCAGGGTGTAAAATCAAGTTTCTGAAACTTTAGGGTATAGAATCCAATCAACTCCAAAATTTAGGGGTGTAATTTGCAATTTACCCTAATTTTAACAGTTATATTTTTAAGTACTTAATTGAAAACAAATGTTGAAGTCCTACAATCAAAATGATATGTCACGTGCTTAAATTGGACCATCAAATGGCAAAATATAGACTAGTCAAGATTTAATGGCTAATATATATTCTTGTGATTAAGATTAATACGTGTGATTATAATTAATTAGTGGTGATTGGTTCTCCAAATGAATAATTATGATTGATTATGTGTCACTCAAATTCATCAACCAAAGCTTTCCCCTATGAATAGAGGAGATCCTCAGGTATAAAGCACATTCAAGCCCCAAAGAGAGCTTTTGAGAATGAGTCATTAGGTGATTAATGATCCTTTCTATTTAATCACGAAACTAGTCTCCTAAAAGCCACGAATTATTTAAAATTACAAGCCTAACAATAAATTATTTAAATAAGTAGAATAAAAAAAGCACATACGAAAACAACTTCAACCACAATTTCCTCTGTTACCATCCTCATTCCAATCTCCAACCTCTAGTCTCAAACTTTATTCAATCATCAAAAACTGTAAATATTAAGCATTTCTTTTTACTTGCTCCTTTGAATGCCCGAATTGCCAAAAAAAAAAAAAACATTAATAATTATAATCCTTTGACTTGCTCAAAGCCAAAAATTAACAACTAATTTAAGAGAAAAAGAATGTTGACCCTTTTGGATTTTTTAACTTATTGATAAATTTTAAAATATTTTTGAAAATAACTATCTGTTTTAAGAAAGTAAATATTCTAATATCAAGCCCAACTCTTCGAGATCTCTTAGGGGGAAAATTTTTAGATTCTCTTGAAGTATAGTAACATAGTGTTCTCTTCTCTCACATTCAAGGTGGACTCCACTATAAATTTAATTAGTAGAGCCCACCATAAATATGAGAGGATGGAGCATCATTCTCCGTACTCCGAGAGTACCTAAGAATTACTCCTCTTAGGGAACAAGCAACAAACCTAAGCCTTTTGATTTTACGATGGTGAACTGGTCCGAATGTCCCTTGACAAGTTCCTTCTTGTCAAATCCATACTTTAAATTTTGGGTTTAATTAAATTGCTTTCTTTTTAGAAACTAACAATATGATTTTTTATTCTTTTAGATTTATTATTACAAGAAAAGATATTGAAAATTGAATACATAAAGGTTGTGGCTCCAAGGAAACAAGAAGAACCTTCTCTTCATGATAATCGGGTTAGTTCCGTTGATGGTTCATGATGGTTCATAGTTCCGTTGATGGTTTCTGTTGATCTAGCTCAGTTCAAAAACTAATGAACTGAGCTAGATCAACAGAAATCATTAGATAGAAATTTACTAAAGAATTCACAATCATTTCTCTTATGCATTTCAATCTTTCATATGGGTATTTCAGATTTTGATTTGGTATTGTTTCAATCTTTCTTATGGGTATTTCAAATTTTAATTTGGTATTATTTGTTACTTACTGAGTCAAGTATTTTTGGTAATAATGGGTTTTTGACGTGTAAAATAGTTTTTGTAATTTTTTCATTATAAAAATGTCACGTCATTAAAAGGAGAGATTAAATTTTATAAGAATATGATGTAAAACTCAAGTTATAGGTTTTTCAATCCCAACATGTCATATCATCTTATAACATATTAAAGAGTAGGCACAAGTACACTCAATTAATTTTAATACTCATCTGAAAATCTAACCCCAATGGGAGTTTATTGAAATATTATTAGGTATAGTAAGATATATAGAATTTTAAGTAGATAGTTGATGTGTTAATCTTTAATTGGATGGTGTAAAACACGAGTTTTACACTCCATCATTTCTAAGGACATGTTGGGTAGATTGTAATAGGTGCGGTAATGTAATGATTATTCTTATGGTTTAATTATTCTTTAGTTTGATTATGTTTTTATTACTATAAATAATCATTTATTATGAATAACTATTCTTCAAAATGAAGAATAATTATTCCTTTTTAAAAGGTTGTATTAGCTATTCCTTAGTAAGTGCAATAATTTTAAAACTTAATATATTTCCAAGTAAACAAACTTTCCATATACATCTAACAATTATAAAAATAAAAAACCATAAAAAAATAACACATATCTCTCTTAAATTTAAAAATAACTATTTTTAAGGAAATATAATTGTATGAGTAAAAAATTTCATAAAATAAATGTTAAGTTTCATTCTAATGTTATAACTCACAACCAAACTAATGAATAGGTTTAGTTATTACATTACAACACATTTTATTCCTAGTAATAAAGATTACAATTCTTGTCATAATCCTCATTCAGTGTACCAAACGTCCCCTAAATTCGGGCTCAAAAAAGAAATGTCAGCTTACTATTGCATTAGCCAAGTAAGCAATACTATTAACGGCAATTTAGCAAAAAAAAATTAATACCACTTGTTTTTTAATATTTGAGGGATCATTATTAGTACATACTTAAAACTTAAGAGACCAATTATACTTAAAGGTGATTCTCAAGAAAAAAAAAATCACATGATAAACTTCAGAAATATAATATAGTTTCACAAAAAATAATGAGGCTAAGATGTAATATAATCAGCTAAGATTTAATTGTAAGTATAAATCTTTTTTTTTTTTTCTTTTTTGGTTTTGTTAAACTTGCCAGTTGCCACCCATCCATAAATCAGTTATTATTATTATTTTTGATTAATAGGCACACAAGTTGGACCGCCCCATTTGCTACACCGTGGGAGAAAAAACTTAGGTACTTCAGGAGTAATGCTCCCTCCTCTCTCATGAGGGGTGGGCCCTATGGTAGGACCCACGCTTGGGGCCCACCTCTCATGTGAGAGGAGGGAGCATTGCTCCTTGAGTATGTAAGAATTACCCCACCGTGGGTGGGTCGGTCAGGTGTAAATGGCTAGATGTGAGAGAGACAAAGAGGGTTGTGGTGTGGTCTTGACCTAAGAGAGAATGAGAAATGGAAAAGGAACTAAGGAAGCTTCTGGTATATATAGGGCAAGTGGCATTAAAATGACACCTATTCTTTTTTTTTTTTTTTTTAAACCTCCTTGGATGAAATGACGTCATTTTATTATAAAGTTTATTTTGTATGAATAAAATAATATTAATACTTTTTCATTTGGTAAAATACGTGACAAAATTCAATCTATTTATTTTAAAATAGATGGATAAATTTTCAAAACCTCATGGTCAAGGTTGGAATTACCTTAAAACTTCAAGATAATGGTATTCATTTCTCTATATAAAAAGCGCAAATGAGCAAATAGTGATTTCGCTACAGTGCATTTGGTTTATTCAAACCGCATTGTTCATCAGACTTTTTTTTTTTTTTTTTTTTTTTTTTTTTTTTTCACCGGTATTGTTTGTGCTTTTTTGTCTTTTCCTTTAAATATTTATTATTTATATGTGCGTATAAAGTTACACCGACTTAACAAACTTTTACAATATTTTCACAATTATTTGACAATCTGCAATATTCATTGGCCTTTTTTTTTTTTTTTTTTTTTTCCACAGTACGCTGGTTTTGCTTGTGCTCTTTTTGTCTTTTCTTTTAAATATTTATGTGTGCATACACAGTTACACTGACACAACACATTCTTACAATATTTTCATAATGTTTAAGGTGTTAATTTTTTATAGGTCAAAATAAAATAATAAAATAAGAAACTGAGAATTATTACCATCTAAAACTCAAAATACGTGAAGAAAATTTTTTAGATGTTAAAATTTAGTGAGATTATTTTACACATTACACAATAAATATTTTAAGAATCATAAGCTTTCATTAGGATTTAACTGAGAAAATAACAATATGACATATTTGCTATTTTCCAAAATATTAAGGGAAAAATTGCTTGATTTTAAAGTTTAGGGAGTAATGCTATGTCCACAATATTTTCATAATAATTTCACAATAAATTTTATGTGGCAAGGTATTTTTGATAGATAAAAAAGTGATATCAGTATTGGGCTCAGTTTAAAACCAATAACAACTTGTCATTTAAAATTTGTTCTAAAAATGTTATAGTTGTAACTTTTCTCTCAAATAATATATATATATATATATATATATCTATTTAGATACTAAAAATGAAGGTATTGTGAATATGTTATAATATTTTGTTGTATTTTTAGACTTATTTTTTAGTATAGTCAAATTGAGTGAGCCAAAATTCACAGTTTCACACACAATTTTCTTCTATTGTCTTTTTTTTTTTTTAATGCATAATTTTAAAACCAGTAATAATTTTCACCTAAGATTTGCTGTTAAAATACTATGGACGTAGAAAATAAAATAATAATATCTAACTGAGACCTACCATAATCGGAAATAAAAAGTATTGCGAAAATGTTGTGACATTTTATTAAGTTCTTAGGTTTCTTTTTGTGTGACATTTTTTTTTTTTTTTTTTTGTCGAGAAAACTGTAAAGAATTTATCATTAATAAGGCAGAAAGCCTCCGTCAAGAATTACAAAGCTCATTACATTACTATGAATGTCCTTTAACCAGACTTGTGGCTCATACAAATGTTCGCGAGTTTGTCTGCAACATTGTTTCCTTTTCGCTTTGTGTGTGAGAAGGATACCTTTCTCAACCTTGCTAATAATAAAGAACGGGCTTCATTTATTTTGTGTCCAAATGCAGCCAAGCAAGGCTGATCAGCAGTGAGGTGTTTAATGATAACCTCTGAGTCGCCTTCGAACACAACATCCTGGAGCCCAATTTCTATTGTGAATGATACGGCTCTCCTGCATGCCAGTGCTTCCAGGTCTTCCAAAGTAGGTGGTAGGGTGATACGTTCTAAAAGGGAAGCGAAAACCATGCCGTCCGAGTCACGAGCCACCACTCCCATACGTTTTGTGTGACATTTTGTTGTATTACTATGCTGCATTTTTTGTTTAGTCAAATTTGGTGAGCAAAAATTCATTGTTTTAAGCACAATTTTCATCAATTGGCTTTTTATTTTTATTTTTTTAAAATACACAGTTAAAAGTGGTTAGTCCAATTTAAAAGTAGTAACAATTTGCTACCTAGGATTTATTATGAAAATTTTGTTGATGTAGAATTACTCTAAAATAAAATAATAAAATATTAGACCAAAACCCACCATAGCTAAAAATAAAGGTATTGTAAAAATATCGTGACATTTTGTTGTGTTCCTAAACTTTTTTTTTTTTTTTTTTTTTTGGTTTAGTCAATTTGTTGAACCAAAATTCATTGTTTTATGCATAGTTTTTTAGGTTGATTTTTTTTAACACAGTTTCAAGTTAAAAAAATAATAATAAAAAAAAAAACACATTGTTTTACACACACACACACACACACACACACACAAATTGACGAAGTAACACTTTCCTCCTTTATGTTTGAGGTAGTTTCATTCCCTCCAAACTAAAGTAGAATAATTTCCTCTATATTTTGTAAATTAGCATAAACTCTTATTGTTACTCTCTTAGTTAAACCCTAAAGAAATCTTATAATTCCTAAAATATTCCATTGTGCAATGTCTAAAATACTCCTACTAAATTTTAATGTCCCAAATAAATTCTTCATGTATTTTGAATATTATGTGGTAGACTGGTAGTCATGTTTGGAAAGTTAGAATGATAATATATGGTGTTCTATTTGTTACCTAGAGAACACTAATATATTAGTTTTAATTCTTCTAGACTTATAATTTTATCTAATAGAAACTTTGATGACAGATGTCTTTTGTTATTTTATTCTTTTTTTAATTTCTTTACCTACTTAAAAGGGTGTTTATTAAAAATAAGTAAGTTAAACATCGTAGTTAGACTCATAAAATAAGATAATAAAGAATGAAGTATGAATAACAAAATTTTCATTGTAGATGGTTACAAGTATTTAATTTGATGAAAATCTTTAAAAAAAATTGTAGCATATATCATCATTCACTGCGAAAATTTAAATATTATGGAAAGATGATGACGTTCATTATCATTCTTTGTAGCATTTTTTGTGAGTAAATATTTTAGTAAATAGATTCGAAGAAATCTAGTACTATATATAAAAGCAGAAGCCTTTAACCAGGTGCTGCCATGTTAGGAAAAATGCCTATCTAAAATTCAGCCACGTATAAGTCAAAAAGCGATAAATTAAGTTTTTTGGCAATGCTACAACACCGTTTAAAAGCCACTCTGAAAATAAAAAAACGGTACGGTACAATGTTTGGAGTGTCTTCCTCTCATTAAACGTCTTTATAAAAACAAAAACCCACTTATCAAAAGAGAAAAAAAACGCAAACCGAAAATCCTATACACCGTATTCCCAATCGCTCACCCTAACTTCCGTTTCTCCTCTCTCGGATTCTCTCTCTTTTTCTTCCTTTTGAATTTTCTGAACATCTGCGCTTGCGATACAGAGATAGAGAAGGAGGAAAAAAAGAAAAGAACCCTTGCGATACAGAGATGAGGAGACAAAGTTCGTATGGCCGGCCATCACCATCATTTTCCCACCACCATCCGTCCCCTTGCCAGAATTATACCACCGGAACCGGTACTGGTAACCTAAAGTTGCACATAGGAATTGAGATATGGACATAGAGAGAACTACCACCAGTAAGTTTTTCTTTTTTCATTCTTTCTTAGATCTGGGTATGGGTATGGGTATGAAATATGAACTATTTTTGAGAAATTTGGTTGGATTGATTTTTATTTAAGTATTTGGGTTACATTAGGTTTTGATTTGATTTTTTGAAATTTAGGGTTCTAAATGATTTAGACTTGGAGAGGGCAAAGACAGAGACAAATAAGAGAGAACGTGAGTTCGTTATTTGGAAAAAGCGTTAGTAACAAGAGAAATCTGACATTTTCTGGTCAGACCGCCGGAAACCTTTCTCGGTAATTTTTTTTTAAATATTGCTTTAAATGTTTGAGTTGATTTTCATTCAAGATTTGTCTTCCTTTTTTACTTTTCCCCCCTAAACTATACTCTTAACTACACTCTTAGATACCAAGGACAGAAAAGCAAACATCTCCTTCCATTAGAGAGCGAGAGGGAGATTGAAGAAGTTTGATTTTTTTAATTTGATTTTGATTGTCAATTTTTCATATACTTACCACTACAATTATTGTTTCTTCATGTCTTATTGTTAATAATACTGCTGCTAAATTATTATGTGGCTATCTTAGTTATGTTCAAGATGTTGGCTACTTGACTCTTTAAAGCTTTGTTTTGCTTCTTTTTTTTTTTTCTTTTTTTTTTGGAAATATTTATCGTATATTCAACAGCAAGCCTCTGTGCACCTTGATTAATTGGGTGTATGTCCTATTGTGTTATGAGGTGAAGTAAAGGGTCTTTCTTAACTTGGTTCCTTAATATATTCAGGCTAGGTCTTCTTTACACCTCAAACGTAAGATGAAACCATGGTTTGTCCTATGAAAAATAGTCTTGCAAGGATTGAAGAGAGCATTTATGTGTTGCTCTATGAAATGTAAATGACAGAGGACATAAGTCTTATTGTAGTGTTATTTTTTATATTACTTCAAATATTTATCTACTTGCCTTTTGTTTCAATGTGTAAAACAAATCATAGTTATTCAGCACTGGTGGATGTCATTACAGTGCTAGCAAAATGGTGTGAAAGAGATTTAGGGTGGTTGTGGAGGGCAGTTATTTAGAGGTTATCAATCTGGTGGTTGTTATTGTAGTGTTTGGTAGTGTTGAAGATAGGGAAGAAAGTGCTTGAGGCAATTAGCTATGTTTTCATTGCTTTTAATTCATACTTAGAATTACAATTAAATACCTAAATTTGTTAAATTAGTTGTTTTTTAAACCCATCACAAAAATCATTGTTATTGGAGTTTTAGAATGGTGGATAAACTAGCTTTTTTTTTTAATCATTAAAATTAACAAGATGGGACTCAAAAATTAATCTCTATATTTTCTAAACCTAAATCGTTCATAGCCAAACCTGCAAATTTCATAAGATTTGTTATTTTTTTTTTTACCTCAACTCAAATAAACTTTGATTCTAAATATTCTGAAGTAATATGTTTGCATATGTAGATGTGGGTCATGAGTTTGTATATGAGGTCATTCTTTTCCTTGGGTTTGTGTTTGAACAACTTTCAGTGAATCCATATCTCTAAATCTCAGTTCCTTTTGTGCTCTATTCTTTTGCTTGATGTTTTTTCCCCCTTCTTATTGCCTCTTTCGTGCTTTAGGGTATTGAATTTTTTATTGCTCGATTTTTTAACTAGAGCTCTACTTCTTTTGGGTTTGTTCATTTTGAGTTTTTAGATTGCTGGGTTTTAAATGCTGTGTGATTCCAATAACTTAGTGTGACTCTGAGTTCTTAATGTAGTGCTGTGGTGTTTGATTTTGTTGTTTGTTTAGTGTGACTCTGAATTCCTGGTGTTTGAATTTTCTGCAGTAATTTTTCTGCATAATTGTGTTTATTATGGTCTTTCATTTAGACATGGTTTATTTTGGCAATAGTGATGAAACTGTTTCGCTTTGGGACTACCGTGCATTCAATCATCAATCTGCTAATGTGATTATCATTGGTGACACTAAAATGAGTAATGTTTTGCTCTCATTTTTCTATTGTCACTTTTTTTTTTTTTCATTTTTTATTTGCTCAGTTCAAGATGTGATCTAGATTTGGCATGTTGGTACTGTTGTGGGTGTGGATACCGAAACATGTGTTGAATACTATCTTAATGGACCTGCTACCTAGGAAGTTGTTAACGAATTGCTTTTAGCTGAGGTAGAGGGTAGACCTAAATTTCTTTCCTAATTGTTTATCTTTGCACAATGGAAGGAAATTCTTAAGTACATTAAAAAAAAAAGGTGTTCCAATAAATCATTGAGGATGATTTTGAGATGAGAAAATTTGCATAGATCACTATTATCCATAGAAACATCATTCGAAGTTAAATTGAATTAAAGGGAGTAGATATATCATAGCCTCTAAAGAGAATAATTACACAGATCACTATTACCCACAGAAATCCTTGGCATGTTAAATCAAATTAAAAGGACAAGAAATATCATAAAACCAAAAGGACCCCTTCTAACAAAAAGATGACTCAATTTTACATTTCTCTGGAGAATGTGAGAAGGGCTACAGTATTTCTAATTGTAACATCTTTAGTGGATGGAAAATCCCCATCTCTTCTTTTGCCTAAAGAAAGAAAGAACTTACATAGATATACAAATTTTCACAACTGTTTGATCTTAGAGGCACCATATCACAGTTCATGTAAGCAAGAAGTGAGATCAATGAAGATGTCATCACTGCAAGGAATTGTGAGACCACCCATTGGATGATCATACCTGAATGCTTCCTCAGCCTTACTAAGCAATTCCTTTTAATTGCTTTTTGAATGAGTAGGAGCGTCAAAGAATGTGCTTATTGCAACAGATTAGGCAAACTGATTAGAAAGCATAGTTAAAAAAT
Organism: Lithocarpus polystachyus; assembly: GCA_033629205.1. Classification (NCBI taxonomy): domain Eukaryota; kingdom Viridiplantae; phylum Streptophyta; class Magnoliopsida; order Fagales; family Fagaceae; genus Lithocarpus; species Lithocarpus polystachyus. Next base: position 48,429,413 of record CM066163.1, read on the forward strand.
AAAATAAATAATAAAAAAAAAAAACAAAAAGGAGAGAATCCTAACAGTATATTTTATTACTGTAAACTAAGGTATTAAATTGCTTTAGATAATGCAGAAATTGACCAAAAACCAAAAGCAGAATCATTATATACAAAATAAAGCATAAAATATTACTTTATGTTGTTAAATTTGAGTTTGGTATTGATTCAAATTTTGTAATGTTTCATTCATATAAAACTGCCATGTTTTCTGAATTTTAGATAATTATAATTAATTTTATGACACACAATCACATGTTTTATAGGATATCAGTTTCTAGCACCTCATTTATATCAACTCTTATTACGAATTCTGTATTTATAATGACATATTTTACCTCACATGTTAATTCAGATCAATCATCCCTGACATATAAGACTTTTGGCTACTATTCGAGAAGAACTACTGAATTAAATTGAAAGGTTAGGAAAGCCTTATTTTCCTTTGTAGCTGTTATTTAGTTTATAACTCTTTGTCCTTTGTTAATGCTTGATTAAAAAAAAGTAAAACTAAAATAGTTTTAAAGATTATCAAATATGGAATCTTTGATTCTAAAAATAAATGCTAAAACTTATTTCTTTCCTTTACCATGATATGATAGCAAAAAGAAAAGGAAAAAAAGAAAAAAAAGGAAAATGCAAGAGAAGCACACCTATAAAGACAAATGCTAATGTTTGAGAAACGATGCAAAAGAAAATGGCATGAAAGAAAAAATAGTTTACAAAATAAACTTGCCCAGGCAAGGAAATTCAGGGGAATGGTCATTGCTGAAAAAAAAAAAAAAAAAAAAAAGAGGGATAGAACGGCATTAACTCATGACTGCTCTTTGTTGCATTCACTTGGTATGAACTTTTATGTGTCAAAAGGTTCGCTTCTCTTTCTGCCACTCTGTACTTATTAGTTCTTTAAACATTCTTTTTTTTTTTAAATTTGAAAATAAAACTTTCAATTCACATTTGATTATCAGATATCGATGTTGACATGGGCCATTTCTTTGGAGAAACTAGGTTGAACGTAAGTACAGATGATACTTTGGTAGAAGATGGGTCCAATTGTTGTGCTGCTGCTTAAGGAATCCATGGATCAGAAAATGAGTGGTTGTGAAGAATTTCCAAGTAAATGACTTGACTTAAATATACAAGAAAAAAAAAAAAACTTGACTTCCATTTTTGTTCATGTTAATAATGTTCCCATATTTAAAATTCATATTGGAAAATTTACTGAACCTTGAAATTTTGGCCCACCTTATGTATGTGTGTATTGTGGTTCAATTTTATGGTATGAAGAGAGAGCAGTAAAATCTAAGAGGCCTAGGAACTCAAAATTCACTCTCTGTTGTATCTATTTAATTGTTAGTCTCTATCTTTCATACTATTGAATACTTTGTTTTGTAGAGTTATTTTGGAACTCCGTGCATCCATCTTAATTTCATTAATTTTTGAATATAGGCTCAGGTTGTTGTTTTTCCTATTAAATAAGTAGTGTTGTACTCAAATTTGTTGGTTTTTAAGTAATGGTTTGATTCAAGTTCTAATTTGAAGATTTATTGATTAAGGAATATCAAAATCTTTTTTTAATATTTAGGTGTGGATAGACTCATTACATGAATTTGAGTGTCTATGTTCTGAATTAGCAACATGTGGAGTATTTTTTATATTATTTTTAAAAAGTATTTGAACAATGGTAATTTACACAATCTGTTTAGTGCACATTTTTTATAACCTAGATTTTTTTTTTTCTTTTCTTACATGCTTGCTTTTTGTTTCCTTTAAAAGGTTGGACAGAATGCCATGTTGTCTTTTGTTTTTTTTCCTCTCTCTCTCTCTCCTTTGATGGAATGTCATGTTGTCTTTGGCAAGATGCTATATGGGATGGATGTCGTCTACAATAGTTACGTAGAAGGATATATTTTGTTATTATTTTGGGATGTTATTCTATTTGGTCAAAGAGAACTTTTAAATCCTCTATTATTGTTGAGATTTGCAGATTGTACATATTTATTTTATTGTGGCTAAAAAAATGTTAATTGATGCATTTTCTTAGAGATTAGTATTATTGTAGATGTTTAAATGAAGTAGTGCATAAACACTGACTAAACCCTACTAAATTGTTATAGTAATGTTAACTATTGTCTGTCCATTTTTATACATAGTCTCTAATTTCAATGTTTTCTCTATTGTACGTTTTTCCTTATATGTGGATCAAATATGCCAATTGAAGAGTGGTTAATAGTATTGCTAACATATAATTTATAAGATTTCCAATTGAAAATCAACATTTTGAAGAAAGTTTGACTATGATGAGAACTATTTTGGTACTTATTTTTTCTAGCTATGATCACACATGTTTGGATTGTGGGTCATCTTTGTTTATGATAGGTTTCATTCCTCCACAACGCATGTCAGTACCATGTAAAATATTTTTTTACATCATTTTACAGTTGTGAGCAAATTTAAGACTCTAACGATATTGAAATTCTTAAGATATCCTATAATGCCAAAGTAGGTATCTTAATTCTTTAATTTTTAGGTGGTAGTTCTAAATAAATTGGTTTCCTGTCAAAATGATTGGATATGGAATTTTATGGTTCTATTTTTTCTTTAATTCTTTTATCAAGATAATGTTCAGTTTTATTTTCATTGTCCAAGCATATATACTCTATTTTGTGAGTTCATTATTCCTCTTTAATATGAATGGGAATATTAAATTAAATAGTTAAAATTGAGTTTGGTGTCAAACAAAGTTTGAAAGTATTTTTACGGTTCATTTGTTTAAACACAACAAGCTTTTTTGGATTTTAGATAATTATAATTTTTAAGCTGGTATACATATAGTAAATGAAATTTAGTTTCTAGAGCCTCATCCATTCTAAATACCTTTTTTTTTTCCACGTGTTTTTGTAAAAGCAAAAAGGCAGATAAGAAAGATTATGATTTCTATAAAACATATAAAGGGTCATTCATTGTAATAGTCATTTAAGCTATTTTGAAAATTTATAAAGGTAACATTTCACTGAAATAGAAGACTTGGAATGGAACTTAGAGACAAAAGTATCAATTGTACCTATACAACTTAAAAAATTTATAATAACCTTTACGTTTCTTAAAAAAAATTTCTTTTATATTGCAACACATATTGATGACATGCTAAGTCAAAATTTTTAATGACAACAACATAAATATAGGGTATTGTATTGCATGTCTTATATGAAAGACAAAGGCCAAACCTATCAAAGGAATTTTATGGTGAGTGTTGTAAAGCTGACCTTAAATCATAAAATGACCCCGCACATTGCGCGGGTTAAACACTAATTGTGATAGTAAATAGATATTCAAATAGCTATTTTAAATCTAAGAGCATGATTTCATACTTCTTCAACCAAAAAAAAAAAAAAAAAAAATCTATATTAATTTCCTCACAAAAAGGCAGCACGTGCCTTGCACGTGCAACCCACACTAGTAATCAAAAGAAAAGACAATGGGATTTTCGTTTATTTTATTTTTTTTGGTTGGCACTTGTTTTTTGTTTTGTTTTTTTTTTGTTTGTCATATCTTTAGAAATACTATGTGTCGCACTGGAAGGGTAGTAACTGCCGAATGCCGATCAATAATTGAGATGAATCATTTATGCACTTGCTCAGCAAAAATAGGATAGAGTTATCTGGTATGTGAAGGAGACGCTTTATTCCCATACAGAATCACTCTTATGCATCTCACTGTTCCATGGAGCACATCCTATGTATCTTTTATGCACCTAGTTTCGAGAGGTAGAAACATCCTTAATTCCTCGTCTAGGTCGATTGTAAAACATACATTTAAAGAATCAAATTGGTCGATGTTAAGTTATAGATTGACCTCGGTTAATTAATGTAATTATCTATGTTGATTAATTAGATCAAATTACATAGAAAATATAAAGGCACAAACAAATTACCACATAAACTAAAGTGCAGCAGAAAATAAATTTGACATGGTGATTTGTTAATTAATGGGGGAATACTTCTCACAAGGCAAAAACTCCACCAAGTGATTTTCAAGTCATCACTCCCAAGAATCACTAATCAAGAATCAAGTGGTCAAAAGTATAAAGAATCTTACCACTACCCTGAACTATCCCAAAATACCAACCTACAGTTGAATTTTTACACCAATCTCCAATTAGACTTGATCTTATAGAGACTACTTCTTTTGCACGAATCTCAGTACGTGACTAACTTCCAGCAAGTGATGTTTGTTGTTAGATGCAAAGTTATTCACTTCAATACACTTTGAAGTAATGGAAGTACTTGGTTACAAAACCTTAAGGCGCATAAGAACGCAGTAGCTTCACCAAGAGTGTTTGAGTTCTCTAATTGAGTCTTTGTGTCTTGTGATGACTTTAAAATAAAGCTTTTATATCCTCTAGAGGTTTAGTGAACAAAACCCTAGAAGTCCAAGTCATCACAAGTTGAAAAACATATCTGAGATTTCTAGATCTACAAAGCTTGATAGATCAAGAGGTGTTGAGAGATATTGAGATTCTTCATTTATTCTCGATAGAAGCTAGTGTTGAGGTTCATTTTTTCAGTTTTTTTTTTTTTTTTTTTTTTTTTTCACTTGTTTCTTGGTGCAATCTTCATATTTTCAATAATACCACTTGTCTTGTTTGTAAAACATACTTCATGATTCTAGAAACCACTTGGAACTACCCAATTACAAGTAAAATACGTTTTGTCAAAGGATATGCCAACACATGAAAAATATGACCTTAACAATTTACTATGGGATTTAAGTGATAACAAAGTGGTAATAACACTTTTGTGTTGCCCTATGCCTATGGTTTGAACCCCACTATCTATCTATCTAAAATAAATAAAAATTGTTACCTACAATATAACAAGATGGGATCTATTTTGTAATTAATCCAAGTCCCATCCATCTCTCACTTACGTATTTTTCCCTCAAGATAGAGGTGGGCTAGGTGGCGGTAAATCCCCTCCAATGTTGTCTAATAGTATTGATTTTTATTTTATGGCTAATAAAAGTATTAGCCTCCGTGAGTCTTTTAACTCAACTGACATATCTAAGATTCAAATCCCCCATCTTCGAACTATTGAATTATCAATAAATAAATAAATAAAAATACTAGCAAAAAATTATTTTTTTTTAAAAATGCGCACCACAGCCTCCACTACATATTACCCAAGACAGCACTACTCTAAGAACTGAAGGATACCTTCCGTTTGTTGGACTTGAAAGTTTTAATATTTACTAGTTATTGAATTATGCTTCGCATGATTATTAATAAAACCTATCTTTAAATTGTAATGGTTTTCTCAAATCTCAACCATTTTTGCAAAATCCTATCATAATTGAAGTGTTAAAAAACTCCAAGTACAATACATAACACGTTCTTGTTGACTTTAGGGGTGGAAAAAAACATCATAATCTAAAGAAAAGCTTTAGGCTTCGTTTGAGAGGAGGGAATGGAATGGAATTGAATAGAAAAAATATTTTTAAAATATTTTTTCCTCCCCTTGTTTGGGAGTTTTAATGGAAGGAATGGAAGGTTCATTCCCTTGTTTGGGAGTTAAAGTGGAAGGGAATAGAATGGTTAGGAGGGAACACTCATTCCTCCCATTTCGCTCAAAACCTCAAATTTTTGTTCCCCCAAAATTAAGAGGAATAGGAGGGAATGGATTTAGGTTTAATGAAATTTTTGATAAAACCCCTAAAATACCCATCGGCCCTTTTTTTCTCATTAAGCTGTAAAAAAATATAGCTATCATTCTTGCAAGCCCGTTCTCTGCAAAGTGAAGCTGCTGCCGCTGGTCTTTCTTTTTCTTTTGTTTGCTGTAATTTTGGTTATTGCTCAAACCAAGTAAGTCTATCTTTTTCTTTTTCTGTTTTGTTGTTTACTAGTCATTTTTTTTTTAATGAACTGTTTACTAGTCATTCATGAGAGTGATATATAGTGTTTTCGTACACCTAAAAACCAAAACAAATCTACATTCTGTGCACCTAAAAACCTTAAATGGAAAATATGAAAAGAAAAGAAACGAAGAATGGTACCTATATAGCTAAAAAAAATTGTATTTAGAAATTTGAAAGTGGGAACTACTGGAGAGGAGCACTAGTACTAGAAAAGACACAGAGAAGTTATGAAGTATGAACAAGGAGGAAGGCAAAACATAAAGTGATAAAAAGTGTAGATGAACTTGTTAGTTTTTAGACCCCTGTAAACTAGATTGTTTAACCTAATTAATTGACCAAGTGAATACTTAGGTTTATTATTCATACCTAGGTTAAAACAAAACAATCATATCATGTAACGCAGTGGAAAAATAAATAACACAATGATATGATGACTCAGGAAAACTAAACCGGTAAAAAACCTGGGGAGAATTTAACCTAGTTATCCTCAAGGTAAAAAGCAAATCCACTATGAAAGAATTGAAGTTTGTACAATAGAACTTAGACCACTAACATCCTATTGTAAAACTTACTACCATGACCACGTGATAGCTCCGAGTTCACGAACTACTTTTTTCTTTGATCTGCAGCAACCACAAGTTCTCCTACTAGTGACTTTGAGACTTCACTCAAATGTTTCGAATCTTCTTTATAGTTCTTTATGCAGCAACTGAAGCAATTATCAAGTATTTGATGTGAATCTTGATCTTGATAACTCTATGTGTGTGTATGAAGGTAAACACCAAAAAATCTCACAGAAGATTCAACAAACAACTCTTCAAAAGAACTTAGAGAGCTTTTGGGTACAAAACCCTAGATCTGCAAAAGAGGAACACTCTTCTTTCTCTAAAAAGCCTCATAAAAATGTGCTTAAGGTTTCCTTTATATACTAGGAGTAAAAGACTTAACCCTACACGTTTATTGGGCTTGGGCTGAATTGAAAATTCTGCAGAAAATTATATCTACAAGACTTTTGTTCGATCGAGTCTAATTTTAGATCGATCGAGCCTTGCAGATTTGTCCAATAAATCCTGCAATCACTTAATTCCAATTTTACAATAAATCACACTTTGAGCAAGCCTAAACTTAGACTCTATGTTTTGATCATGGTTTGCCAACATAATACATATTGAAGTTCTAATACATTAGTTCCTAAAGTCTTAGAACCTAACAGAACTAATGAAGATGTGATGAAATTCGTAGAAATTGAGGAGACAACAGACAGGTGTGTTGTTACGAATAAACAAAAGTACACAAAATTCAAAATGAGAAGAAAGTAATATATATGTGATGAGGAAAATTAATAATAAAAAATTTTAAAATGTTGGAATTTGGAAATTAAGTTGTCTTGGGCAGTGTGCTTAGCTGAAGAAACCAAGCCACTGCCCAGCCTTATTTCAAAATTTTTTTTTTTTTTTTTATGGTATTGATTTTGGCTTTCTGTTGCATTAAGCCATTAACAGAATTAATTAGTATTTTAATTAAAACAATAGTAGTTTAGGACTTTAAGTGAGTTGGATTAGATTATTTTTAATATAAATTTATTATGCCACTTTGTCTGTTTCCATTAAAATATTTGACATTTTATTTCTTTTGTGAAAGTTTCTTGTTCATGTATTTAATTATATGTTAAAATATAAAAAAATATTTAATTTATAGTTTAAAAGAATGCAGTAGTATATTGTGAAGTGTCCAAATTTTATAATGAATTGAAAATGTGCCTATAATTTCTTTGACTAGGACTCCGACTAATAACAAAACTATTTTTTTTTTTTTTTACATAGATGGATTTGAATGATGAGGTACTTAAGACCATAATTTTTTCGGAATATATGCGGAAACCAGCCTTGGTTCATGCTTCATACCATTATTTGTGCTACATTATTCATTGAAGGCAACGATCCAAAAGACGTGTTCCCCACATTCCTACATAATTAACCATAGAAAGGCAATTAGTTCATGATGAAATAATGCATCGACTTAGATCTAGTGAAAAATATTATGATGTAATACGCATGGGTCCACAAGCTTTTAAGGTTTGTGTGACATTTTGTGAAGAGACAGTGATCTTCAAGACACACAATGTGCCACGGTTGAAGAGCAAGTTGCCAAGTTTCTTCACACTCTATCACATAATGTGAAGACCTGTACACTATCCTTCTTTTTTTGTCATTCTGGTGAGACCATTAGTCGCCATTTTTATAATGTGTTAAGATCAATAATTATGTTAGAGGATCAGTTCCTTCGACAACCTGATGGAACCCAAGTGCCAGTTGAATACTATAGAGTAGTAGGTTCAATCTATAAATAAGGTAAATATATCATGTATATATTATATATTTGATAGTAGTTTAGTATAAGTATATTTTAAGGTAAATGTCTTTGAGAGATATTTTTAATTTCAGGATTATATTGGAGCACTTAATGGAACACATATTCGTGTCAAAGTGTCTAATGAGGATGCACCAAGATATCAGGGAGAATTTCCCAACACAAAATGTGTTGGCAACATGCTCATTTGATTTGAAATTCACGAATGTATTGTTGGGATAAGTGCCCTTAAATCCTATTGTATGATGCTATGTATGATATTATATATGACATTATGTGAGAAATGATGTATGACTTAATATTGTGTTTAATAAAGTTACTTTATTCTTATCTAAGATAATGGTAACATGAATATTCGGACATTATCAAATAGTCCATGAGATGCATAGTATGTGATTTATGTGATTTAGTCACAGAACATATAGATCACAAGTTATTTGTAAACTCAGAATTTTGGTTCGTAGTCGGTGATGAAATTGGGCATCTCATCTGCGAAGACTATAACATATTAACTACGATGATTTGTCTTGATCATGGAAGTGGTGACTTCTAGTTAATATGTTGATATATTTTAAGAGTTAAGACATATTGAACTGGACCGCTGTGAGATTTATTATTCTCCTAATGACTGTCAATTGAATAATAAATCTCACGACTTCTATTCACATGAACTCTTAATCCTGAGAGAATAATGGACCTGATCATGAAATGTAGGTTGCTTTAATATATTAGGAGTGAGATCCAAAATAACGGTCAAAACCTCAGCATGTTGGATAGCCACATTTAGTGTTGATGGAACATATATTCTCAAGATGGAATTCATAGTCTCTTAATGGAGATATAAAATATTCCCTTGAGATAAGTTTAATGGGTACAGTTACTCAGAGAGTTAGGCCTAACCACTTTAGTAAGATTAAAGTATATATTTATGAAATTGGATTTTATAAATATATGGTGAATAACTCAAAAGGATTAAACCGGGTACTCAAGGATTAAGATGTAATTTACAAAGTGGCAGTTTATATTCATGACTTTGTATTACTACGAATATTTTATGAAGGGGTTGCATGTATAATAAAGTCTTGGGATATAATTTATTAATGAGGCCTAGAGTGCAATTATATTTATATAGTGGTATTAAATATAATTAATGGTAACTTTGGACTTGTCAAGAGTTGACAGAAAAGCCCAAGGCCCATTGGAGCTAGTTTTTTATTTGCTCCCTTTTGGTCCCGCTCCAAGCCACACACTAAAGCCCAATTGGGAAGGCCCAAAAGGCTAGCCCAATTAGATAATCAGTTATGTGGAGAGAAACATACAGAATTTTATATAGAATGAAATGGTTTGTATGTTCACTGAGATATAATAAGATAAAATAAGGAAGAGAGACACTCTTTCATATTCTCTAGAAAACATAGAACTGATTGAGAGACCACACATCTTGGGCATCAAGTGGAATTGGAGTGAAGATTGAAAGTGTTCCCGAGTACTTCTTCATTCGATTTTGAATTTCACCGCATCAAGGTACACTCTCTTGTTCTTATATTCTGAAACTTACATAGTGCATGTTATCAATTGTGAAAGAAGTAGATTCGTTTATTTTCCGCTGCGTATGTTTTGTATGTGATGCAAACATATATATTTCCTAACATGTATTACTAGGTTGAAAATCCCACAAGGTAAATTGAATTCAAATACCTATTAGGATGTATTCTTTATAATTAAAAAATTTATAGTATATAATTAAAAATTGTTATTGTTTATTAGGTAAATATTATCTTGTTGATGCGGGATACATGAATAGAAGTCGTCTGATTGCACCTTATAGGGGAGTGTACTTAAAAAGAGATTTTCTATCATAGCAAGTACTACAGAGCCTAGTTATTGTCTTAACACACAAAATGAAATCATTTTAGCATGTTGCATACTTTATAATTATTTTATGGGTGTCGATCTTGATGAAAGTCTTATTGCTGAAGTTGATGAGGAGGTTTTACATTCTCATCGTGAACATGCGGCCCCTACTCCAAGAGAAGATGATGAGGATGCTTGGCAAGGAGATATTATAAAAGATTCTATAGCATTAGCCATATGGCAAAACTATGTCCAAATGTGATAGCTTTTGGGTTTATTGTTGTCATGTCGTTTAAGACTATGTTATGTTACCATTACTTAGACTCAAATGTTATGCAAATTTCTCTTTTCATTTTGATATTGCTCTCTATCTTTTGATAATTAATATTAATATTTACACAATATTTGATATGTGTTTTTTGTCCTATTAATTATAGCATGGGTAAGATATCAAAGAAGAATGGTGGAGATCCAAGCAAAGATGTACAATGGAGTAATGTTATGCATAATGCTTTAGTAGATACTTTTTTACATCAAGTGATCATAGGTGGTAGAGTTAATGGAACTTTTACCTCTAAGGATAATGATGACATAGTGAAACAGTTGGTTGAAAAATTTCACATAGAGATTAACAAGGATAAGGTGAAAAATCAACAAAAGACACTGAAGAAGAATTTTAATGAATGCTATGACATATTTAAAGATGGATTAAGTGGTTTTGGATGAAATGATTCTTTAAATATATGGACATCTAAACCAGAAGTTTGGGAGCCACTCATAGTGGTAAATTACCATTTTTTGTGAGTTTAATTTTGTATTACATAATTATATCTATTGTATAACCATTTTTCTTGGTTTGTAATAGTCTAAACCTGCAGCCAAGAGGTGGATGACAACACCTATGCCCAACTACTCTAAGATGGCACAACTTTGGGCTAAAGATAGAGGAAAATGTGATCATGCTAAAATTGCAAAGGAGAAACGTGCTAGGTATATTACATTGACTGCTATTGATGAGATTGATAATTTAATATCTCAAAATGAAGTTTCTTTGGAGAACTTTGAAGTGGAACATAATACGTTTTTGTTGACTTTAGAGTTTAGATTGATAAGATATTAATGAAAAAGAAAATTATATTACATTTGTAAACTGGATGGGAACAAATAGTATATATTTTTTAGGTACATCATCAAGATAGAGCATAATTACAAAGAACTACGACTACAACATATAGATTAACGTCAAATTGAAAATTAAATTAATAAGAATATTTACTAAGAAATCATTTCAACCATGATCATGCAAATTATAAGGACCCAAAAGAAAAACCCAAGCCCACTTAGAATAGTGGCTCTCAGTTCTTCAAGCACAATACAATAAATTTGTAAGAAAGTGGGCTTTCTAGGTCAATTGCAATGCTAAGTAGCTTGAGGACAATAGGAATAAAGCAATTAATATGGATGAAAGAAGCACCAATTCAGCATAAATTCTTCCTCGAGCAGGTCCAAGGATGGATTGCTCATTAACAGTCAAAACTGATATTTTTACAATAGGATCTTAAGTTCTCTCTCTCCTTTCGTTTGTAAAATTTCCATCCCTTTTTCTAATGGGGTTCCTTTCCTTATATAGTCTTTTCCATTGCATCTCAGTCCTCCATCTGTATGTCTCAGGGGAATAATTTGGATACTTGTCCCATTAGGACCCTTATAAAGGCGGTAGAGAGAGTTATGAGCTGTGGAGTCACTATTCAGGTTTCTTTTCTTCATAAATGTAGCCAGTTTAGTTGGTGCAGAGCATTAAATATGGAGGTGATGACCATCTTCCTTGATATTTTCCCTTTCTGTTGCTTGCACGACTCTAGTGTCTTCCATAGTGCTTTACTTTCTAGTGCAGGGAGCTACATAAGGTACTCTCGAGGTTCATTTGTTCCTCAGGCTCCTTGGACGACGAGCCTGCTAGCCTCCTTTCCTCGAACCTCTTATTCTAAGTTTTAGCCCATGTGTCAAACTTGGGTTGACACATGTATGAGCCTTTGATCATTCTCGGGCAAGGCCCATGGGCCTTAGAATGTTCTCGGATCATTTGCTCCGACACAAATGATATCACAAAAAAAAAAAAAAAAAAACAAAAAATAGAGATGAGAAATATCCTACAAAAAGTATAGAAATCTATATAAACATCAATGACTATTATACGTTTATGGAATCGGAATACTTCCCAACTAAATCGAAGATTAAGCTTAAATATCGGATTGTAGCATTGGGCAAATAAAATATTTGCATCAACCACTCGACCACCTTCCAAGTCCACCAGCGATAAACAAATTCTTCAAAACAGTACATTTAGTTCAATTTCACTAATTTTGAAAAATTTTCAAACGTAGTTTTCATTCAATAAGGCATATGTAAAACTTTTTCTACTTTTGAGTTTTAAAAAAATATAACAATTTATAGTTTGACCACTAAATGAATGTTAAAGGAATTAAGAATAATATAACTTTTTTTTTTTTTTTTTTAAAGAAAGAAGATAGTTCCTGCTTATTATTTGTGAAAGTGAAGATAAAACAAAACAAAAGATAAACAATCCAAAGAAACAAACTCCATCCAAATAACTAGAGGAAATGAATGTCTTACTCTTTGGGCTAAGGAATGTGCAACCGCATTACCCTGCCAAACAATATGAGAGAAAGAAATACTTTGAAAGAGTTTACAAATGTTAAGATATCTTTGATTAGGTGACCACCCTGAGATTTTTCCCAACCACCAAATCTAAGAGACTTGATCATAGACTCAGAATTTCCTTCAAGGACAGAGTTGGTGAAGATTGTTTTGAGGGAGAAGCGTGTAGCTTGCTTGGCAGCAAACAATTCCAAAGCTTCCACCGTAGTAGGCTTCTGGATCTTCTCCGAAAGTGCAGCCATAGCTTCACCTTTGGAGTTTCAGATGATCACTCCAATGCCTGCCTCATTGGACTCCCCAAACATCGCGCCGTCAAAGTTAACCTTCTGAAATCATTTGCAGGAGGGCACCGCCTTTTTTGGGTACCGTAATGGGAGCTAGGAGGTTTTGTTGTCAAGTTTTGAAAGTCTTGGAGATAGTCCTGGGCAAACACATCAATTTTATCCAGCAGCAAAGATGCTTCTTGGAGGCGATTCTTGTTTCGGTGGTGCCAAATTAACCACGCAGTAGCTGTAAATAAAGCCACAGATTGTGGTCTTTCTTGGAACAACTGCAACAAATCCGAAAATGAGCCCGAGGTAAATCTTGTTTTGTCCACCCATCCAAAGTCAGTAGCCCAGACTACCCGCACCTTATCTCACCCCCATAAAGCATGACACACGGCATCTTGCAGAATTTTCCGTTTCATCAGATTTTCTTTTGTCAGCAAAGAGTTTGAGCAAGCTTTTCATATAAAATGTTTTACCTTACCCTGTACTTTTATTTTCCAAATGCTTTTCTGGGAACTCTTCTGCAGTTTCGTGATTTAGGGTTTGTTCGCTTCAAGGTCTTGCAATTCACAAAAAAGTTTGTACCCTGATTTCATAGAGTAATTGCCCGATTTCTCTTTAGGCCAAATCAAAATATCGGGTTGGGGAGTAGAGCATAGAGGAAGAGATTTTATACGCTTTGCTTCCGATGGATAGAAACAGAGGTCAATAAGATGAGTGTTCCACTACCCCGACTCTTGGCTGATAAGTGTGCTGACAGTAGACTCAAGAGCTAAAGTACCTTGTGGTGAAGAGATTCTGCCATCTTCAGTATTCAACAACCAAGCATCATGATAAATCCGTGTAGATTTACCATCCCTCCCACTAAGAGTGTTTTTATCTATGTCATTTCTAATCAGGTCTTCACTTACACTGGTATTTTCAATAGAACCAAGGCTGCCCATTGATTTACTTAGCCCATACCCGCATGCTAACTCCCTTTGTTTTTTTGGACAACATCTAGTTGAATCACCATTTTTTCCATAAAACCTTGTTGCACATATTTACATGAAAAATACAATTGATGAATAGTCATTCGATAAAAAATCATTTGAATATTTCATTTACTATCCTAATACGCATCCAAATACAATCATTGGACCAACTATTAAATCTGGGAGGAAAATTTCTTTTACCTATTTCTATCGGCAATCTATTATTAACAACCTCTTTCTAATTCAGTTCGCTGTAAGGGGATACTTTATTCTATATTTATGGCTTGCCTCAAACAATAGAAAGAAACAAGCATAAAGATTTTTATAAATATTTATGATATATTCCCTATGGTAACCAAGGTTATGGATGATGGTCTAAAAGTTCAAATAGCGTATAATACACCAAAGAACGTTTAGACCTCCAAATACAAAAATACCAACACAAGCTTATAATCAAACAATATATGTGTGGAATATGAAATATAAGCTATATCCAAATTGGTAACACACTGTAAACCTTAATTAATTACAAACACAACAACAATTAAAAGGTAAAGAGAAAGGAAAGAGAGATGCAAACACAAAGATAACACGACGATGTGTTATCAAAGAAGAAACCGAAGTACTCAGCAAAAAAACTCTCTATTTCCCTTTAAGCGGTCAATAATTCACTAGAGAATAAAGTTGGGATACATGAATAGCAGAAGACCCTTCAAGCTAATTTCTAGTGTACCTAAGCCTTCCAAGCTTCTTGCTCCAACAGGGTTACGCCGAACCATGTCTTCTCTAGCTTACCGGATCTCGCAATAAGCCCATTGCATCAACCAAATGAATTGGTCCTCTCTGAACAGCTTCCCAAGCACCAAAATACGTCCTCATTGATATGGGTATGGTGAGATAAGGATTTTGACAAATGTATCTCGCAAGGTTATGTCAATAGAGAGAGTGAGAGTAGAGGAATTTGAAGAATCAAATGATAAAAATTGTAGATGAGTCAATCTTGTTTTTATATAAGGTTTCGCTCTCAAAATTCTCTTTAGAAAGCTCTCCACATTTCGTGAGTATAAGGGTATTTATAGTATTGTGTATGAGGAATGCAAAAAGTCAGTTTTTATCAAACAGGGCATTCTAGCGACTCAACCTCGTGACTAGAACGAGTCGCGAGTTTGAGTCATGAGCTAACTGCCTAGCCAGACTGGAAGTTTTGTCTTGTAGTGCTCCAGCTGTCGTGACCCTTTCAGCTCCCCTGCATGCTTCACACGTGTGCTATTCTAGTGACTTGCCAGTCGCGAGATCCAGTCGCGAGACTCCTTTGAATTGCACATATCTTGAGTTTTCTTCACACTGTTTCATATACTACCCTTACATAAATCTTACCTAAATACAGTGTATCTAATTGCTAAATTACAAGCAAATTTGGTACGGAATAAAGCCAACATATGATTGAATAAATTCAACCTTACATGGTCAACAAACAGTATGAGTTGCAAGATATAGTGGTTAAAATTTCATGATTACCCTATCCCATGCAAATCATTTACCTGTAACTATTCAATATCCTAATGAAAAATTAATCACATCAGAACGTTTTCGCGGTCCCTACTCTCCACCTTGCTCCTTTCTCAATCAGTTTTTTGAATTGAAGGAATTAAGTCAATCAATTGTTACAAAAATATCTCCCAAAAGCTACATTGATACTTCCTTCCAAACAGCTATACAAACACTTAATTGATATCATGCAACTTGATAAATTGCTTTATTTCCTTCCAACTTTGGCTTGAATTTACTAATTAATTTGTTGTCTTCTTTTGTTGCTTTATCTATCCTCACCAACACCACCCTCATCATCTCTCTACTCCTCAAAAAAGACCATAAAATAGGATTATTACGATAGCAAGAGCGAGAGCAAACTTGTAGGTCAAGTGTATTTCGTGTTTTACCTGAGGGATTGGACAAAATTGGCCTATGCCCATTTTTAAAAAACAATCCAGCATTTTGCCTCTTTTCTCAAACTAATTAGGGAAATGCCCCTCTTTTGAAACTCGATTTTCTCAAAATCGAGTTTAAAAAAAAAAAAATTCAGGAGCCCTATAGTGGCATTTTAAGGAGATTATAATGACGTTTTAAGGTCCTATAGTGGCGTTTTGTAATTCAAGCTCTATGAACTCGAGTTATAGGCAAATTTTTTTTTTTTACCTATAACTCTAGTTTATGGAGCTCGAGTTCCAAAACGACACTATAGGTCCTTGAAACGTCACTATAGGCTCCTTAAAAACGCCACTATAAAGCTTAACTTGATTTTGAGAAAATTGAGTTTCAAAAAAGGGGCATTTTCCTAATTAGTTTGAGAAGGAGGGAAAAATGCTAGATTGTTTATATGAAAAGGGCAAAAGCCCATTTTGTCTAGGGATTTGCATATTGGAAAACATGTAGTAATGAGGGAGAAGACTATTTATGTGCTTCTTATATAGATCATGGAAGTTTGATTAAGAGATAAAAAGGTAGATCCATATATCTATAGAATTCAAAAATATATAATGATAAGAGAGTAGAAACTGAACCTATAAATTTTTTTGAAAAACCATAATTGGTTTATAATGCTAATAATGCATACTTCAAAAATACTAAATTTTCCTGATCAAAAATAGAAAATTGGAAGAAATTAATATATTGTTAAAATTTTATCATAATTATGAAAAATATGTTTATAATAATTAGGAAATTAATTTATTGCTAAGATTTTATCTTAATTAGGAAATATATTTAATGTTTGATGGTAAACATGACAAAAATGGTTATAACTTCAAATTAATGACTTTTCAATATATATATATATATATATATATAGAGAGAGAGAGAGAGAGAGAGAGAGAGAGAGAGAGAGAGAGAGAGAGAGAGAGAGTTAAAATTTTATCATAATTATGAAAAATATGTTTATAATAATTAGGAAATTAATTTATTGCTAAAATTGTATCTTAATTAGGAAATATATTTAATGTTTGATGGTAAACATGACAAAAATTGTTGTAACTTTAAATGGATGACTTTTCAATACTTCTAAGAAACATTTGGATATTCATCCTTGTAAGTTTCTTTAAAACATTTTCCCCTCTCTCCGTTTGTGTGTGTTAAAAATACTTAGTATTCCAAAAAAAAAAAAAAACCTTATATATATATATATATATATAGAGAGAGAGAGAGAGAGAGAGAGAGAGAGAGAGAGAGAGAGGGATTTGGATGATAAACTCTAGACTAAAGTTTGTATATTGCAAACTTCATTTCTAAAGTTTAGGAGTATTTAGATTTATTGTAATACTACATCCATAAACTATTTTACAATATTTTTACAAACTGTTGTTGTAGTCAACTTCTTATTGGTTTTCATTTAAGCCCACTACTAGTATCACTTTTTCATTTACTAATAATCACTCACAAAATCAACAATTTGTAAAAAATTTTGTAAAAAATTTATATCTCTAGCATTAATCTTAGATTTATACTATAAAGTTTTAGAATTTGAATTTTAATCATTAAATTTTTATTCGGTTTACATCAAGAACTACTACATTCATATTTTCTATTAAATACCGCTTGCCACATGTATTTTGTTTATTAAATAAAATGATACCACGTAACATAATGAGAATGGTGTGGCATTATTTAATTGAATAAACTAAATATGAATAGCAAACTTATATGACACTTAACTGAAAATAAAGACAAAAGACTATTGATACAAACACAAACAGAATATAATTTTAAGAGGTAAAATTCAAAGACTCTCAAGCTTTAGGGTATAGGTTACACTTTATCCTAAATTCCATGCATTTAACGTTGTAAGCATAGCAGCCATCAGATTCTGTCAGTTCGTTTAGACCCCTTAACCCAACAGATTAACCTAGAGAATTAGCCAAGTTATTAACTTAGGTAATTTAATTAAACTAGGTTATCACAAATAAATATAAAAACAATAAAGCAGCGGAAAATAAACAACACAAAGATATGATGACCCAGGAAACCACACGGTAAAAACCTGGGGAGGATTTGACCTAGCTATCCTCAAGGTAAACTGAATCCACTATGAAAGAATTGAAGTTTACACAATAGACTTAGACCACTAACGTCATATTGCTACCTGCCTGTAGGAAACTTACTACCATGACCCCATGATAGCTCCGAGATCCACGGACTCCTTCTTTCCGGAATTCTTCAGCAAATCCACAAGCGCACCTACTTGTATATCTTTGTGTTCTCTTGATTCTGCAACTGTAACGATCTACACAACTCTCGACATAAATCTCAAGTTTGTAAACCCTAAGTGTATGTGAAGGTAAACACCTCTAGATCTCACAATGAGATTCACAAAACACAGCAAAACAGAACTCTACCGAACTCTAAAAACGTGGCTAGGGTTTTCCCTTTTATACTTAGGGCAAACATAAAACCCTATACATTAAAACGGGCTTGAGCTGAGTTGGAATTTTCTGCAGAAAAACGTTCTGTGCGATTTTCGATCGATCGAGTCTAATTTTCGATCGATCGAATCTCACAGAAAGTTACAAGTAATTCTGCATAAAAACTCGATTTCAACTTTACAATAAACCCCATACTTTGAGCAAGTCTAACACACGACTCAACATTGTTTTGATCATGGTTTGCCAACATACAAAATGAAGTTCTAAATACATTAGATCCTAGTCTTTAGAACCTAACAAACTCCCCCTTTGGCAATCCGTGACAAAACACAGACTTAACAAAAAGCTCAAAGTTACAAATTGAAATAGCCCATTACAATAAAATAGCCACTTAACAATTCAACCTAAACTACTATCCAACAGTTGCAAGGTAGACAGCAGCTCGACTGAAAACAACCTGTATATTCCTGTAACACTTTAACAAACACATAAACGCATGTGTGCAACAAAAACAGGAAATACATAATTAAAAATTTCTTAATTTCACATGACACATAATAACAAACATATATCATGAATAACATCATCAATATAAGTCAATAA
The DNA here is from genome assembly GCA_033629205.1 of Lithocarpus polystachyus. NCBI lineage: Eukaryota > Viridiplantae > Streptophyta > Magnoliopsida > Fagales > Fagaceae > Lithocarpus > Lithocarpus polystachyus. The sequence goes on from CM066163.1 coordinate 48,448,510, forward strand.
GCACAGTAACATAGTGAAATAAGAAAACATATACATAACAATGTATCTCAACAAAAATTATCTCCTAATCAAGAGCTAAAAATGTAAATACACAGTGAAGCACCTAGATACAATCTAATAACTCCACAAGCTCCGCAGTATCACTACTAAGAAAACAAACACTCCCCCTAAAATGTAAATCCCCTCAACACAAAAACAAGCTACTAATGAACTATGCACTCCCCCTTTTTGTGACGAATTGCCAAAGGGCACTCACTCATCATCAAAAAGAGGTGGAGAAGATCGACGAGAGCTCGCCAAATCCGCTCGCAATGTACGAAGCTCATCAAGGATGTCCACCAAAAGCTGACCATGAGCCGCCTGAACGGTCACGACAGTGTCAAGCGTCCGACGAAGGTCAGAAACCTCATCAAACGGTGGAGGAACATCAGCAGCAGCAGCAGTACCAGCAGGATCCGAAGAAGTCCCAGCGGCAAAAGGATCTGCAGAAGAAGAAGAAGGGAGTGGAGTGACACCGGTAGGCTCTACCCTAACACGCTTAGAGCTAGTTCGAAATTGAGCAGCTCTTTGCCTCAAAAAGGTAGCACCTATAGGAGCAATAACATGAACAGGCTCGGAAGCAGGATACTCACCAAAACCAAGAAAGAGAAGAATCCTATGAATAAAAACAGGAAAAAACAAAGCATGAGCCTGAGAACTAGACCTATGAACCTCGTTCAAAGAACGAAGGAACATATGCGGAAAACTGATAAGAGCATCAGTGACCAAGGCATACAGAAACACACATCGCTCAAGAGGGACGGTGTGAACATGAGTAATCGGCCACAAGGAATGACAAGCTATCCGAAAGAAAAGATAGTGCAACTCAGACAGCTCAGCAGACGAGATCCGAGGATCAGAACCCCACTGGATAGAAGTACCAGTGATGTATGACAAGACGTCATCAAGGGGAGGAGACTCCTCGTAAGGAAAGACGGGATGGTCCACAATGGGCACCCCAAGAGCATTCGACACCATCGAAGGGGTAATGCGGTACTCGACACCACGTAACCACACCTTGACTAAGGTGTCGTTATCATAGACATGAATAGAGAGGTTCGAATAGAACTCTCTAATCAAAGAAGCAGGAGGAGGATGCTCAAAGTCTAGAAGAGGTAACCAACCCCGACGCTCAAAGTTCCTACGAACCTCAGGATCTAACTCATCTAAGATAACCCTACGCTCAGCCCAAATCTGACGCCTAAGATTAAGGGTCTCATAGGTAATCTGGTTAGACTCACTAGGAAATCTCTCGGTGTCAAAAGATGGAGAAGGATCAACAGTCCTATGGGCTCGAGTTTTCCTAGGCATAGTGCTAAGGAAAAGAGACAGACACAGAAAGAAAAGAGCAAAAACCAAAACCAAGAGCAGACTGCAAGTTAGCACAGCATAAAAAATATAGAAAATATCAAATCTATATGATGCATGAGCATGAACAGAAAATGATGCATGTACTAATGCAGTGACATGTTCAATTTTGATTCAAATTAACAAAATTGGCTTGAGCAAGCAAAGTGTATCAAAAATACCCAATTTTAAAAACCCTAGTTTTCAAAACACAACAAATTGATAAATTGATCAACACAATAGTCAATTAACTCAATATAATGATCAAATTAATCAATCTAACAAGCCAATTTTATCAATTTCAACCCAATTGAACAAAATCCCCAATTTATTCAAATATAAGCCCTAGAATTTTAAATTTTCTTCAAAGCACCAAATAAACTAAATTAAACCACATGAGATGCTTAGGAAAGGTGTCCCCACAAAAACCCATAAAGAATTTGAGAAAGAATCACACCAAAACAATCCCAAAAATAGAAAATCCCAAAATTCCGAAATTACCCAAATATGCATGAAAAAATGCATGAAAATAGAAAATAAATGCAAAAGGAAGGGTATAAGGGACTTACCAGCTGAGGGAGAGAGAGATTATGCAAAGAAAGTGGAGGAAAACGACAAAAATCCCAAGAATAGTGCTGACCGGTTGGTAGGAAACCAAAAAGAGTTTTGAAAAGTTTTGAAAAAGTGAAAAGACACTTGAGAAACTTTCTTTTAAAAAACAGCCGGCACGATTTTCGATCGATCGAAAATTACATTCGATCGGTCGAAAACTTATTCGATTGATCCAAAATCAGCTTGGATTGATCGAACCAACCAGAGATTTTTCTGAACAAATTTAAACATTTTCGATCGGTCGAAAATCACTTTCGATCGATCGAAATTCTGGAAAAAACAGTGTTTTGAAAAACCAAATATTTTAAACCAAAAACTCCTCAAAGCAGCAGATTTTTAAAATCAAATGCATGAGTATGAGATGATATGATTTTCAAAAAACACAAGTATTCAACCCAGATTCCTCAACCAAAATTTTCTCTCAATATACCCAAAAAAATAAACAAGCAAACATGTTCGGCAACAATTTTCAAAGAATTCTCAAACTTGGTTGGTCAAACCAAAAACACACACAATAACATGTACACAATTTTAGCAAAGATTAACTTGTGTAGTGTGTGCAACTAGCATAAGTTTGAGAAACATGTGAGGTGATATACACATAGAGATCAATCACAATTTCTACAAAATCCACCACATGAATTTGAAAGAAACTATCCCTTAAAGAGTTACATCATATAACTCCCACATCTCCTAGAGTAAAAGCTTGCAATCATGTAAGTTTCTTGATTTGCCTCATTATTCAAATTAATTGATTAGAAACTTAATAATAGCCGGGATAATGTACACACCAATTTTATGAATTTGTGAAATTATTATAGCCCAATAATGTACACACCAATTTTAATAGAGGCTACACCTTATGTTCTTTTTGTGCATGTGCTACACTTTCTCGAGCACAAAATCTTATGATATGCACTAAGGTGTTCATGATTGGCTAATACACAGTGGTGAGATAGTTATTTATGCCTTTCTCATTAAGTTCAAGTCCAACAATCAAAGACATACAACTTCAAAATCAAGATCATGTGATCAAACAAATATAGCATCTTCCCACACAACATGCACAACAAGACTTTAGCTAGTAAAGTGCAATAAATAAGTGCATCAACGCTAAACAAGGTACATAAACATGTTATGCAATAATTGATAGACCAACCTTGTCTTCAAATTCAAGGAAAAATAGCAAAACACAATTTGCAACAAAATTTTTTTTTTTTTTTTTTTTTATATAACAAAAAAAACAACCTAGAATGAAATGCATGAATGCAATGCAATGCAAATCCTAGAAACAGAGGTCACAAAAGATATAGCGATAAAGCACAAGGACCATGTCAGACAGACTCAATTAGGTTAAGCCTTTTTGCATCCAAGACTTCTTAGATGCAACTCTTACATTGGAGTTATGATTCATATTCGAATTTTGAGCAACTCCAGGATTGGAAAAAAGGTTTAACGCCTTTACCAATTCACCAATCAGTACCATAGGATCACGTGCTTGAGGCACAGGTACTGTAGTTTTATTTGCTCGCTTCGCAGCTTGCAACTTAAAACAATTTGGACGTATGTGTCCAGGTTTTCCACAAAAATGACAAACCCATGCAGGCTTATCATGCAATTTGCCCTTAGTCGAAGTAGAAGCTCTAGAATGAGAAGCATGAAGATCAACCCTAATTTTTCTAGGTGGAGTAACATTCAAAGGCTTGACAGGTTCACTCACCACGGGTTTGACAATCTCACTCTTAGAAGGTTCAGAAGAAGGAACAAATTTAGTGGAAGAAGGTTCAAGTACAGAAATACTTTCCTCATAACCTAAACCAGATTTATCAGAAGGAGACTTTTGAATACTCAGCATGTGATCAAGTTTGGAGCTTGCAGACCTATTAGTTTGTTCTCTAGCAACAGACAAATCATGTTCCAAACATTTAACTTTCTCAAGCAAGATCATGTTCTCAGTTTTCACATTATTCAAAAGCTCATTTGCATCAAATAATTTAACAAGTAAATTTTTCTTTTCAAGATCAAGAGATGCGATTTTCTTCAAGCCTAACTCAACATTCATAGCATCCTTTGCAGCAACTTTGCAAAGTTTATTGTAGACTTCCTGTAGATCTGCATCCTCAGAGAGTTCCCCATCAGAAGGGTTCTCTTCAACAGACAAGCTTTCATTGACTACCGTGGTAGCAGTGAAAGCAATAAAGTTTCCATCCTCATCACTTGCGGATTCATTGTCGGAAACTTCGTCATCACTAAGGGTTACAGCCATAGCTTTACCCTTAGATCTCAAATAAGTAGGACATTCAGACTTTAAATGACCATACCCTTGACAACCATAACATTGTTGTCCCAAAGAATTATTAGAAGATTGACCTACTTTTTCCTTAGGTTTTTCAAAGTTATTAACCTTAGTGGGTTCATTCTTCCTAAAATTTCTAGGTTCAACAGTGTTCTTGCCTCTTGCCCTTCTATTACTATTTCTCAGAAAGTTTCTAAAGTTCTTGGCAAGATAGGCAATCTCTGTAGCAGAGAGATCATCATCAAATCCACCATCCTCAACATCATCAACAGACTTAAGAGCCATTGATTTGGATTTGATAGTTTTAGGGAGGTCTAACTCATAGGACTGAAGAGATCCTACAAGTTCATCAACAGGGATGGAGTCCACATCCTTACTCTCAGTAATGGCAGTCACTTTGGGTCTAAAATCTTCAGTCAAAGATCTAAGAATCTTCCTAACAATTTTAGGTTGATCATAGATTTCACCCAAATTATAAGCAGAATTAACAATATCATTCAACTTAGCATAGAACTCATCAAAAGATTCATCATCATTCATTCTAATGCTTTCAAATTTAGAAGTTAATTGCTGCAGTTTATTTATCTTAACTGCCTTTGTGCCTTCATGCACAGTCTGGAGGATATTCCAAGCAGTATGAGCAACCTCAACATTAGAGATTCTCTTAAATTCCTCCATGGAAACAGCATTAAAAATAGCATTCATTGCTTTGCTATTAAAAGCGGCTGCCTCCTTCTGAGAAGTTTGCCACTCACTCACAGGAGTAGTGGGCTTCTCCCATCCGTATTCAACGGAATTCCACACCCTCTCATCAATGGATTTTAGGAATGCTTTCATCCTTACTTTCCAATAGGCATAGTTGTTTCCATCAAAGTGAGGGGGAACAACTAGAGAGTGTCCGTGTTCCATGACAACAGGGGTCAAGGATCAGCTCAAAGATTAAAGGATCAAACACAAAAGCTACCCGCTCTGATACCACTTGTCAGTTCGTTTAGACCCCTTAACCCAACAGATTAACCTAGAGAATTAGCCAAGTTATTAACTTAGGTAATTTAATTAAACTAGGTTATCACAAATAAATATAAAAACAATAAAGCAGCGGAAAATAAACAACACAAAGATATGATGACCCAGGAAACCACACGGTAAAAACCTGGGGATGATTTGACCTAGCTATCCTCAAGGTAAACTGAATCCACTATGAAAGAATTGAAGTTTACACAATAGACTTAGACCACTAACGTCATATTGCTACCTGCCTGTAGGAAACTTACTACCATGACCCCATGATAGCTCCGAGATCCACGGACTCCTTCTTTCCGGAATTCTTCAGCAAATCCACAAGCGCACCTGCTTGTATATCTTTGTGTTCTCTTGATTCTGCAACTGTAACGATCTACACAACTCTCAACATAAATCTCAAGTTTGTAAACCCTAAGTGTATGTGAAGGTAAACACCTCTAGATCTCACAATGAGATTCACAAAACACAGCAAAACAGAACTCTACCGAACTCTAAAAACGTGGCTAGGGTTTTCCCTTTTATACTTAGGGCAAACATAAAACCCTATACATTAAAACGGGCTTGGGCTGAGTTGGAATTTTCTGCAGAAAAACGTTCTGTGCGATTTTCGATCGATCGAGTCTAATTTTCGATCGATCGAATCTCACAGAAAGTTACAAGTAATTCTGCATAAAAACTCGATTCCAACTTTACAATAAACCCCATACTTTGAGCAAGTCTAACACACGACTCAACATTGTTTTGATCATGGTTTGCCAACATACAAAATGAAGTTCTAAATACATTAGATCCTAGTCTTTAGAACCTAACAGATTCCAATAATTATGAAAATCCAAATTGAATCAAACAATAAAATATACTGGTGCCGTACTACTTCGTTTAGTCCAAGTGGGAAAGAAATGGAATTCTTGTCCTCATTCTTGATTTAAACAAAGCTCACTTTAGCTCGCTTCTTAGATGAAACTGTGTCTGAGTCGAATTCATTGCAAGGAGAGAAGATGGAGGTTTCGTCAAAGCAAAATATAACCACTCAAAAGGCTACAAGCAAAAAGGGTGGCCTCAGAACCATGCCTTTTATTTTAGGTGACTGTTTATTACGCTCTTTTCTACATTTGTTACGAGCAAAATTGTGATTTTTTTTTTGGGTCCTTTCTTAATGATATATATTCAAATCTGGAAAATTTCCAGTAAATCAACGTAACGAAGTGATTAAAAGCAGCTTTGGCCTGTTGTTTCAACATGTACTTTGAGAACAAGTTTTGTATCTTTTACAAAAGCTGTGATAATTATTGCATACGATGGCTTATCATAACTTTATCAATGTTGTTCGTGCAGCAAATGAGACATTTGATAAGGAAGCAAGCTTTGGGCTTCTAGCGAATATGATATTGTACTTGATATTGGAATATAATATGGATAGCGCAACTGGAGCTATTGTATTGTTTCAGTGGTCAGCCATTTCAACTCATCACGATCATGGGGCTTTCCTTTCCTTTCTCCATTTCACTATCACTTTTTTAGCGTGTGCAACTAAATATTTCCATAGCTATGTTCACATTAAAAAAATTTCATGTCATTTTAATGAAATAAAGTTTACTCCTTTAAGAAAATATTTATCTTTTTGTGTAATCAAAGGTATATATATCCTAATCGACTGTGCTACCCTTGTACTCCTTGGGTCTATTCATCATGACCTTCATTGTTTTTTCCTCCCAAACTCTTCACCCTCTCTCTACCTTCTACCTAGTTTGCTTGGATTGGATGAAAGAGTTACAACCTAACTGCTTCCAAAAAAAATACCGATGCCACTATATTCATAGCCATAGATCATTGATAGACCTTCATAATTCGAATTTAAAACATATGTTTGTTTGTGTCAAGCACTTTATAGCTTTATTGATACTTTTTAGTGTTTCCAACTGAAATGTCTATATAGTTCAAATCATTCATCTCTCAACTATTCAATTTAAGAGTGTGTGTGTGTGTATATATATATCATATATTATATATAATAGCAGAAGCTGAGAGAAAGTTGATTCCTACGATTAAGGTGTTGACAAATAGGATAACTGCCTATCTAAAATTCAGACATGTTTAACTTAAAAAACGATACATTACATTGTTTAGTAACACTACAACACTGTTTAAAAGCGATAAATTATAAAATTTGACTACATTAAAACACAGTTTGGGAGCCTCTTGGTATAAAAGGAAACTAACCGCTTAAAAAAAATAAAAAAAGATTGCTTCACAGGAGAAAGGAGATAGAGATATCGAGAGAAAAGAGAGGCAGAGGTAGAGAGAAGGGTTCTTTTCGCTTCCTTCTTAGTTTTCTTAACACCGATGCTTGCGATCCAGAGATGGAGAAGGAGGAAAAAAAAAACCTTGTGATACAGAGATGAGAAGGAGACAGACATTGAGAGAACTACCACCGGTAAGTTTTTCTTTTTTTCATTCTTTCTTAGATCTAGGTATGGGTATGAAATATGAATTAGTTTGAGAAATTTGGTTGGATTGATTTTTATTTAGGTATTTGGGTAACATTTGGTTTTGATTTGATTTTTAAAAATTTGGGGTTATATATGATTTAGGTATGGAGAGGGCAAAAACAGAGAAATTGTGCCTCTTCATATACAATAAAACACAATTTAAATACCTCTTGAACAAAAAGGTGTACCATTTAGTTTTTAACCGATTCATTACTATTAAAAAAAACACAATCTAAACAACGATAGTAACAAATGATCGAATGGTAGTTAGAACTGGTTTGGGGTAAGATTATGGTTTATAATAAGGTAGTTAGAATTGGTTTTATTGTGCATTGTTGTTGCAGTTGAAAGGCAGAAATTTGAGACTATAAAGCACAATAGAGTGACATCTGAACCTCCGCTAGTCAGACTATCGGAATCGTTATTGGTAAAGTTCTGATTATATTCCTATTTAAATGCAATATCCTGCTTCTAGCCAAATTTTTTTTGTCTGCTACCATCCATACACCAATCTTCCTCTCTCCAATTTATCCTATTTGACCCTCTTCAGAAATTTTAAATATTTACTATCTGACTATCACCAGATGCATTCAATGATGACAAGCCCTGGACTTCTCAACGACGCATCAAAGATATTTAGTGACTCAATATTGTTTCACTAAGGTATTTTTGAATTTGATTTGTGTTTCGATTTATTTCCATTGTTACGTTTAAAACCTATGTCAATGCATGTAAAGAATTATACTTTAATTTGCACTTTATATATGTCCAACACACTACTCCAGCAGGAAATGATGCAATCCAAACTGACATGGCTTAAATCACATCGAGATTGAAAGCTTGAACAACCAAGGCTAGATTGAATGCAACCCCTGGCAGTGCCTCAAGATTGGGAGCAACGCCATAAACGTTTTTTTTTTTTTTTTTGGTATTTAACTATCTTCTTTATTTATACATTTTGCTTTTGATAAAATTCTTGTCTAAGATTTATTGCAAATTAGAGCATTTTTTTGAAAACACACATTCTCCCTTCTACACTTTCTGCTGCATCATCCTCTGTGTTTCATCTTTATTTTTCTCCTCCAACCCCACCCAGGTTTAGTTAACTTTCCTAAAGGCAAAAATAGTTTCACTTTCCATAGACGCGCACCATCTATTTGATAAAAAGCTTCTAAATTATTTTCCCGACCAACCAAAATTAATACCAAAACATGGAATCTGTTTTTTTTTTCTTTTGTTTTTTTTTTAAGTAAATGGGATATATTCATGATGTTGAGCATTAGATCAATTAGATAAAAAAATTGAATACTAATTTGAAAGTTTGGGTACTATTGCAAATTTGCATAAGCATGTGCTAGAAGAAGTTCATGGTTTTTTAAGTCTCTATTAAGGTAAATTTATCATTTTATCATAAAAAATAGCAAAAGAAGTCACAGGACACAAATTTTTATGTTTCTTTATGTGTTTGGTATAATATGGGTGATTGAAATGGAATGTAGCATTTAAGTACCTAGAAAAAAAGTGACATTTATATTATAAATACTATTGTGTTATAGACACTTACTGCCTACTTTGTTGGGTTCAAAATTACAGCAAGGTATCATGTGCTTTCTTATGGTATAAAATATAAAAGCCATGGAAGAGTTGGGTTTTTGGCTTTACACTGTTCATGGAATAAGTTAATTAGTTATGTAGTTCCTTGTATTTGATACTTTTCAGTTTGTTTGTTCAGCCTGTTCGTCGTGTTATTGTAATTAAGTTATTTGTTGCATTACAAGAACTGTTCAATGTGTCAATAAGTTGTGTATTTCTGTTTTAATTCCTTTTATTTATAATAACAATTGTTAATATCTTAAACATTGTTACATGAGGTGTGGATTTCTGACTTGGCTTTGATTGTATGGACCATCTGATGTGCTTATCCCAGGCTTTGGATTGTTCATTATTGGCTTTATGGTACATTCTAATGCTAAAATTTTGTGCACACCATGTGTTTGATAAAATGTTTTGCTTACTCTTGCATTAGTTTATGTCCACTACATGGTTTGTGCCTCTTGGTTTTAGTTGCCATTGGTCACTGCATTTAGGCCTACTACGTCATCAACATAAGTGAAAATTTTGTACATTGTCCACTTGAACTTTCCATCATCAAAACCTAAGCTGCAACATTAGAAAATTTAGTAGTCTTCTTAAATTGGAATGTATTTTGAATTACACCTTCTTTATTAACATATGTATCTAACTAAACAACTACAGCTTTAAATTTGATTGAGATCAACTAGATAGGCATGTTTTATCATTTAATTTCAGTAAAGTGAATAAAAAAAAAAAAAGATATCTAATTATGTGTCTCCACTCTTAGAACTCATACTCCTATTAATGACACTTATCTTTCCTAAATATCTAAGTCAAGTTAATGACATTTAAAATGTATGCAATTTAGACCACTTCCTGGATGTGACTGCTTTTTTGTTTACTTATGGGTAGTTTCTTATTTGACGTGTTGTTAAAGAAAATAGGGAAATGATTAATGAAGGAAATGACAATTCAATTTTGGTTAGTGAAGATAGTGATGATGGTAAATAGGACAACAAAGATGCTCATGAGATATCATACACACTTATATATATAAAATAAAAAACTATTTACATATTTTAGAAATTCTTGGTTTAAAAAATGTGTAAGTTGTAACTCTTATACCAAGTTTAATTTGAACTATAATATATATATATATATATATATATAATTGTGATTATTTTTAAATGTACCAGTGCATATGCTTGGGGTTGCACACTAGTATATATAAAAGCCCAGAACATTGCCCCTAAATAAATCCAAAGTAGTACGAATTATTTGGTATTTTGATCAAATAAGTTTGGACGAAAAAGAACGTAGAGAAGTTTTGAATATGTGTGACATGGTCTTAAAAGTTAGTTTTGTACTTTTGGAGAATAAAGTTAGTAATAATATGTTTGTTATGTAGGAATTTAGCTTCAAAATTGTTATTTTTTAAGAATTTGTGATAATTCTTAATTATACATTTGACAAATTTTTTTTTCTTTCAATATTTGACATGATTTTTCAGATTCATAATTCTCTTGAACATCTCAATCCTCATAAAATACTAGAATTCTAACTCCCGCCTTTTCGATAGAACATATATACTCTCACTTGTCTTTTGTATATAAGAATTAGTAATGTGATACTTAAATTGTAATTGCAATTTTTACTTAAAAAAAAAACTAATTATGTCTTGTTAATTTTAAAATATATATATTTTTCGTCTAAATAAGACATTTATTAATGTTAAAAGTGTTTTTTCATTTAAAAAATTCTCAATAACGATCGAAATATTATTAATTATTTATTTATTCTTTTGTTAATAATTAAAACTATGTATATGTATTGTAAATAATAAACATTTAATCCATGGGCCGGGATTGCATTGGCATTAATCTACAGGGAATGAGCATGTTATGTGTAAGGTTGAATTTATTCAATCATGTGTTGGCTTTATTCTGTGCCAAAATTGCTTGTAATTTAGCAATTAAATACCCTGTATTTAGGTGGGAATTATGTAAGGGTAGTGTGTGTGAGAGTATGAAGAAATCTCAAAAGTGTGCAATTCAAGGAAGTCTCGTGACTAGATTTCGCGACTGGCTCGCGACTGGAAAGTCACCAGCATGGCACACGTGTGAAGCGTACAGGGGAGCTGAAGGGTCATGACAGCTGGAGCACTACAAGAGAAAACTTCTAGTTTAACCAGGCAGTAAGCTTGCGACTCAAACTTGCGACTTGTTCCAGTCACGAGCCCAAGTCGCCAAAATGCCCTGTTTGTTGAAAACTGAACTTTCGCATTTCTTATACACTCTACTATAAATACCCTTATACCCACGAAATGTAGAGAGCTTCTAAAGTGAATTTTGAGAGAGGAACCGTAGAGAAAAACAAGATTGACTCATCCACAATCTTCATCCTTTGATTCTTCAAATTCCTCTACTCTCACCCTCTCCATTGACATATCCTTGAGAGGTACATTAGCCAAATCCTTATCTCACCATACCCATATCAGTAAGGAGGTATTTTGGTACTTAGGAAGCAGTTCAGAAGAGACCAATTCATTTTGGTTGATGCAATGGGTGATTGTGGGATCCAGTAAGCTAAAGAAGACAAGGTTCGGCGTAACCCTGTTGGAGCGAGAAGGTTGGAGGGTTTAGATGCACTGGGTAGATTATGCTCGAAGGGTCTCCTGCTATTCATGTATCCTAACTTTATTCTCTAGTGGATTATTGACTGCTTTAAGGGTGGCGGAGAGGTTTTTTGCCGAGTACTTTGGTTTCCTCTTCGATAACACATCGCCGTGTTATCTTTGTATTTGCATCTCTCTTCCCTTACTCTTTACCTTTTAATTACTGTTGTGGTTGTGATTAATAATGGTTTAGAGCGTGTTACCATTTTGGATATAGCTTATATTTCATCTTCTGCACATATATTGTTTGATTATAAGCTTGTGTTGGTAATTTTGTATTTGGGGGTCTAAACGTTCATAGGTCTTTGCAGTGCCTATAAACGAGCCTTTGCTTCTGATCTCATGTTCAGGCCCAAGAACTTGAAGAATGTCTTGTATCTGAGGAAGTCTATCATCATATGGAGTTAGGTCCACATTTTCTGGTCTGGTGATGTGAAGAACCTTTGCAATGTAATCTGGCTTGATCACAAATTATTTTCCTCGTACCCAGCACAGCAGTCCAATTCCAATGAATCTCGCATTCGAGTAGAACTCCCGAACTAATTCCTCAGAAGGGTCTTCAAAGTTCTCGAACAGATTAGCCCAATCTTTTGCTTTAAATATCCTAGGGATAAATGTTGTTCCCAAGGTGTCAAATTGTACCACCCTTTCCACAATAATAGGAGCATCTACAAAAATGCTTGAATATGTCTATGAATCAATTGGAGTCCTGAATCTCTCACTGTTTGAGTCTTGAGAAGACTGAGACGAGCGTTGAGTTCTCTTCGCAACAGGGGATGGAACATCAATCACAATCTCTTTTCCTTTAGAGGAACGACGTGACATCTGTAAAAAAACAGACACACAGTAGAGAACCAAGAGCAAAAGCACAAGGCACAAACATCAACTTGATTAGATTCAAGGTAATTATAAAAAAGAAGACATATTGATTTCAGAACGTTATAACACTCAACCACAGAGCATGAACCAAGACAATAGCATGTAAATACGAGAAACATTGGTGTGTTGTGAATAGAAGTATGTATCAGGTTACCAAATATGATTAGTGTGTTGGCACAACAGAGTGCAATGTAATCTATGGATACCACAGATTTGCAAGAAATTGACATTGTGGCACTCTACTAAGAGCAAGGTATGCTCAACACAACACAGGCAGATCAGTCAACATATTCAAGTAGAGATATCAATCAACCATGATAAACAAGAATATATCGCAGCAAATAGATAAGATAAACATAACCCAATCAATCAAACTCAACAAAATACCCAAGCCATGGCCGAATCACCTAAAACCAAACACCAACACACAAAACCAAGAAAACAAGGTTGTACCCATGAAGAATGTAGTGACTGTTAGGATATGTGCCCTTAAATCCTATTGTATGATGCTATGTATGATATTATGTATGACATTATGTGAGAAATGATGTATGACTTAATATTGTGTTTAATAAAGTTATTTTATTCTTATCTAAAATAATGGTAACATGAATATTCGGACATTATCAAATAGTCCATGAGATGCATAGTATGTGATTTATGTGATTTAGTCACAGAACATATAGATCACAAGTTCTTTGTAAACTCAGAATTTTGGTTCGTAGTCGGTGATGAAATTGGACATTTCATTTGCGAAGACTATAACATATTAAGTACGATGATTTGTCTTGATCATGGAAGTGGTGACTTCTAGTTAATATGTTGATATGTTTTAAGAGTTAAGACATATTAAACTGGACCGCTGTGAGATTTATTATTCTCCTAACGACTGTCAATTAAATAATAAATCTCACGACTTGTATTCACATGAACTCTTAATCCTGAGAGAATAATGGACCTGATCATGAAATGTAGGTTGCTTTGATATATCAGGAGTGAGATCTAAAGTAACGGTCAAAACCTCAGTATGTTGGGCAGCCACATTTAGTGTTGATGGAACATATATTCTCAAGATGGAATTCATAGTCTCTTAACGGAGATATAAAATATTCCCTTGAGATAAGTTTAATGGGTACAGTTATTCAGAGAGTTAGGCCTAACCACTTTAGTAAGACTAAAGTATATATTTATGAAATTGGATTTTATAAATATATGGTGAATAACTCAAAAGGATTAAACCGGGTACTCAAGGATTAAGATGTAGTAATTAACAAAGTGGCAGTCTATATTCATGACTTTGTATTACTACGAATATTTTTTGAAGGGGTTGCATGTATAATAAAGTCTTGGTATATAATTTATTAATGAGGCCTAGAGTGCAATTATATTTATATAGTGGTATTAAATATAATTAATGGTAACTTTGGACTTGTCAAGAGTTGATAGAAAAGCCCAAGGCCCATTGGAGCTAGTGTCTTATTTGTTCCCTTTTAGTCTCACTCCAAGCCACACACTAAAGCCCAATTGGGAAGGCCCAAAAGGCTAGCCCAATTAGATAATCAGTTATGTGGAGAGAAACATACAGAATTTTATAAAAGAATAAAATGGTTTGTATGTTTAATGAATAAGATGTAATAAAAATAAGGAAGAGAGACACTCTTTCATTTTCTCTCTAGAAAACATAGAACTGATTGAGAGACCACACATCTTGGGCATCAAGTGGAATTGGAGTGAAGATTGAAAGTATTCCCGAGTACTTCTTCATTTGGTTTTGAATTTCACCGCATCAAGGTACACTCTCTTGTTCTTATATTCTAAAACCTACGTAGTGCATGTTATTAATTGCGAAAGAAGTAGATCCGTTTATTTTCCGCTGCGTATGTTTTGTATGCGATACAAACATGATGATTTCCTAACAGTGACAATAAGAAAACCCAACTTTTTTCTTGAAGATTGAAGTTGAAATGATGAAGAACAGTGATGATTTAAGAGACAAACACGGTGAGTTTGAGAGAGGAATACACAGGCAAGGCAATGAACAGTAACAAATATTCGAGGGAAAAACTGAAAAGTTAAAAAAAAAAAAAACTAACATGAAAGCGCAAAACACGCATTTTTCGCGACTGAACCAAGTCACGTGCAAGTTGCCAGGGCCAGTTTCCAGAACACGTGAAACAAAAATTTTAAAAAATTTTCTAAGTGTTTTTCGCGACTGGAAGTTCCAATCGCGAGAGAGTCGCGAGTTGAGCTGCAAAACTTTCTGTATGATTCTCGTGACTGAACCTCCACTCGCGAATAAGTTACCACATCAAATCGCGAGAAACTTCAAAAACCAAATTTTGAAAAATTTTCTAAATATTTTTCGCAACTGGGGCATTGACTCCCCAGTGAGACACGAAAACCTACTGTATTAGGCTCACGACTGTGGCATGCGACTGGACTGACCCGCGACCAAGTTGCCAAAACAGGGCTACACAGTTTTTGAAAAATTTGACAATTTTTGTAAAAACAAAGCACTTTCCAAAAACAACTAAAAAACTTAAAAATCTTTTTGTGCTAGATCAACAAAAACTGAGCATGTGAAACACATTTAAACAAGTACAATCACACAAATGAATACGGCATTCATTGAACATAGGCCTTTGTGATGTGTGTGGATATCAACAATGAGATAGTCCTTAATCTAATGTGAAGTTTCAATGATCAATTCAACCAAGGCCTACACAATTAGCACTAGATAATGTGACCCATCTCAATTATAGAAATATGTATATATGATCTCCCACAAAACTTGATAACAAGAGAGCATAACATTGAAGCTTTTCATTTGGCTCCAAATACATCATCTCTTTTGATCTTTTGAATCACAACATCTCATTTAGAGATCGATGCTTGAACTTTTTAATATTTCAATTTGATGAATAAGCCTTTGGCCTTTTTGGGCATCATAAAATTTATTTTGAGTTGCTTTCCTTTTTTCCTAGTCAAATACTAATATGTGTGACAGGCTTTTGCAGCTCATTATCTCTTTTCATTTGGAGATTTACATTTGTTTAGCACTTTTAGGCAAAAAAAAAAAAAAAAAAAAGAGTGGGAAGATATATAGACACAAGTCTATGCATGTCTCAAGATCAACAAAACCATTGACTAATCATTCATGACAAGTTTGAAGATCGATTTACAATAGTCACATAGATTTCAAGATTTTTCCCATAGTGATATGGGTGCAATAAAAACAAGCTACGCTCGTGAATGCACACAGCCATTAGTACAAAGGTACAAGGCAAAACATGTTTAAGACAAAACTCAACAAAGTCGATCAAACTTTTTAGATTTTCTACTTTTTATGTGTTTTTGGATTTTTGACACAAAAGAAAGAAAATATTGATCAAAAACAATAATGTAAAAACATGTAAAGCAGAAACAATCAAACAAACAATTTTTCAACTCAAAACAAGCACAAAACACACAACCAAGCATAGTCACAAAACATAGTAAGTATTAATGCATGGACATGTTGTAATGCTTATGCATGAGTACCCTTTTTCACCCATACGTCACGTGTGTTTGGGGTGATATCCCTATAGGATTGGGTATGAGTGTTAGGACTTTCAAACCTTCTAGTGAAGCTTTCCAAGCAAGTAGTGAATGCACCAATCATCTTCATCACATCCATCATTCCAGAATCACCATCTCGACCTCTTGATTGCTCAACAGCCCAAGTCCTCTTGTCATTCCTTGGTCCTCTTAACCTTTGATCACTTGCATTATTCAATACTCTCAGTTTG
Organism: Lithocarpus polystachyus; assembly: GCA_033629205.1. NCBI lineage: Eukaryota > Viridiplantae > Streptophyta > Magnoliopsida > Fagales > Fagaceae > Lithocarpus > Lithocarpus polystachyus. The sequence goes on from CM066163.1 coordinate 48,465,232, forward strand.
TGACAATTTGGTTTGGTGTGCCTTGGACGTCCATATGATGACAAAAGTTGTTTGTTCTCGGACCTCTTTGTGATCTTGGAAGTGATTTCCCTCTAGCTTCAGGTTTGACCACTGAATGGTTACGGGGCTTATTTAGCACATTTTGCTCAACTACATTCTTCTTCTTTTCATTCTCTTCTTTCTCAGGAGTAGATGCAGCCACTACTGGCTTTTTGACTTTCACAAACTTCACTTTCTTGGCGATTTTGACTACTAAACTACTTTCTCCGATATATCCCAACTCGGATTTGTCTGGGAAATGTTTTTGTGAAGAAATGACATCATCAAGCTTCTTGGTGGAAACCATTTCTACTTTGGCATTGGCTTGTACCACCTCAAGTTCAAGGAATCTCACTTTTGCATAAACTTCTGACAATTCTCCATTCGGATTCATCTATTATCCCTATTGAGTCCAATTTAAAGTGCTCACCAAGCTCTTCTACAAGCACACTTAAGTCATCTGACGAATCAACATAATCAATGGTAAAAAAAGCGGAGTAATTCCCTTCATCATCACAACTTTCATCCGAATCTGAGTTTGAAGAGTCTGAATCACTAAGAGTCATGGCATACACTTTTCCCTTCCCTCTTAAATAATTGGGACATTCTTTCTTGATGTGTCTATGTCCATTGCACTCAAAACATGTGATTCGTTGAAAAGATTGAGACTCTTTCCCATCTTTCCTCTTAAAGTCCTTTTTCTCCTTTCCGAAACTTGGGAATTTTCCTTTTTCAACAAATTTTCCATTCTTCTTGAACTTCAAGAACTTTCAGAAATTCTTCACAAGATATGTCACATCTTTATCAGCCTCACCCTCATCCGATGAGTCGTGAGCTTCCACCTTCTCATTAATTGTCTTAAGAGTAAGGGATTTGCTTTTCCTTTGTGATGGAAAAGAAAGTTCATTAGCTTGAAGTGAGCCAATTAGTTCTTGAACTTTGATATCATCCAAGTCCTTGCTCTCTTCGATAGCAGTAACTTTTGCACGGAAGCTCTCCGACAATGATCGAAGGATTTTCCTCACTATCTTTGAGTCCTCCGTTTTCTCACCCAAGTTGAACTTGCCGATGACCACTTCATTCAGCTTGCTATAGAAAGAGTCAAAGGACTTGACCTCACTCATTTTGAGTTCCTCAAAGCGAGTGGTCAGCATTTGCAACTTAGTATCTTTCACTTTCTTGGTTCCTTCATACGTGGTCTCCAATATTTGCCATGCCTCCGAAGCAATCGAGACGTGAGAGATCTTGTGAAACTCATCTGGAGACACACCACAAAAAATTGCATTCAAAGCTTTACTATTAGCGTTAGATGCCGCAAGGGCTACTTTATCCCAAGTGGATTTTTTAGCCTCCAGCCTAACCCATCCAACATCAATAGCATCCCACACACTTTCATCAATAGAACACAAAAATGCCCTAATCTGGACTTTCCAAAAAGCATAGTTGCTACCATCAAAATATGGTGGTACATTTAAAGATTAAGACCGGTCCATCTCAAAATGGGGTCAAGGATCACACTAAGGTGATTAAACAACAGCAAGTGCACCCGCTCTGATACCAAATGAAAGTTTAAAAAGCAAATAAACACTATGAACGTTTAGACCCCCAATTTACAAATTATCAATTCAAGCTTAATATCAAAAAAATTATGTGCGGAAAATGAACATAAGCTTAAAACAGAATTGGTAAACAATCTAAACCAAATAAAATCACATCCACAAAAAAAATTAAATGGCAAAGATTAAGGGAAGAGATATGCAAACACAAGGACAACACAGCGATGTGTTATCGAATAGGAAACCGAAGCCCTCGACGTAAAACCTCTCCGCCGCCCTCCAAGTGGTTAATAATCTACTAAAGAATGTAGTTGGGATACATGGACAGCATTAGACCCTCCAAGCCTAATCTACCCAGTGTACCTGAGCCCTCCAAGCTCCTACTCCAACGAGATTACGCCGAACCTATCTCTTCTTTAGCTTACCGGATTCCGCTATAGCCCATAACATCAACCAATATCAATTGGTCCCTTCCTAACTGCTTCCCAAAGCACCAAAAAGCCTTCTCACATATATGGGTATGGTGAGAAAAGGTTTTGGGTAATGTATCTCTTAAGGATCTAACAATGGAGAGGGTGAGAGTAAAGGAATATAAAGAGTCTCTATGTGAAGATTGTGAAGGAGTCAATCTTGTTTTTCTCTAGGGTTTTTCTCTCAAAATTCTCTCTAAAAGCTCTCTACATTTCGTGGGTATAAGGGGTATTTATACTGGGGTGAGAAAGGAATACGAAGAGTCAGTTTTTCCAAAATAGAGCTGGCTGGCGACTTAATCTCGCGACTTGAATGATTCACGAGTTCAAGCCGCGAGACTAACTGAATGGCCAGGCTGGATATTTTGTCATGTAATGCAACAGCTGGCAGACAGTTCAGCTTCTCTGCACGCTTCACTCGTGTGCATCTTCTGGCGGCTTGCCAGTCGCGAGCTACCTGCGAGATCCAATTGCAAGTCCCTGCTTCACTGCAGAATCTTGAGCATTTCTTCACAGTCTGTCACACACTGCCCTTACATGATTCCCACCTAAATACAGGGTTTCTAAGTGCTGAAATACAATAAAATTGGCACAGAATAAATCTAACAAAATGGTTGATAAATTTCAACCTTACACGGTGAATATGCAAAAGTGGCCAAAGCAGCCGTTAAGAAAATGAAGAGAGCAGAGCAAGACTACAAGAGCCTTTTAGTCCAATACAAGGAGACTAACTGTGAAGTCAAGAAGCTGAATGGAGAGCTGACCGAAGCCTACTCAAAGATAAAATTTCTTAAGCTTAAGGTGATTCAAGCTAATGCTAAAGTAGAGCGGGTTTCCTCCAAGAAGGAAACTTCTTTGCATTCATGACCATTTCCCCCGTGGAATCATCAAATGATTTTAGTGTGTTAGTGGAAGAGCTCGGTGAGCACACTGAATTGGAGTCAATGGGGATAGTAGAGGAATCCGATGATGAGGAAGATGAAAGAACAGTGGGACTGCAAGAGACATACAATTCCCTTCTTGAGAAGACCGGTGAATATACAAAAGTAGCTAAAGCAGCCATAAAGAAAATGAAGAGAGCAGAGCAAGACTACAAGAGTCTTTTAGTCCGATACAAGAAGACTAAGTGTGAAGACGAGACGCTGATTGGAGAGCTGACTAAAGCCTACTAAAAAAACAATCTTGAGCTTAAGGTGATTCAAGCTAATGCTAAAGTAGAGCGGGTTTCCTCTGAGAAGCTTAATGAAGTGCTTGCTCATCAAAAATCTTTCTCCGACAAAAACGTGTTAGGACATATGTGATTCACGTTAAGAACATATGTCATTCTTTTATGTAATTGGCTAATCCTTTGACAAAACGTACTTTACTTGTAATTGATAGATTTAAGATGTGTTTGATACTTCAAGCAACCTATTTCAAGATCAAGTGTTAAAGCCATTCAAGTCTGTCTAAGAAACAAGCTAAATAGTGCAGATTCATTAAAGCTCGACAATTATCTCGATAGTTGCATCTATCGAGTTTCAGTAAGCTGTTTCAGCCCGGTGTGCTCAACACCTGCTCGACTTCTCGACAGCTCCTATCTGTCAAGGTTTAAAAATTTCAGAATTCTGATATGATTTTCTTGTGATCCAAAATATGTCATTGGGCCTTCCTTTCTCCTAACACTAGACATATAAAAGGATTATTTTAAGGGCCGTCAAAGTGTTCACAAGTTGCACAAGCATTGAGAAAAGTCTGTTCAGGCAAATTGTGACCGGAGACAAAGTTTTGCCCTAGTTCATCTCTTGTGAAGAAGTTGCTGTGTATGTGCACCGTAGGGTTTTATGACCAAGCATTTTCTAGATCTTCATCGTGTGATAAACTAAAGAACTTTGCAGCCAACAAACTTCTCTAGTTGGTGAATTGAAGTTGCGTACTGGGATCCACGCAATTGGTTAGTCATGACTTGGGAGTCGTGCATCAAAAGGAGAAATTGTCATTACAGAACAAGTCCAATTGTATATTGGGATAAGGGTTCAACTGTAGGTTGGTATAAGGTACTGAGATTCCTTTACTTGTAACCACTTGTTGTGATAATAGTGAAATTTTGGGAATGGTGACCTTAAAATTACCCGGTGGGATTTTTGCCATGTAGGTTTTCCCCATTTGTAAACAAATCACCGTGTCAATTTAATTTCCGCTGCATACTTAGTTAATTGGTTTTTTTTTTTTTTGTGCTACCATGCTTATTGCATGTTAATTAACTTAATTAATTCACTTGACTAAATTAATTGGTTAATTTATCACAAGGGGTCAATACGTTTTTTGGCCTATCAAAACGGATTGGGATACACCAAAGAGAGCAATACGAGTGCCAATATGTCCAAGGATATGAAGTTTGTGAAAGCTAAGGGACCAATGGCGGAAATCACTAATTTTGAGAAAGTGAAGGCAGAGAAGAAACGGAATGTGACTGACCAATGGTTTTTGACTAAGACTCCTAACTAATTAGTGGTCAAACCTAAGAGTAAAGGGAAATCACTCCCAAAGTCATAAAAAGGTCCGAGAACTCAACATTTTTGCCATCGCTGTGGAATTCAAGGACATACCAGACCAAATTGTCATAAACTTTGGGCATTAAAGAATGGCAACTATCAAAGGACAAGTGGACAAAGAAAGGGTAAAGAGAACTCCAAGCAATCGAAAAGGGGAGAAGCTGAGTCTAACATTGGGGATGTAATGAAAATGATTGATGCTTTCACCACCTATTTGACAAGCCTCACTAGAAGGTTTGAAAGCCAAAACAATAGTACCCAATCCTCTAGGGATATCACCCCAAACACACGTGCCATGTGGGTGAAGAAGGATACGCATGCATAAGTATTACAACATGTCCATGCATTAATACTTCTTATGTTATGTGACTTTGATTGGTTGTGTGCTTTGTGTTTTCGTTCTAGCATAAGTTGAAAATTTTTGTTTATTTGTTATTTTCTTTGAATGTTTTTGTTTTTTTTTTTTTGGTCAATCTTTTCTTGCTTTTTTGTCAAAAATCCAAAAACATATAAAAAGTAGAAAATCCAAAAAGTTTGATCGACATTGTTGTGTATTGTCACAAACATGTTTTGCCTTGTACCTTCGTACAAATAGCTTTGTGCATTTATGAGCGTAGCTTGTCTTTTACGCACTCATATCATTGTGAGAAAAATCTGGACATCTATGTGACTGTTGTAAATAGATCTTCAAATTTGTCATGAAAGATTAGTCAATGATTTTGTTGATCTTGAGACTTGCATAGACTTGTGCCTATATATCTTCCCACTCTTTTATTTTCTTTGCTTAAAGAGCTTAAAAAATGTAAATCTCAAAATGAAAAGAGATAATGAGCTGTAAAAGCCGTCCCATATACTAGTATTTGACTAGGAAAAAGGGAAATAGACTTTTATGAAATTGTATGATGCCTCAAAAAGCCAAAAGCTTGTTCATCAAATTGAAATATCAAAAATTTCGGGCATCGATCTCAAAAATGAGATGTATTGATTCAAAAAGATCAAATGATATGATGTGTATGAAGCAAAATGAAAAGCTTCAAAATTATATAATTAAGTTTTGTGTGAGGTCATATATGCATATTTCTATAATTGAGATAGGTCTCTTTTCCTCGTACTAATTGTGTATGTCTTGGTTGAATTGATCATTGAAGCTTCACATTAGACTAAGGACTATCTCATCTATGGTACCCACACACATCACACATGTCTATGTTCAATGAATGCTTTATTCATTTGTGTGATTATACTTTTTTAAATATGTTGCACATGCTTAATTATATGTTGATCAAACACAAAACGATTTTTGAGTGTTTTAGTTGTTTTTGGAAAGTTTTTTTGTTTTGAAAAATTTCAAAATTTTCAAAAACTGTGCAACCCTATTTTGGCGACTCTGCCTCACGGATCAAGCAAGTCGCGACCCCCAGTCGCAAGCTTACTCAGAAGCTCCTAGTGAATCTTTGGTGAGTCAAGCTCCCACTAGCGAAAAAGACTTAGAAAAATTTCAAAAATCTGGGTTTTGGGATTTTCGCGACTCATGTTGGTGACTGGTTTGCGAGTGGAAGCTCCAATCGCTAGTTTTAATTAGAATGTTTGGGGACTCTCATCGCGACTTACTCGCGAGTGGAACTTCCAGTTGCAAAAAACACTTACACAAATTTTTCAAATTTTTTCATACGAGTTTTTGGCGACTTGCACTGGCGACTTGTTCACGACTCATTCCAGTCGCAAAAATCGCATGTTTTGCACAATGAAGATTATTTTCAAGGCAATTTCAAAAGCTTTTCATTTTTCTTTTGCATATTGTGACTGTACATTGTCTCCCTCTTCCAAACTCACCGTGTTCACTCACAAAAACTCCATTTTCTTCATCATCTCTTCACCAATCTTCAAGAAAAGTTATGGGTTTTGTCATTTTCACTATGTATTTTCTATTTCTAGCCCTTAATTTCTTGGATTTTGTGTCTTTATTTGAGATTTGTAAATATGATGTTAAATATGGTCAGGGTATATTTTTATGAGTTTGATGATTGGGGTTTGTTGGTTTTCGAAATATTATGCCTATTATACATGCTTTTCATGTTTGTTTCTCTTTTTAAGTATTATACCTTGTTTGAGTTGTGTTGTGCATACCATGCTCATGGTAAAATGTCTCATAGACATTTTCTTTGTTACTATGGACTTTATGGTATACAATGTCTATAGGGATGACCTTGCTTTGCTGATTGCAATTTATATATATATATATATATATATATGATTTTCACTATGCCCTAGGTTGTACATGGTAATATTTGTTAACACAACACACATTGAGGTATGTTTGTGGACTTAATGGCTAGACTCCATTATGCCTTGATGCTATGTGTTCTCTTATGTCTTGCTGCTATTAAACTATGTTTTAGTTTAATCTTTGGCATCATCCTTAGTCCATTTTATTACTACTAACTTGTTACTAATCTTTGGTGTTTCCATATGTTATGCCCTGTGTTGTGGTCTTTGCTGCTATGTTTTTGCAAATGACTCCAAAGAAAAAGACCACTGCACATCATGCTGACAAAAGGAAGAAAATGGACAATACTCGGTTCCGCTCTATCCAACATTTTGAAAGATACAATCAGTTCTACGCAAAGGCTCCAATCATCCCAGAGTGATTTGTGGACTTGAATGATTTGAAGGATTATTTTATCCCTGGCTGATTTCAAGACAAAGGTTGGGACAAGCTCCTTTGTGATCTCCCTGGGGTATGTGAACCCTTGATCCGTGAATCCTATGCCAATGCCATTTTAAGAAAGGATGAAATCAATTGTTGGATTAGAGGTCATGAGTTCAACATTGACTTGGAGGATATTGATGATGTTCTTGACTTTGAGGATCTAGAGCATGATTTCACTCACAACAAGTACAGAATGCTCTCCATAAAGTCGGTTCAATCTCATATTGGTGGTGTTAGAGAGGGGAGATGCCTCAACACAATTGCTTTTCCACCAGATCTTTGATGTCTCACATACATTATGATGTTCAACCTGGACCCTGTGAAGAAAATGACCACCATCAATAATGCTAGAGTCATTTTTCTCATGGAGCTTTAGGAGAACAACTACATTGATATTAGTGTTCATGCCTTCTGCATCATTGCTGATGAAACAAGGAAAACTTCATGGGCAAAGGTAGTTCTCCCTAGTCTTCTCATGCGACTCTTTTGAGTAAAAGGTGTGGAAATACACCAAGACATCAATCTCATGCCTACTTCTCCAGCTGTCAATGCTTTAACAATTGCACTAATCAAAGTTCGTCTTTCGGGTGATGGAAGAGAAGGGTGATCAAGTACAAGGAGAAACTATAAACACTGAGACAGAAGCAGAACCACAACCCTTAAGCTCACGAAGTCGTGGTAAAAGGAGTCGAGCTTCATCATCTTCTACAGTACCTCCAAATGCATTTCAGATCATCCTTAAGAGGATTGATGGGCTGCGAGATGTCCAGAATGAGCAATCTGACAGGCTGAATACAATCCAAGAATAGCTAAATTTGCTTTTAGCAAAGTTTGACAGCTTCACTACACAACAGGAGCCCATTGGCCATTCCGGTCAAAAAGGGGGAGATATGAAATAGAGCAGTTCTTAAAGGGGAGCATCATTTTGAGGGGGAGAAACTTTAAGCACTTCCTTGTTTAGTTTATGTTGTTTATGGTCTTTGCTGTCTATGTTTGGTTTTAGTTTTAAACTCTATTACTCTTGTACTTGGTTTACTATGGTGTGTGAATGCCTAGCTATTTAAGACTGTACTTTAAATTTTGTACCTTTGCTTTGTAGCTCAGTACTTTAAGTTATTGTTATGCATTTTCTTTAGTACTTTACTCTTGTGCCCTTGTTGGATTTTATATCCTTGACGCAATTACTTTGCGTTTTTGTATCGGTTGAGTGTTAGACATACAAATGATACTTTGCATTGAGCTTATTAGCTTGCATGTTCAGATGTTCATTCCTTGTGTAACAGATCATTGTGATCACTATTTATAGTGATTGTTCTTGTTTGGACATGTTATGCTTTATTACTTTAATCTTTAATACTTAATCGCATTGTGCATACTCAATATGCATTTCAAGATTTTTGATTACAATGATCGTCTTATGTTGTTTTTAGCAGAAACTTGTTCATATGGTTCAAGAGCTTCACAGTTTCTAGAGTTAGGTGTGTGTGAGTTTTGGCAACTGTTCCCAACTCACATGTTAAGTCTAGAGTCTGTTTTAGGATTTTGTCATGAAATAGCCAAAGGGGGAGATTGTAAGGTTGAATTTATTCAATCATGTGTTGGCTTTATTTTATGCCAAATTTGCTTGTAATTTAGTAATTGGATACCCTGTATTTAGGTGGGAATTATGTAAGGGTAGTGTGTGTGAAAGTGTGAAGAAATCTCAAAAGTGTGCAATTCAAGGGAGTCTTGTGAATGGATCTTGCGATTGGGTTGCAACTGGAAAGTCGCCAAAATGGCACACTTGTGAAGCATGCAAGGAGAGCTAAAGGGTCACGACAGCTGGAGCACTACTGAACAAAACTTCCAGTCTAGCCAGGCAGTTAGCTCGCAACTCAAACCCGCCACTCATTCCAGTTGCGAGCCACAATCTTCATCCTTTGATCTCCAAATTCCTCTACTCTCACCCTCTCCATTGACATATTTTTGAGAGGTACATTAGCCAAATCCTTATCTCACCATACCTATATCAGTGAGGAGGTATTTTAGTACTTGGGAAGCAATTCAAAAGGAACAATTCATTTTGGTTTATGCAATGGGCATTTGAGGGATCCGGTAAGCTAGAAAAGACAAGGTTCGGTGTAACCCTGTTGGAGCAAGAAGCTTGGAGGGCTTAAGTGCATTGGGTAGATTAGGCTTGGAGGGTCTTCTGCTATTCATATATCCCAACTTTATTCTTTAGTGGATTATTGACAGCTTGGAGAACGGCAGAGAGGTTTTTCACCGAGTACTTCGGTTTCCTCTTCTATAACATATCGACGTGTTATCTTTAAGTTTGCATCTCTCTTCCCTTACTCTTTACCTTTTAATTACTACTGTGGTTGTGATTAATTATGGTTTAGAGGGTGTTACCATTTTGGATATGACTTATATTTCATCTTCCGCACATATATTGTTTGATTATAAGCTTGTGTTGGTAATTTTGTATTTGGGGGTCTAAACGTTCATAGGTGTTTTACACACTTTTTGAACTTTCATTATGGTTGACAGCAATTTTACCACAACAAAAGCCTACACCTTGCAAGCATAATAAGGGAGGAGAAAAGTGTGTTTCCCTGAGTTTGGCACAGCTTGCACAAGTTGCACTTCTCTTTTCTGCGTTTGTTCTCATGTCAGTAGGAGCCGATGGAATTAGGCCATGTTCCTTTGCCTTGGTGCTGATCAATTTAACCAGTTGGTACAGGTTGACGACCTTAAAAGATCAGTGAAGATCTTACTGTTAGGTTCTAAAGACTAGGATCTAATGTATTTAGAACTTCATTTTGTATGTTGGCAAACCATGATCAAAACAATGTTGAGTCGTGTGTTAGACTTGCTCAAAGTATGGGGTTTATTGTAAAGTTGGAATCGAGTTTTTATGCAGAATTACTTGTAACTTTCTGTGAGACTCGATCGATCGAAAATTAGACTCGATCGATCGAAAATCGCACAGAACGTTTTTCTGCAGAATTTTCCAACTCAGCCCAAGCCCGTTTTAATGTATTGGGTTTTATGTTTGCCCTAAGTATAAAAGGGAAAACCCTAGCCACGTTTTTTAGGGTTCTGTTTTGCTGTGTTTGTGAATCTTTCTTTGAGATCTAGAGGTGTTTACCTTCACATACACTTAGGGTTTACATACTTGAGATTTATGTCAAGAGTTGTGTAGATCGTTACAGTTGCAGAATCAAGAGAACACAAAGATATACAAGCAGGTGCGCTTGTGGATTTGTTGAAGAATTCCGGAAAGAAGGAGTCCGTGGATCTCGGAGCTATCATGGGGTCATGGTAGTAAGTTTCCTACAGGCAGGTAGCAATATGACGTTAGTGGTCTAAGTCTATTGTGTAAACTTCAATTCTTTCATAGTGGATTCAGTTTACCTTGAGGATAGCTAGGTCAAATCCTCCCCAGGTTTTTACCGGTGTGGTTTCCTGGGTCATCATATCTTTGTGTTGTTTATTTTCCGCTGCTTTATTGTTTTTATTTTTATTTGTGTTAACCTAGTTTAATTAAATTACCTAAGTTAATAACTTGGCTAATTCTCTAGGTTAATCTGTTGGGTTAAGGGGTCTAAACGAACTGACACTTACAAACCTTCTTCAATTGGTATTATGTTTCAGTTGGAATCTCAATAATGCTTGCAGTGACAGTAATGGTTTATATTCAAAATGAAAAAGGTTGGGTTGTGGGTTTTGGAATTCCTGTTGTGCTCATGTTGTTCTCTTCCACTATGTTTTTCTTGGGTTCTCGTCTTTATATCAAGATGAAGGCAAAGAGTAGCTTGTTTACCGGATTTGCCCAAGTGATTGTGGCAACTTGGAAAAACAGACACCTAACTATCCTTGCCAATGCCACCAATGGAATCTGATGGATGGTACCATCACAAGGCTTCAAAGTTGGCCGCACCAACGGAAAAATTGAGGTGTGTATGTATATTGAAAGCTCAAAAATGTGTGAAAACACAAGAGCTGTTTAGACCCCCAAATTAAATATTACGGCTCGGTTGATTTTACTCTAACTTAAACTAAGTGCAGAATAGAGTAAGTGCGAGCGGATAAACAATATAACTACTCTATGCCATATTCAAAAAATCACAGCAATAAAATGAAAGCTAAAAGAGTAAGGAAGAAGAATGCAAACACAAGATAACATGCCAATGTGTTATAGAAGAGGAAACCAAAGAACTCAGCGAAAAACCTCTCCACCGCCCTCCAAGCTGTAAAGCGATCCACTGGAGAATAAGTTGGAGTACACAAATAACAAAAGACCTTCCAAGTCTAGTCTACCCCATGAGCCCTCTAAGCTCCTACTACCAACTGATTTCGCCAAGCCTTGTCTTCTTTAGCTCTCCAGATCACGTAATTCAGCCCGATTGCATCCACCAAACAAATGGCTTTTTCCAATGCTTCCCAGTAGCTCCAAAACCTCACTTTTTCACTCATATTGGGTGTAAAAAGTGTTTGAGCTATCAACTTCTCAAGGATTTCGAAATGGAGAGGTAGGAATTGAGGAAAACCATAATAGATTGTGTAGAGAGTTGTGGGTATAACAATCTCTCACTCTCAAGGATTATGGCTAGGGTTTTCTCTCTGAAAGCACTCCTCAACATTTGTGGGTAATGTGTGTATATACAGTGTGGGTAGGGATAGACTGTATGACAAAATAGAATGTTTCACAGGTAACTCGCGGGAAGGCCTTATTTGTGATACACTTGCGAAAACCAGTTGTTACCATCTGTCATGACTCTTCGCATTCCACTCATGTGCTGAGCACATGCTTCAGTTCACGCGAAGGCTTCTCGCGAGCTGCCCGTGAAAACTTCTTTTCTCTTCACTTTTCCTTGAGTCTTCACACTCTCTCTTATACACAACCCTTACAAAGAAATCCCACATAAAATACAGTGTACAAAGGATTGAACATAATTACAATCAAATTTAGCATGGAATTAAAGGCAACACAAAATAATTGTAAATTATAACTTTACAATCTCTCCCTTTGGCTATTCCCTGACAAAACCCCTAAAATAGACTCTAGACTTAAACGTGAATTTGGGAACAGTGGTAAAACTCACTCACACCTAATCTAGAAGCTGTGAAGCACTTGCTTGTATATACCTGTAACCTGAAACACTCGCACACAAACAAAACTTTCATTAAGCTTATGACAAGTTGAATACATGATATGTATATGAGCAAGTAAAATGCAATCAAGGTAATAGACACTATATAAACAGTTAAGTGTGTCTTGATCAAACAGGAACAGTCATTAAAGAATGACTACAATGAGCATTTAGCTAGTAAATGATCATCTGGACATGCAATGCAATTAAGAGAAATGTAGAAATAAATTGCATGTCTAACACACAACTAATGCTAAATACAAGAAGTATTTGCATCAAGAATACAAGATCCAACAAGGACACAAGTGTGTAGTACTCAAGATAATTTAACAACATCTACAAGTACTAAAAAATGCTACAAAGAAATGATATAAACAAAGTACTGAATATAAACTGAAAGTTTTAAACCAAAGTACTTAAAGCTTTAAAAGAATGCAATGTAAATATCAACATGTGATGTGAAGCATAATGTCTAATGATAAGCTTTGATAGGCTTTTCTTCCTCTTTTGGACTTGATCAAATGCTCCCCCTTCAGTCTAGCTCTTTCTCCCCTTATCACTACACTCCCCCTATCAATAACCATCTCCTCCTTTTTGTCATGGAATAGCCAGTTTCCATGCTCCTCTAGCTTCCTCTGTATTTGGTCCAATTGATTCTGGAGAGATGTGAACTTTGTGTCAAAGCGAATATGTTTAGAGTGCATGATGGTAGCTAGTCCAGATATTTTAGTGTTGATCTCTTGGAGAGTGGCCATGATGTTGTCTAACTTTTCATCCTAGGTATGTGAGCTAGAGCTAGAACTACCCTGAGGAGTATGGCTCTCTTGCTTGGTGCACTTTCTAGTGTGACTTATACTAGCATTAAGAGTGCAGATGTTTATTGGACTTGGCTGTGGGTATGGATACTCATCTTTCGAATGATGCACGCCTTTGAGTTTCAAAAATTTTGAGATAAAGTAGTAGAAGGGAAGGCAGTTCCTTGAAGTAGTCCTTTTAGCTGTTTTGGTCAAAATGTGGAAAATGTGAGAGTAAACATCAATCTCTTCTTCAGTGATCAGATCGTGAAGGAAAAAAGCTCTACCGAGATTCATGTACTCGGTGCTTGATAAAGGGTAGAGGTTGTGAATTATGATTGTTGTGAGTAGCCTCAATTCGGGAGATAAGGATGCCACACTTACTGATTTCCCATTGGATGAGAACTTTAAGTTATCTCCTAAGGCTTCTCAAAGAACTTCCTCTTCCGAATTCAAGTCATCATATACCGATGGCTTTGGAAACATCGGCTGGTTGATACGTATGTCCGCCAAATAGACAGGTGTTACTGTGAAACTCTTTCCTCTAACCCAACATATGAGCTCATCCCTTTCCAAAATGGCATTTGCATAGAACTCTTTCACCATGTTCTCGTATGCATTATCAAGGTTGGTAAGAAGGTAGTTCCAATCCTTGGTGGCAAACCGTTTAGGGATTTTTGTTTCAAGAAGAGACGCCTGGTCAACAGCCCTTTCCACCAACAATGGAACGTCTCTAAAATAGCTCTCATATGCCTGAAATGCAACATAGGATCTAAACTTGTCAAGATCATAAACTCTTGTCGATGATTGAGTCTTGTTTGTTTTTAGGGAGAGGTTATCAACATCAATCACGGATTCTTTTGTAACAACCGTCTCACTTAAATTTTATTTAACTGCTTCTAGAGTGGATTTGATGAATTGCTTATTTTATTTTGGAGGAGATATTATTTTATATTATGATTTCTACAATAATAATAATAATAATAATAATAATAATAATAATAATAGGAGTTTAAGTGTTTTGGTCTCCTTATCAGTTAAGGAAAAGGATAAGAGATTAAAACCTAGTTGGATTAGGAGTTTAAGTGTTATTGGAATTCTTTAGAGTCCTAGCCTATGTAAATAACCTTATTATGAATTTAATTTCCAACCTATGTAGGGAACAATTTTAACGTGTAAAGCTGAAAGTTAGGGCTTCCTACGTGAAAGGCAGAAAGTGACAAAAAAAAAAAAAAAATCAGTAATTAGCGTATAAGAAGTTAGAGTAGAGTTTAGGGTTTTCTCAAACCAAAAGATTGAAGGCCGTGCGCTACAAGGGCAGCCAGCAAACCTTATTTTGGTATTGAGGTAAACATCCTTTATAGATTAAACTATTGTTTTCGCTGGACACCTTTTGATTAAAGGAAATTTTCGTTCCTATGCTGGTTCAATTAGTAGAATTATATTAACCGTTGCATAGGAATAAAGTTATCATGGAAGCATTATTTTATACATGCACTATTTAATCTTGAATTTGAACCTCATTGATATTCGTGGAGTAGCATCTCATGCAATATAGCTTAAGCGGTTATGGTTGTCTTTGGGTGGTATTCATCAGATGGTCTACGTGTAGTTATATATACATAGGTATATTAGATGTTAGTTTAGGGAATGCTTTACAATTATATAATCTAGAATAGGTATGGGGTATATTAGAAAGATATGTTAAATTTTACTTTGCCGAATCTTCATAGTGGCTGGGAAATTGTTTTATCAGAGGACTTTGTGGTTATTCAAAACCTGCCCTTATTGAGTTATTTAATTCTTATTTAGGTTCTAGTTGACGTCGTTTCGAGCGATTGAAGTGAAGCTTGGTTTAGCAACTAGAGGTAAGTAGACTTCAACACATGACGTCTCTTAGGACATATATATATAAATATATAAATATATATATATATTTGTGGTAAAAATATATATATATATATATATATATATAATTGCAAAAGTGAAGTTCCAAAAAAAAAAAAAAAAACTTATACCATTGTTAGTGCTTTGCACATACTCGAATTTTATTATTTATTGTATATTGTTATGAAACTGTATATGTCAAGAATGTGTCAAACGGTCAACTAGACAGTCTGCAACCTTTGCCAACACAGGATTAACTGTTGGTCTTCGGCCGATGTAGTGTTAGTGTGGTGTGGTGCAGTGTTACTGTGGCTCTTTGGAGCTAGTGTTGCCTCTTTGAGGTTAGTGTTATTGTTCCCATGGGAATCACCCACCGAGTGTTTAGCAGCTTTGTCTGTGTTTGACTAATATTATCCATATCAAACTACTGTTTTATTTCTACAGAACTTTGTAAGTGGAAAATTATTTATTTTCCTAATAAATTGTTTCTAACTATTTAGTGCATATTGGCATATTAAAGTGGTTATTATTTTATTTACAGATTACAGCGTTATAGTGAAATGTTTTATTTTTAACGGTTTTATAGAATATATTATATTACTGTTAAAACTATCTGTAAGTGTTTTGTGAAGACTATATTTTGTCAATGATACTAATGTTTTGTTTTGAAAGACATCCTCATGTTATGTAGTCTCTTATTGAGCCTCTAGCTCACCCTCTTTTTCCACCCCTTTCAGATTTGAGCAATGGAATGTCTTTTGAAGGTAGATCAATGGAGCCTTAGATTGACGACTTCTTTTGGAGCTTTGTTAGTTGGTGAATTATTTTAGTATATTTTTTCTTTGGGACAATGAGTTTGACAATTGTGGAACTATTTTGAGATTGTATTTGGAGACTTTATTGTGAAGGATTTTGTGTTTTTATGGATTTCATAGGAGAGTTGATGTTGGATAGAAGTTTATTTGTGGATAATTAATTACGCTCTGTTCCATTATATTATTGTTGATTATTTCTAAAATAGGTTATGCATCTAAATCCTTGATTTGGGTTTGGGGTGTTACATCTTTTCCTTTGCTACTATCTCCTTTAACGGCTGACTTCTTGAATGGAGACATCTGCACAACTAAACACAAAATAGAGAAAACAAGTGCAAAACACAAAGCAAGAACACACACTTGATTAGTGTCAAGTTAGTCCATAAAAAATAAGCACAAAGTCTTAAAAGGAACAAAACAGTGTCATATGAACATGGTATAAGTGCTAAAACATGTAATCATCATTAAAATGCATTGTGATATGTATGTGTAAGGCATGGCTAAACACAGTGGACTCAAAGTGTGTAAAACACACAACCTACGATCAAAACATGATAAACAAGTTCAATCAAGGTAAATCCCAAAATTTGGAACTCATTGGAGTCTAAAACAACACCAAAATGCTACTTGAGCATTTTATCAAACACTTGATGTGCAACACTGTAAATAACATGTGGGCAATGCATGAACATGGATAAATCTACCTAAATACATGTTAAAATTGCCACAAAGGGCCAACACAATCATAAACAAACCAAATGGGACAAAGCCCAATCAAGAAATTGAAAAAAATTTCACAAAAATAGAGTTCCCAACCCTTTTTTTCAAAAAATCCCAATTTAAGAAAACCTAAAATTTTTTTGCATAATCTAAGGAAATAAAGAGAAAATATTATACAAACATACCTTAGAAATTATTTGAAGAAGTTTTCTTTTGAGTTTTGATTGGGTTTTTGAGTGAAAATCAGTTTAAAGTTGAGAGAGGCTCGAGAGAGGCAAAATGAAGGAAATAATGAATGTTTGAAAAAACTGTCTACATCTGCCCTTTAAAATTGAAAACACGTTTTTTTCACGGATTACCATCTCGCGAAGTTACTAGCGAAAAAAGCATCTAAAGCACAAAATTTTTAGTCGGTAAGCATTACTCGTGAAATAGTCATAGGACAGTTGCAATAGTCTCTGTCTGAATTTTGTGTTTTCATGTTTTGCCTTAACCAATTTTCGCAAGAAGAGCTTAGTCACAAACTTCTAGTGAAAATGCCTCTGAAGAAGTTTTTGAAGAAAACATGAAAAATGCAATTTGAACAAAAACTTAAAACACGAAAGCATAAAAACACTTTCAAAGACATATAAAATACTCAAAAAATCTTTTTGGGTTTGATCGACAAGCATTTGAGTATACACATCACATTTGATAATGTACAATCACACAAATGAAGTAAGCATCCATTGAACAAAAGTCTTGTGTGTTGTGTGTGGGTATCAAATGTGGAATAGTCCGTAGTCCAGAGTGAAGCTTCAATGATCAATTCAATCAAGTCATACACAATTGGTACTAGGTCAAGAGGTCTATCTCAATTATAAAATTGAACATATATGACCTCTCACAAGAAAGTAATTACATTGCTTTGAAGCTTTTTATTTGGCTTCTTTACAATTCATAACATTTGATCATTTTTGAACAATACATCTCATTTTGAGGTCGGTGCCTGAAATTTTTGATATTTCACTTTTGAGAATAAGCCTTTGGCTTTTTGGGCACCATAATTCCAATACAAGTCGCTTTCCCTTTTTCCTAGTCAAATACTAGTATGTGCGACGGCTTTTGTAGCTCATTATCTCTTTTCAATTTGAGATTTACATTTGTTGAGCTCTTTAAGCAAAAACATAAAAAGTGTGGTAAGATATGGTAGGCACAAGTCTATGCATGTATCAAACCATTAAGACTATTGACCAATCATTCATGACAAACTTGAAGATCGATTTACAACAGTCACATAGAGATTTCAAGATTTTTCCCATAAGGATAGATATGCATACATAACAAGCTAAACTCGTAAATGCACTACGCCATTAGTACAAAGGTACTAGGCCAAACTTACATATGATATACACAACATAAGCAATCAAACTTTTTAGAGATTTTTCAATTTTTATGGGTTTTTGAATTTTTAAACATACTTAAAAACAGAACATGTAAAGTAAGATCAACAAAAACAACAAGTAAAAACAAACTTGAAAAGAAACATGCTAGAGCATAAAATATAAGCAAACAACTAATTCAAAGTCACAACATATAGGAAGAATTGTTATGTGGACATGATCAAATGCTTATGCATGTGTACTCTTCTTCACCTTCACGGCACGTGCGTTTGAGGTGATATCCCTAGAGGATTGGGTACTAGAGCTGTGATTCTCAAACCTTTGACTGAAGCTTGCCAAGCAAGAAGTGATGGTATCAATGATTTTTATTACATCACTAAACCCGGAATCAGCTTCTCGCCTTTTTGGCTGCTTGAAGTTCCAGTTCCCTTTTCCTTGTCCTCTTAGCCTTTGAGAATCCGCTTTCTTTAATGCGTGAAGTTTATAGTAGTTAGGTCTTGTGTGTCCTCTATCTCCACAATGGTGGCAGAAGTGTTGAACCTGAGGACCTCTTTGAGACTTTGGAAGAGACTTCCTTTTAACCTTAGGTTTGGCCACAAACAGATTTTGAGGTTTTGTCAAAACATTTTGAGTAGTTCCATTTGGCTTCTTCTCCACTTTTGCATTCTCAACACTTGGAGTTGCTACCATTGGTTCCTTGGATTTAACAAATTTCATCTCCTTGGTCACATTGGCACATGAATAACTTTTTCTGGAATATCACAAGCCATTTTTGTCAAAAAAAGGCTTTTGATGTGCAAGCACTTCGTCAAGTTTCATGGAGGCAACACACTCCACTTTGGCATTAGCTTGAATCACTTCAAGCTCAAGAAACTTGATCTTGGAGTAGGCCTCAGTTAATTCTCCATTCAGCGCCTCAACTTCACACTTCGCTTCCTTGTACCTTACAAGTATGCTCTTGTAATCTTGTTCAGCTTTCTTCATTTTTCTAATAGTTGTTTTAGCCACTCTAGCATACTCTCCAGTTTTCTCAAGAAGAGAATTATATGACTCTTGCAGTTCCTTGGTTCCTTCATCTTCCTCACCTGATTCTTCCCTAATTCCCATAGACTCTACTTCGGTGTGCTCACCAAGTTCTTCCACTAGAAGGCTCAAATCTTCCGATGAGTCCACAGGTACAATGGTCATGAATGCAAAGTAATATCCTTCTCCGTCACATCTTTCTTCTGAATTAGAATTTGAACCATCTGAGTCACTGAGGGTAGTTGCAAAGACTTTAACCCTTTGCCTTCAAATAGGTGGGGCATTCTTTCTTCACATGCCCATACTCTTTGCACTCAAAACACGTGACCATTTCAGATGATGAGGAATCTCTTGAATCCTTCTTCTTGAAATCTTTCTTATCCTTCTTGAACTTTGAGAATTTGCCCTTCTCAAAGGACTTTCCATCTCTCTTCAACTTTAGGAACTTATGGAAGTTCTTGGCAAGGTATGCCACATCCTTTTCAACCTCATCCTTATCCGAGGAGTCTTGAGCTTCCAATCTCTCATCGACTGTCTTGAGAACAAGAAATTTGCTCTTCCTTTGAGATGGTAGAGATAGCTTATAAGTTTGAAGAGAACCGATGAGTTCTTAAATTTTAATCTCATTAAGGTCTTTGGTCTCTTCAATGGCAGTGACCTTTGCACGGAAGCTCTCCGGCAATGAGCATAAAATCTTCCTCACAATCTTGGAGTCCTCCATCTTTTCTCCCAAGTTGAATCCTAATCACCACTTCATTTAGCTTCCCATAAAATGAGTTGAATGACTCGTCTTCACTCATCTTCAACTCCTTGAAGCGTGTGGTAAGCATTTGCAACTTAGTGTCTTTCACCTTTTTGGTGCCTTCATAGATCATCTCCAAGATTTGCCACGTTCCTTAGCAATTGTGACATGAGAAATCATGTGAAATTCATCAGGGGAAACACCATAGAAAATAGCATTTAAAGCCTTGCTATTAGCATTAGCTGCCGCAAGAGTTGCCTTATCCTATATTGAATTTGGCGGCCTCCGGCCCAGTCTATCCTATCTCGACAGTGTCCAAAACACTATCATCAATAGAACATAGAAATGCCCTCATACGGACTTTCCAAAAAGCGTAATTGCTCCTATCAAAGGATGGAAGAGCATTAAGCGAATGAGATCGGCCCATCTCAAACAGGGTCTAGGATCACACTTAGGTAATAAAACCACAGCAAGTGTACCCGCTCTAATACCAATTAAAAGCTCGAAAATGTGTGAAAACACAAAAGCTGTTTAGACCCCCAAATTAAATATTACGGCTCGGTTGATTTTACTCTAACTTAAACTAAGTGTGAAATAGAGTAAATGCGAGCAGATAAACAATATAACTACCCTAAGCCATATTCAACAAATCACAGTAGTAAAATGAAAGCTAAAAAAGTAGGGAAGAAGAATGCAAACACAAGAGAACATGCCAATGTGTTATCGAAGAGGAAATTGAAGAACTCGGCGAAAAACCTCTCCACCGCCCTTCAAGCGGTAAATCGATCAACTGGAGAATAAGTTGGAGTACACGAATAACAAAAAACCCTTCAAGCCTAGTCTTTCCTATGAGCCCTCTAAGCTCCTATTACCAACTGACTTCGCCAAGCCTTGTCTTCTATAGCTCTCCAAATCACGCAATTCAACCCGATTGCATCCACTAAACAAATGGCTTCCTCCAATGCTTCCCAGCTGCTCCAAAACCTCACTTTTCACTCAGGATGGGTGTAAAAAGTGTTTGGGCTATCAACTTCTCAAGGATTTGGAAATGGAGAGGTAGGAGTTGAGGAAAACCACAATGGATTGTGTAGAGAGTTATGGGTATAACAATCTCTCACTCTCAAGGGTTGTGGCTAGGGTTTTCTCTCTGAAAGCACTCCTCAACATCTATGGGTAATGTGGGTATATATGGTGTGGGTAGAGACAGGGTGTATCAGATATGACAAATTGGAAAAATAGAATGTTTCGCAGGTATCTTGCGGGAAGGTCTTATCCGCGGTACACTCGCGAAAATCAGCTGTCACCATCTGTCATGACTCTTCGCATTCCAGTCATGTGCTGAGCATATGCTTTAGTTTGCGCGAAGGCTTCTCACAAGCTGCCCGCGAAAATTTCTTTGCTCTTCACTTTTCCTTGAGTCTTCGCACTCTCTCTCACACACAACCCTTACAAAGAAATCTCACATAAAATACAGGGTACGTAGGATTGAACATAATTACAATCATATTTGGCACGAAATTAAAGCCAACACAAAATTGTTGTCAATCACAACTTTACATATATATATATATATATATAATTGTACTCCCTGCTAATCCCAAGTCATTTATATATAATAAAATTAATTTAATTTTTGCAGCAATTGGGTGGATGGATTATTCTCCTCACTAAGTAAATGAGACCAAAGAATACCACTATACTATAAGGAAAATAATGCCCTTCATTTCAAGTGAAATAAACAGAGTCCATTTCATGTTTCATGTTAGATATTACAAATCTTTAGATATGTATAGTGCTACATCATTTAAACACACTATTAAACATTAATTATTAGATCCACACAAAAATAAATAAATAAATAAATAAATCGTGAAATAGCTTGTATCCCTTTCAAGTTTGAAATAAAGAGGATCTTGTGTCAAGCTACATTTGGTTAATTGTACTCATATCTAAAAAAAGGCATATTTGTTTAAGAGCCCATTTGTAAAATGGCAGCAATTTTTCAAAGTATAGCATTTTAAAGCCTTTCTCTTCTTTTTTTTTCTTTTTTTTCTTTTTCCATTTTCAAAATTGAACTATTAGGGCAAAAAAAATTTGCAACTTGTTAAAGTGATAAATCGTAATTGGAAAAACATTACTTTTACATTAGTATTTCATTGTTACTGGGACTATTTTTATTATGCATTAATCACAATACATGTTCAACAGTTCAAAAATATGAAAAATATAAAGGATCAAACCAACACTTATAACTGACCATAACCATTTTCAAAGGTTCCCAACATTCTCAATCTCCCCCCCCCCCCCCCTCTCTCTTTCTCCAACTTCTCCCAAAAAAAAAAAAAAAAAAAAAAAAAAAAAAAAAAAAAATTGACATTAGAAACCCTTTGAAGGATTTGGACTCAGATGGCTTGGCTATGGACCCCTGGAGTCTATGCACAATTACACAAGTAGAAGAGCTGAAAGCTCTTATCAAAGTCCTCCCCATTTGGTCCACTGCCATACCAAGCCGTGACACTTAACCAACGTTCATTTGGTGTGCTCCAAGCAAAAATCATGGACAGACGCTTTTTTATTTCCAAGTTCAAAATCCCAACAGCGTCTTTCGGCGTCTTTGGAATCCTGAGTATGGCAACAACCGTGGTCTTCTATGTTCAAGTTCTAGTTCCGTTACTATCAAAGTTCACCAAAAGGAAACGTGGGCTTACCCTTAAAGAACGCATGGGGATTGGTATAGCAATCTCATGTCTAGCCACTGCAGTTTCAGCAATTGTAGAGAGGAAGCGCCGGAATGAAGCAATACGAGAAGGATTATCCAATTATCCGGCCGATGCAGTAGTAATGAACATGTCTGCAATGTGGTTGGTGCCACAACACTGCCTTACTGGGATAGCTGAGGCCTTCAATTTTATTGGGCAAATAGAGTTCTATTACTCTCAGTTTCCTAAGACCATGTCTACCATTGCAATGTCTCTTTCGGCATTTGGAATGGGTGTAGGAAGCTTGATTGCCGATCTCATAGTCAGTATTGTGAAAAATGTAACGCAAAGTGAGGAAGGTGAGAATTGGCTATCAAATAACATTAACAAGGCTCACTATGATTACTATTACTGGTTGCTTACTATTATGGGTGCGGTTAATATCTTCTATTCTATTGCTTGTAGCTGGGCTTTTGGGAGTTGTGAGGATAACGAGGTAGATGACATGAAAGAGGAGGATATGCCCAATTAATATGTATTATATAGTATCTTCCTGCCGTTCTTTGTTTATTTAATGCCCAACTCCTTTTCATGCATTAGTTTCTAAGTTCAACATTATTTGAGTATCAAATCAATTTTAATAACTCATCTAATGTGTTTCACCAATTGGTGACCTCAGTCTCTTAGGGGCTGTTTGAATGAGTGATTTTCATAACTCATAACTCTATTTCCATAACTTATAACTCAAAAATGATGGGACCCATAACTGAGAAGTCTGTTTGGCACCACATAACTCTGTTTTCAGTTTTTTGTTTCCATCACTCAATTCTCTGATTTTTGAGTTATGAGTAATGGAAATTAAAACCACATTTTAGCTGTCAATTTTCATAACTCAGTTTTCAATTGCATTTTCGTAAATAACACCATATACCCAGTCCCACAGTCAGAGCAATAACTCCCTTTGGCGCTCCTTTTGATGCTCTCATCAACGGCTCTACTCAGTAAAAGCAGAGCTCTCATCTCAGACCTCTCTCATCTCCATTTAGTGAAACCACAAGCTAAAAAAAGTTCTCACTGCCCTCACCTCTTCACGCACTGTTTCACTAATCCGAGCTCAGCCAACCCGCGCCGCCGTGTCACAGTCACGCAGTGCTTCACACGCCAACCAGTGCCGATCTCCCCAACCTCTTTCTCAGCTTCTTTCACAGAAATTTGAAGGTATTCTTTACATTTGAACTGTTTATATATCTGATTTGTTGGTAATAGCAAGGTATTTCGCATCTTTTACATCGAATCAAGGATTGGTGATGAGAAGTTTGCTTCTCTGTTTTTTTTTTTTTTTTTCCTTTTTTTTCTTTGATTGATGTTTGGGTTTTCACATCTGATTGAACTGTATCAACCCGTGGTGATGAAAGTTTTCTTCTCTACTTTTTTTTTCTTTGTTTGATGTTTGGGTAAGCATCTGATTTGATCTATTGAAACTGGTGGTTACGGGTTTTCAACCTGTGGTGAACCTGTGCTTCTCTGTTTTTGTTTTTTGTTTTTTTTTTTTTTCTTTGCTTGGTGTTTGGGTAAGCATCTAATTTGATCTATTGAAACCTGTGGTTATGGGATTTTTTTTTTTTTTTGAATAATTTATGGAACTAAGGTCTTCACAGTGCAAGAAATGTGTGATCAATTCTTTGACTTTTCGGGAATTTGTTATCAAAGTTCCCTCCATTAAGTTTCTGGTAGTAGAGAGTAGAGATACAGGCTTTCACCTGGACCAGTTTATTTGTGTGAGGGGTTATGGAATTGGGAACTTATTACATGGGGAAAGATAGAGATGTTTACTCAGATATACCTTCTAGTACCTGCAACAAAATCAAGTCAAATGTTTTGAATTGAATTTGTGCAAGATTTGCAAGAAATAATTGGTCTAAGTTATAAATCACTTTTCTGTTTATTGTCTCTATCCTAATGTCAGTTGACAATAGTTGAATACTAGTGCCTTGCATTTTATCCTATTAACTCGTACTTCTTTCTTTCTTACCTATGTACCAAATTGAAAACTTTTTGTTGGGGTATTGACCTGCTTATATCTTTAATGCAATAATATATACATATTAATATGGATCCTATGCTCAATATTTGTTCCTCTAAAAATACTGTGATTTCTTTACTATACTTGTGATATGATTGTGTATGAGATGAATGTGTTGTTCTTTACGATGGCTACGAAGTTGAGAACACGGGATGCCAATTGTGAGGATCTGTTGTGTGACTTCATATTTTCTCACTATGTACTTGGGAATTTGCGTCCTTATTCTACCAATGTACAAGTGTGGGAGCAGATCACAACCAATCTTAATGCCTGCACGGGGAAGACCTTTACCATGAGGCGGGTAATTACGAAGTGGAAGCATATTCGACAAAATTATTACAGAGCGATGGGGGTCCATAGGGAAAGATGCCGTCGGCCCTACATTCCCCCCGTGGCCTATCCTGACCGATTGTCTGATGACCCACCTCAGTAAAAGACGGATGCGTAGTCGAAGCAATTTGGTGCAAGATCCTTTTGATATACTGCAGACATATTTTGTTCCCATTATGTTCAGTAGCGTACTTTCTTATGGATTACCATGTACTTAACCATGCACTAACCTAGTTGTATTTGTTACCACTTATTCAGTTTACTAACTCATTGCTTCGATTTTTCCATCTTTTGTAAAAATGGTCACGTTGTATATATGTTAAACCTCGATGAAAGATTTATATGTTACCACTGTTTCTTATATATTATCACTGTTTCTTACATTTCGTGCATGCTTTTTCTTATCCGGGTTGATTTAACTGTGGAATATTTTTCATTTTTTTGACCCCTTAAACCTACATGGCACATGAATCTTATAGTCCTATTAATCAATTCTTAAAATTATTATCTGTCATGAGCTTACCACATGAAATATTTTAAATAAATGGCACATGAATCACAAGAGGCGGATGAGAAAAAGTGGCCTCCCCATGTGGAACATATTTTTATTGAGATCATGTTGGAGGAACAACTTAAGGGTAACATGCCAAACGGTGTGTTCAAGGGTCCTACGTGGGCATCAATTATAGCTGAACTCAACCAAAGGACCAGGAAAGACTTTCTCTCTAAGCAAGTTCAAAAAAAGCACAATAGGCTCCAACTCAAACAACGCAAGTAGAGCCAGTTGCTAAGACACACAGGGTTGAGGTGGGACACGCAGACCCAAACAATGACTTATCTTGACGAGGTGTGGCAGAATGTGATTGCGGTATGTTTACTGTTGTTTATTAATTATATAACTTATTGTAATTATTCATTTATGCAATTTGCCTCCATGTTGGTAATATATGAACTGCTGCGTTTAGTGTGCTAATGTTTCCAAGGACATTACAGGGCAATCGTGGTGCAGCTAACTTAAGGAAATAGGGATGCCCAGACTACCCATCACTGTAGTAGTTATCCTTAGTACTGTGACTAGGAACTTGCAGATCTCCTCAAACACTCCTCCTTTAAATAGTGATGAGGAGCATGCCTTAAAGGAAGAGCTTGCCAATGCTAATGCCAATGCCAATGTAAGTGCACCCACCCATCTGGATGATGACTATTACACCCCTAACTTTGGGAGTTTCCCGCAAGGTGTGGAGGATGCTAAGGTTGAGGAGGTAACCCAACGGGCAGGAAATCGTCCTATGCAAGATGTAAGTGGCAAGGGTAAGAAGGTCTCGAAGAAGTCAGATAGGGTAAGTGAAATGACTGTGGCCCTAAAGGAGTACACCACAATGACGAAGGATAGGTTCAGTGGTAAACTTGGCAGGTGTAGCGGTTCAACCGACCAATTCGCTCAATCTACAAGAAGGGGTGATCCTTGTTCACTTGGCAAGGCAATGGCGGTGCTGAATTTGTATACGGATCTGAGTAACAAGGCCTATATCAAGATGTCAAAGGTTTTGCAGCAAAAGGATAATAAGGTAGTGTTTATATGTATGCCGGAGCATAGGAGGAAGTCTTGGATTGAGGACATTCTAACCCCGGAGGAGGATTGAGGGAGAGCAGTATTGCATTAAGTCTAAGCTATTGGTTTTTATGTACTATGGATTCGGGTTATTTTATTTACTTGTTTTTGTTTCGTATGGATAATATGAAGGTTTATGTTATTTATGAACTTGGGATGTTTGTATGGTTTGAGTTATATTATGTGATGGATTTGGATTTTGGGTTCGTTGAGTTTTATACGTTTATTATGGTGACCGTTGAATTAGGTGTTTATATTATACATTTATATTATGCGATGTACTTGTTTTAATTATTTTTTATTGTCTTATTATAATCTATGGTTGATGTTATTAGTAAGACTATTTGATAGGTTTCTATTTCCTATGTTGATGGTTCATCACTTTGTTGGATTACAGGCTGAGGTGTAGACTATTAAGAATAACATATTTACTTTTATATCTCTCTTTACATAACCTACCTGAATAGTGTGTTTGTGCTAATGTGTAGGTCACTTATGGCATCCAGAAATGACTGGTGGCAGGCAGTCGAAGAGTATGACTTCGATGATGCATACTTCAACGACGTTGGTTGCAGCAATTACTGTGAAGATAATGATGATGACTAGACCGATTCGGAGTCCAAACGTGAAGAAGAAGTAGAGTTTAATTTAGTGAATCCTATAGTCGAGGAGATGTATGCGTACATGCAGCAACATTATGATAAACAACCAATGCGAACAAGTGCGTTGACCGGCAAGGCGTATATCGACGAGGTCACTGAAGGTAATCCAGCTAAGTGTTACGAGATGTTCCGCATGACACCTGAATTACTGTTACATTTAGTGGACGAGTTGGCTCAACATGGTTACTTAAGGGACGGACTTGGTGGCGTGAATGCCACTCAGGCCATGGCCATGTTATTGTACATACTTGGACATAACACCCGCTTTAGATGTGTTGCTGATAGGTTTCAACACTCAACAAAAATTGTGTGCCGGAATTTTTGTAAGGCGTTGCGAGCTGTCCACCACTATGCGAAGCATTTAATTAAACCTGATCAGAATGTCACAGGCCTCCCCAAACATCTTCAAGTGAACAAGTACTGGCCATGATTTGAGTACAAAAAATTCCCTTACTTAACTAACATTGTATAACAGTAAAATAATATGATATTTGATATGTGCTTGCTAAGATTAATGAAAACTTTCATGTGTAGAGATGTGTAGGAGCAATTGATGGAACGCACGTGAGTGCCCAACCTCTTGCAAATGCGACTCAAGCACACAGGGACCGCAAGAGCCTTATAACAACTAATATGCTGTGTGTGTGTGTGTAACATGGACTTGCAGTTCACATTTGTCCATTCTGGGTGAAAGGGCAGTGTGAATGACTCAAGGGTTTTTGAGGAAGCGATCAGTGACCGAAAGCATGGATTCCCATGGCCACCAACAAGTACTATACATTACTGTGATTTTAACTAAGGTTATTTTATCCTCCATGTCTAAGTAGTATGTTTACTCACAACTTAATTACGTGCTGGCTGGTTGTGTGTGTGTGTAGGGTCGTACTACTTGGTGGATTTGGGTATACCAATTGGCACTAGTTTTCTCCCACCTCACAAGTCAACTAGGTACCATGCGCAGGAATTCCTTGCAAGCAGTAGACGGATAACATCAAAGAAAGAGTTGTACAACTACAGGCACTCATCCTTGCGGATGGTTATTGAGCGGTCTTTTGGAGTGCTAAAGGCCTGTTTCCCCACTCTAAATTTAATGCCAAACTTCAAGCCAATTAGGCAGCATTACGTGATTGTTGTGTGCTGTGCTTTACACAATTTCATACGCATGAACAATCAGAGTGATGAATTGTTCAGAACAATAAGGGAGAGTGTTGGCGAAGGTAGTGTGACCAATAGGGGAGGCAGTGGCGATGCTAGAGCATCAACAAAAATGCGACCCAAAGGCATGTACTAGAAATGTCAAGTGCATCGAAGAGAGCGATGGGCCAATTTAGGGACAATATCACTGACACAATGTGGGATAATTATGTTGCCCGTGGCAATGCGAGATAATTATACGTTGAAAATGGCAATTGAACATTTACTTCGCTGCAATGTAGATGCTATGGCTTTGCAGCGTAACTGTTTCTTTGTTAGAAGGATTGCAGGTTCAGCCCTTCTTAAATTATATGTAAAGAAACAAGATGAAAGGTCCTTTGTCTGTCTCCGATTTGTTTTACGGGAGATATCTAATACTACATATAAAAGCAGAAGCCTTTAAGGAGGTGCTGCCACGTTAGGAAAAAAGGCCATTAAAATACTGACACATATGTAACTTAAACTTAAAAGAGCCGCACGGTACGTTTGGAGAGGCTCACTTTCAGACACCAACTCGCCTATCCAAAAAAAAAAAAGAAAAAAAGAAAAAGAAATGCAAACCCTTATTAAAACAAGCCGCTTATCCACAAAACAAAAGAAAAAAACCCTAAAACGCAAACCGTATTTCTCGATCAAAATTCAGACTCAAACTTGTGATTCTTCGTTGCACCTCCATATACACACAGATTGGACTAGCGAGTTCCAACCCATCAAACAGACGAAAAAAACCTCTACAATAGTGAAAAAAAAAAAAAAAAAAAAAAAAAAAAAAATCAAACCCTAAAACCCAAACCTTATTTCCCGATCAAAATTCACAATCACTCTGACTTCCTCCTCTTCACTGCAACTCCATAGACACACAAATTAGAATGCCGTGTTCCAGATCAACAAGCATACAAAAAAAGAACATCCAAAAGGAAGCGGAAAAAAAAAAAAAGTCTATGTTCGTCTTTTGCAACAGTGAAAGCTAAAAACTTTGTTCTTCCTCTGTAACAACAGGCGATTCAGAAGGTAGGCATGTTTATTCCCCTCTTTTGGTTTTCTATTTAATAACCGTTTCTAGGGTTTTGAAAAAAACTGTAGAGTGTTGATTTATTGATGATTTCTCTCAAACTGAAATCGATTTGGTGCTGAAGAACATAGATTTATGTGTTGCCAAAAATATAAAGTTCTATCATTTCATTTATGTTGTTTTTAATTTTTAGTTGAAAAATTTTCCCCTTTTTATATATTCGTTTCCCACGTCTTTTCTCTACCATTGTTGTTAAGGTTTTTGCAGTATATATTTAAAGTTTTTCATTTGTAGTTGCTCTGATTTTACAAAATGAAACCCTAGAACATAGAGAATAAGGAGGTATTGAACACTAAAATGCCTTTCTGCCTCCACTGATGCCAATCTGCTACCTTTTCCCTTAATTTCCGATTAATTTTTGCAATTTCTTGAGTTCTGTTTGTTCGATTGTTGTATTGATTAAATTTTGTTTTTGTTCAATTCAATATATTCACTTTTGTTATTATTATGTTCCATTTTTGTTTTAGGCCCTTTTGATGTCATTTTTCCTGTAATGAATGTGTTGTTCATTCTGTTGTGCACGTTCAAGTTTTGGTTTTTTTTTTTTGTTAGTTCTGTTATGTTTTCATGGTGAGATTTAAGTTTTGTTGTAATTGGTTTTTTTTTTAATGGTTTTATGTGTTGTTAAATCCATAAATCCGATTAATGAGACTTTGGTTCTATGCCCTCTTATTTGCAAATGTTGGGTTCTTTTTATATATTTAGAGTATTGCATCAATCTTGATGCTTGAGTTTAAATTGGTGAATGGTCATTTCTTAATACTGCCAAGTAGAACAGATTTGGCACTTAAGTTTTTGCTATAGTGAATTTTAGACTTTGGTTGACGTTGTCTAACCTAACTTATGGTAATCTTTCTCCTATATCTCACAAATGACATATTTTTCTTTGAAGTGATTGGCATTATTAATACAAAGGCCTTGATAAAAGAAAGTTAGTTGTTGAACATCATGCTGAGTGTCTCACATATTATCAGCAATCTTTTGGAACTTCAGGAAAATTGGGAACATGTTAGAAAATTTGCCTGCCTACTTTAGTTCTGCATTTTCATACATTAATATTTACACTCATTTTTAGGCAGTGTATTTCATAAACTTCACTTGATTATTTGTTGTCTTAGTGTTCTATTCAATCAAAATGCAGAATTTAAGTTTTGGGGCCATCAAAGTTGTTGGTCAACATTCTGTACTCATGGGTCTAATTATGGAATTTATTAATTTGGTTATAACAGAAAATGTTCATTGGTGTTATACAACAAATGTTCCAATAGCCTTATATATGTTCAATGAAATTCCATTAAAATTTGATATGTAATCTTCTTATTAGATTTTTTGCCTCATCATGATAAAAATATGAGCAGTTATACTATGGCCGTTTAAAATCAAATTTTAATGGATATGAATAATTTGGTTATAAATATGGAGATTAACCCGAATACTCAAAAGAAAATTAATTTTAGACAGAACATAAGAAGAGGAAGAAGATTAAACCAATTCTAGGCAAAACATAATTTTGTTTAGGGTTGTTTGTTTTGGTAGTAGAGATTGAAACAGTGTCACCTCGCAATAAACTCTTCATCTTCTCCTACACAATAACTGGTTCTTTACAAATACAATTTCTTTGTTATAGTCAACTAAAATATTTGAATTGCTGAATTTTTTATGCCAAAGTCAGAGATTATATTAAGTTTCTAGAGTTAGTGCATCAAATTAAATATATACTGTAATTTTTTAGTAAAATAATTTGTAAATGGCTGGCATAACAATTTAAAATGTGAATATTTGATGTGAGATTAAATTTGATATATATTTTTGTTGTTAGTTCTATTATGTGTGTTTAATTTTTGGTCTTTTGGTTATGTAAAGGACTTGGTGTTGAGATTTGCCTTTCTTATTGTCGGCTCTTTTATGGTTTTGTATGGAGCTTTAATTTTTGTTGTTTTTGGTTCTAGTTTTGTGCCTCTTGATTTGAATGCATTATTAGAGTTTTGACCTCATGATGGGTTAAAGTTATATGAAAAACTTAGCCAGTGTTCTTAGAAGTTCTAGGATGTGAACTGCTCAAATGTATTTTTTTATTGAGATCCATGGAGGAGTGTATCAATTGTAGGTTTCACAATAGTAACTCTTTGAAATACAGTTTCTAGAATTTCGAATCCTACTTAAATTTTAATAGTTGGTTATCTTTTAAACTTAATAATATCATTATAATTTTTGGGTTTTTTGTTTTCTCTTTTTGCTTTTCTGTTATTTGTAAGGGGGAGTGAAATTGTGGAATTTTGAATATTTGCTCAAGGTTATTTTTTGTTTTCCATGAAGAGTTTGTTAATGACCATATTTATGAGACAGATTCTTTAAGTGACATGCATGGTTTATGGGAAGGGAGTATTTTCCTGCAATTGCATTCTTCATATCTGTTTGGTTCTTTAATCTGCTTCTTCAAATGTTTTTTTTAAATTATAATTATAAATAAGGATTCTAATCGTAGTATACTTTTGACAGTTCTATTATTGTTATAATCTTTATTATGTTTGTATCAAACTCGATCCTAATTTTTGGTTCCTAAGTTATTTGGTCTCATTTTTATTTTCTTTCTAAAAATTTAAATATTCAGTGTAGCCCCTGTCCTTCTTCTTTACATCTATTTTCCTCAACTTTCTATTCAAAAATTCTATAATCAAATATTTTTTTTATCCCCTTCTGAGTCTAAATGGCCTTTTGTACTAAAAAGAAGGCAGCTTCCGGTGTTTGTTTGCTTTTTTGAAACTATAATTTTTTTTATGTCTCTGTTTCTCCATTACTTTCTTTGGGGCTTGATTTAATTTTTATTTGATTTAAAGTTTGGTTGAGTGGGCTGTTAGGAAATGAGTTGCATCTTCATGCTTCCTGAATCTCTTACGAAGAAATTTATTGACTAATTGATATTACTTGAAATTGATTTACTTAATATTAGATTTCTTCCTTTTAAAATTTGTATGTTTTTATTTTAGACTTGCTTGAATTAATGTAGGATATTTGCGGCTGTCAATACATGAAGTGAGACTAGCCAAATAGGTAGTTTGCTTGGCTACAGGTTATTTTATTAGCATGAACTTTAAGAAAAAATGGAATCATCACTGTAATGGATTGGCATTTGTATGGGAAATTATTGGTGAGACATCATCAATACTTCGAAGCATAATAAAAATGATTATACAAGGGAGAATATTACTATAAAACAGGTATAAGCATATGGTGATTAGTTTGGTTTTCTTTGGTATGCAGTGGGTGGTCTTTTTGTTAGTTGATTTTCAACTTTGGTTTGGCATATTAAAATTTGAATAAGGCTGAGATAAGTGTTCAATGCTGACATACATTAGGTGTGTTTGGGACCCTTCGGTTTAGGCATTTTCTGTATTGAATTATTTCCTTTGTGACATGGGAATTATACATTTGACACTTACCTTATTTCTTATTTTTTAAGGTATAAAGTCAACGGTGATTGGATTTGCTAACCCACTATTTAATACATTTACAGAATTAGCCCTTCAATTTTTTGGATAAGGAACATCAATGGGGTGATGCATATATTATAAGAATTAGTAAAATTCTACTATATTATAAGCACTGCTTAGTAGTTTCTATATACTTAAATTGCTTCTTATTTGTATAATGATGTTAAATGCTAAGACCTCTATTCCATTGCAAGTAGTTATATGTTAAATGTTTTAATGCTGATAGCTTTGATGAGCTTAAAGAGTTTGATTCTTGATAGAGATTTTTAATTTTCATTCATAAATTGCACAAACATCCAACTATAAGCTGCAAACTAACACATTTAATTTTCATTTAGTGTTGCACATGAAACCAAGGAAGTCAATACCGTATCGGAGGCTATACCGGTTTGGCCAGCGGTACGATATATTTCAGATACCGGTCAATACCGGTGTACCGTTTCGAGTTTACCGCTATTTTATATATATATATATATATATAGACACGCACTCATTAGGACCATAATAATATATATATATATATATATATATGTTAGAAAAAAAAATTATAAGTTTAAAGTTAAAAAAAAATTTATCTAGCAAAGATATAAATTATAAATTATATATATATATATATATATTAGCAAAGATAATCTATATCTTGTTTCTCAAAAAAAAAAAAAAAAGATAAATCTATATCTTTGATTAGTTTGATATGAGTTCTGGACAAATAGGCAAATAGTCCCCACCTATTCGCGTAACCAAACACCACAGTTAAAAAAAATAGATCAAATGGTGTAGAAGCACCTTTAAACCTTGAACCAATCTATACCGTCCATTATTAGGTCAACCTCCATATAAAAGCCTCCAATACACATTTGCATCCTCCTTTGTCTCATACTCTCATTGCCGCCTCTGTCTAAAGTCTATGGTTTTCACTCTCAATGCAGCACAGCTTCGCTTCACGGGATTCGGCATTTTGTTTTTCATTTTTCTCATTTGGGTTTTTCAATGGGTAGTCTTGTTTTCATTTTTCTCATTTTTCTCATCTGGGTTTTCGAATGGGTAGCCTTGTTTTTCATTTTTCTAATCTGGGTTTTGTTGTTTTCATTTACCGGCCGAAACAGCCGGATTACGCCGGTACGGCTGGTTTTCGCTGGTACGACCAGTAATTTTTTCGGTACGAAACAAGGATGTACATGTACCTATGCACTGGCCGGTACTGTATACACCGGCCATACCGGCCGGTACTGTACGGTATCACCCACACTGCATGAAACACGCAACAAACAATAATGTCACAATATTGTCTAGGTGTAGGTTCAACTTCAATACCATTTAGAGGAAAGAAAAACAAAGTTCTCCTTCCATTAGAGACCGAGAGGGAGATTGAAGAAGTTTGATATTTTTAATCCGTACATTTATTGTGTTTTTCACACGGTCTAAAACAAAACACGGTTAAATTGAAAGACAGAGAGAGAGCCTGAGAAACAGAGTGAATATGAGAAATAGAGAGACATGGTTTAAAATATCAGGCAGTGGCTTCATTCACTCAAACGCACACCTATAGAAAGCCATCAACACCGTTACCATCAGATTGAGAGATATAGAGATAGAGAGAGATAGTCCATAAGGCGCATAGGAGTAGAGATTGAGGAAGAGAAAACTAAGTGCCATTAACATGTTACCATCAGATCGTCCGAACTACCATCGATAGAGTTTTTTCTTTTCTTTCTTTCTTAGATCTAGGTATGAGATTGGTTGGATTGAATTTATTTAGGTATTTGATTTACACTAGGTTTTGATATATATATATATATATATATATTTTTTTTTTTTTTGGGTTTCACTATAAAGAAATGGGATTTTTTTTTTTTTAGATTACAGAAATCACTAAAAAATATTGATTTTAGTTTGGGTACTTCTGTTTCTAATCTTAACCAAATCGTTGGGATTAAATGAGTATAGGATTGAATGTTGCATTGATATTTATTTTAGGTTTTTTTGCCGTATACCCATAAACAGTAAAGTTTTTTTTTTTTTTTTTTTTTTTTCCTTTCCTTTTTCAAATCTGGGGATTGAATATGATTTAGGTTTGAATTTTTTGGTTGGATTGCTTTAGATTTATTTATTTGAGTTAAAAACTTAAAATGCAATCAAAACTCAAAAGGCTTGAGATACAAAGATATGAGAGACAGAGTTCATAGGACGCCAAGAGATAAATATGTAATGCTGGCCATAACCATCAGTTTTTCCTCTACCATTCGTTCCCTCACCAAACTTAGACCACCAAAACCACAATCACAAAGAGAAACAGTTCATAAGGGGCATATCGGAATGAGAGAGACTAAAAGTTCTAAAGAAAAAAAAAATCAGTTCTAATTCTTATTTTTCAGATTTGTATATTTTTTTTTTTTTTTTTTTGTTAATGCTATTGTTCTCTTCTTTCTTTCCTCTTATTCTCTGAATTCTATTTGGTTTTTCTTTCCTTTCTTCTTACTTCTTACTTTTTTTTTTTTTTTTGTCTGTAACCATTCTTTGGTAGTTTCTGTTGAAAGGTAGAACCGCAGTTGCTGTTAAAAATTGTTTTAGTATCAACCAGGAAAAATTTGGGGCTTTTAGAATAATGACTTAGAGATTTGAGAT
Organism: Lithocarpus polystachyus; assembly: GCA_033629205.1. Classification (NCBI taxonomy): domain Eukaryota; kingdom Viridiplantae; phylum Streptophyta; class Magnoliopsida; order Fagales; family Fagaceae; genus Lithocarpus; species Lithocarpus polystachyus. The sequence continues at coordinate 48,500,807 of CM066163.1, forward strand.
TTTAAAGTAGAGAAAGAAAAATCAGAGTCTTCACACGCAGTCAGATTGTCGAAATAGTTACCTGTAAAGTTCTATTTTTAATTTTTAAAATCTTTGAAATACTTTGATTTGATAGGAGCACACTGCATAAGAATAAAGTTTTGAAGAATGAAGTGGATTTTTAATAGAAAATGCTGAAGCCCAACTGAAGATTTTTGGCAAAAACAAGTTTGAAGAGAAGCCAGGAAGCACCACAGTTTTGAAATTTTCTAATTTGCATATTTTTATAGAATAATTTTCATAAGTTCATGATTTGTTTTTGAAGCAATTTGAAGATTTAATTGCGCTAACTAGCATGGCTCTTGATTAAAATTTATCTTTAAACTATTATAAGCAACAACGTGTGCTAATTAAAAAGTAAGAGTTGGGTGTTTTGTCATTTGATGAATTGCCTTGAATGTGTTTGATTATGGTTGTCAATCGGCCTTAAATGCATTAAAAATGATTTAAAACAGTCTTATATTTTTATTTTAGTTTTTTTTTTTTTGTTATGTTATACATCTTTATTTATTGGTTTTTTATTTCTGTAATGGACTTTGTGTTGAGGTTTCTATACAAAGTGTTGTATCCTCTTAATTAATTTGAAATGTGTTGCGGTTTTCTTAATTAATTTGAAATGTGTTGCGGTTTTCTTAATTAATTTGGATTGTGTTGCGGTTTTCTTAAAATTGTATATTTCTCACAAAAGCCACTGTTTTCAATGATATCTAGTTTCCATGAAGAAAAAGGAGACAGAAGTGGTGAAAGTAGAGTTAGTGTTGCCAACCCACCTTTGTTTCAAGCAAATCCAAAGGCAGGCACTAGAAACATCTGAAGCAAATCTTTCAGGCTGAGAATTAGAAGAATTTCCCTCCTTAAGAACCACCTGCAAGTTCTTGGAATGAATGAAAATATGGGGAATCTTTTCTTTCATTGGCTTTCCTTCATTTTCGGAAAAGCATATATATTAATTATTAGAAGGAATGATGAGAATGCACTATGCTAAACTTTTTATTACGCATGGTAGAAAGTTGTACTTGCTAAACGAACCGACTATGGCTTTATATATTATATTAAATAGCTCAGGATTTATATTTAAATGATTTTATTTTACTTTGGAAGTTGTCTACTGCTTCAAGTACTCAAATTCTCTATTTTACCAATGTAAATTAGAGAAAACAGAATTGATGGAAATAGTCCTCTTCTTTTACTTCAAGTTAGCAGTTAGGACTTCTAACGCCACAATGTTGTTTTGATTTTTTTTTTAATATGTTTTTAGTATGTAATGAACAATTGAAGTTTTATCATCATGGGTTTTATTTGGATGCCACAATATTGATTGTAAATTTGTGACTATCAAGACTTGATTTTACACAAATCTTTGAGTTTTTCCTATTGGGTGATTTCACAACTGTTAGAATTGATTTATCATGTTCATTGCGCGTGCATTATATTGTGATCGCTTTCATATATTGTTTTAAGTCATTGTACAATCTAGGATTTGTTAGCACTTAGCTCAATTAGGCAATATAAGGATTTCCTGTATATTTCATTTTTAAATCATCATTTGTGAAATTATGTTTAGTTTATGAGAACATTGTGGGCTAAAGTTTTCTAAAACTTTCTGTAATACCTGAAAGAGAAGGGGAGGAATGGGGCCAAAAGTGGTGATAAATTGGGGTTAATCTACAAAAAAATTAAGAGATATTTCTTTTATTTTAACTTTTTATATGCTCCTTCATACCCTTACACAAATTATGATACATACCTCAAAGACTATAACTTATATTGTCATATAAGTTCAGTTCGGTGTGATTCATTGTGGTTCCTAGGAATAGCAGATTTGGTGTTTGAAATTGTCATGTAAGTTTTAGATTGTTGTGTTTTAAGCTTTTATGTAAGTTTTAGTAAATGTTTTAAATATAAAATGACCTTTGCAAATTGTTAGTGAGATTAGTAAAGGGCAGATACTTGAAATGTGTGTGTGTGTGTTTTTTTTTCCTTTTTTGCTATTTCCAATTATCCTCTTTTTGATTCTCATTAGACAGTTAATTTGCGAGCCAATCTCTTCCTTCAATCTTTGCAGTTTTATGATTGTCAAAGCGAAATAGCTCAAGAAATCAAGGTTCAAAAACCATCAAATTGCTTAAAAGAAGAAAGAGAAGAGTATTAGATTAGCCGAGTGATGTTGGCCTCTTGGAGAACCATTTTTGTATATCTCAGCTTTATGCGATATATAGAATCCCACCAAAAAAATTTGGAAAGGCTTTTTTGTTTGGCTTATGAGCATTATTTGCAAATCACTAGATTTGTTGGATACTGGTAATGATTGATTGGAAGTGCTAGCTATTGGGATAGGTAAAGCCTTGGAATTTGCCAGGCATTTGTCAATATGGGACATGGAGGTAGAGTATGAAGATAGCTCCATCATTTAAGAACTTAATATGTTTTTTGATGAGTGAACCTAATATGCTTTAACTCTTTGTCATGCTTTCAGGTGCATTGCATTCTTTTGAGGCAATACAGCATACTTAAATCTTGGTATGATACTCTTGAATGTATTTCAAATTCAATTAATAGCTACTGATGTACAATTTTTATAAGTTCTCAATAAACACCACTATTGTTTTATTAAAAAAAAAAAAGTTTTACAAAGGCCTTTTATATATATATATATATATATATATTTAATTATCAACTATTAACATATATTCATTTCTCCTATTACAGAATTGTGACAAAATAGACCTACAATTGAATATACTTTCTTGATGGTCTATATATAATCTAAATTAGAAGCCTATCATCTTGCCATTATGTAATTATTGTGTTCATTTTTTGTATTAGGTTTCATCAAACTCCTGACAAATTCGGTGCTATAACTGCTTCTTACAGTGATATTTTGGATTAGCTGAATATCCTCCCCTATGTATTGACTCGACTTTGAAGATTTAGTCCCAAATGTTTAGACAATGATGGCATACCAATTCAGTTGGATATATTTGCTCTATTTTTTATATGATTTCCCCTATAATAAATTGTTATTATTAGTATGTGATATTGGATGGTTTTGAAGATATAGAATATTTGCATGCAAAATTCAGGTATTTTAGAGAATTCCCCTCATTCGAACTCATTTGATTGCAATGAAAGTAATAACAGTGGTGGTTGCTCATATCATATGTTAGTCCAAGTGGTCTCTTGAAGAATGGAAGTACATAAATGAAGTGATTTGAAGAGACTAATGTTTAAAAATTTAAGGGAATATTAGATACCATATGTTTAAATATACAAAATTATTTAGGTTTGAATGTACGTAGTGAAAGTATGAGAACTAAGGTTATGTTGGATGCAAAGATCATTAATATGTAAAATGATCCCGCGCATTACGCAGGTTAAACACTAGTTTAATTAGTTGACGGAATATTGTACAGTTCATCGTAGTTCATCATAGAGAAAATAACGTCTTCGAGTGTAGCATATTATTTAAAAGAGCTAAAGACTAGAGAACATATGTATAGTATATTTTTTGGTACGTCGCCCAAAGAAAACTAGCCTTGGTTAAAATTGTCTAGGATCCACGTAGTGGAAATGAAAAATGTATTATAAGTACATAATATGTTATATCTAGCTCCTCAAACTACCGGAAAAAAAAAAGTAGTTCACCATAAAAAAAAAAAAACAAAAAAAAATTAAATGCATAACACACGTGACCAGTAATGTACATAACAAACGAATGCGTGTGTTACATCATCCTACAAAATATAGAGGAACTCAAAGCAGGACATGTGATTAGTAATGTACATTACACATGTGACCATCAATGGGCATGGCAAACGCAGTTGCGTATGGCCATGGCCCCCTAAAACAGTAGAGAATACAAAATAAACCCCAACTATAGTCCAAGACAAAAATAAACCTAGCCTATACTTGTAGATCTTGTCTTCAGCAATCCGGAGTGCGAGCTTAGTTTTTTCAACCTTGCACTTTGCTATCCTTAGGAGCTCCCGTGCTTCTGCTTCCCTTGCGTGAGCTTCATCCCTTTCATTTCTTGCAGCTATGGCCTCGGCCTTATATCTCGTAAACCTTTCATGGACAAGTGGTGTTGTTGCACGGCCACGTGGGCATGTGTTCTTGTCCAACCATTTGAAGAACTTACATGCCTGATTGGAGTCCTGCATACAACATTGAAGACATATATAAGATGGTCAGCAAAGATAGTAAGAAAATGACAAGTCAAATATGTAATGACAATAAAATTATGTAATACTAACCAGCAACCACTGTTGACATCCATAGAACCTCCTACCGAAATTACGAATAGATAGGGAGGTCCTTTCCACACAACGATCCATATCGCACATATGGCCGCTAGAAGTGGACTTATAAGTAGTGGCAAAAGACATTCCACTGCTGAGTAAATGAAACTCATGCAATAAGTCCAATAAGGAAAATGGAACTCATCTAAAAAGCAACCTAATATATCAAGAAAATTCAACTACTGAGAAATTTATCAAACTCATTAGTTGCTCAAGATGGATGAACTACTGAGAAATTTAATGAGTATGCTGTTTATTAGTAAACTAAAGAACAGTTTATGATGCTACCACTGCCATCTTAAACACTCTCCCATATCTTGCACATGATCAGTTTATGATGTCAATCAAAGAAATATGCAAATGGAGTGAGAACATAATTACATGCTACTCCGTGTCTCTAAATAATAATTTTTACATTTTATTTTATGATTGTCCCTAAATAATGGTCCACTATTAAAAAATGTAAGCATAATTTGGGTTCACTATAGGCTCACACTCTTTGAGCTCACATTCACTAAAGTCCTTGAGTTGTAAGTTAATTTATTGTTGTTCTAAATTAGACTGTGTTTATGTGTACTGTGCATTTTTAGGAATCATTACAAGTTTACAGCTAGTTGATTTGTTGCTGTTCCAGTTCTATATCAGACTCTGTGTGTGTGTGTAGTGTGCATTCTGCTTTTTTAGAAACCCTCAAGGTTTCTTAGAGCACAGAAATGAAAAGAGTTTCAGTGTCACTCTAACATTGGGATTCATGAGTGGGATGGCAAATTCAAGCACGGATGATATACATCCTTTGTTAATGAGTTTTGAGTCTTTTGCCTTTAGGCTTTAGTTGGGTTAGGCAATCTAAAAGTGGACTTTGCTATCTTTCTTTCTTTTGGTTTCTTTTTTATTTTTTTTTATTTTTTTATTTTTTGTCAAGGGCTTATCCTGAACTGTTTAAAAAGCCCTAAGGCAGATTATAATTAGTGAGCCATATGGTTCCATGTATGAAATAAAATCTTAATTTGTTTCCATCAAAATGGATGAATTTTTTTCTACTCCACAGAACTGGCAAGATAAAATAACAATGCAATATTTGAACTAGAGACTCTTTAGAACAAATATTACATTGGCTGCTAACCTATATCAATAATTAATGTTATACCATACAATGTCATAATTAATTTTTATTGTCCCATTCCATTAACGTTTTTCTACTTCTAGCAAAACCATCAATCTAAAAATCCATTTCACCAGAAAACAAAATGCCTTTCCCTTCAGAATTTTAACTCCAAGACTCCATCACATAACAAAATCAAAAGTCTCAAAATTTAATGCTATACAAAATATCTAAATGCCTGCAAAAAACATTCAGGAAAAGAAAACACATACATCACCCTTCTACACTTCAACCCAGAAGCCAGAAGCCAAATTCCATTCTTTTATGTAAAAATCATAAGGCTGGAAAAATAAACACACACAACCAAGAACAATTATTATATGGTGCATAGAACATAACATTAACATTAACACATTAGAGAGACATAAACAAATACATCCACATATCATTCAAAAGAAGCATTGTAGAACAAAAATGAAAGTTAACAAGCATAAAACTTTAAAAGTATCCCAGAACTAAAACTAAATTACAAAGAACAACATTGATCATGCACAATCTCAATTCATAGAAAAAAACACAAATCCCACTTCTAGGTAGTCCAAAACCGAAGGAAATGAAAGAAAAGAGCAAACAAACACTTGGGTCACTGAGAAAATTGTAGAAAGAATTATCAAGTTCAAATTTTTATATAAACTTTTCCTATAGTTTCTCAGGTTCCAAGCAAAAGAGAGAGAGAGAGAGAGAGAGAGAGGGAGAGAGAGAGAGAGTAGAAAAGAAAGACAGTGGGAAAATGGGTTATTTAGAGTAAAACCCTTTTGCATACTTCAAACCATTGAAGCAAACCAACAATGGGTAAGTACAATAATATCATATAAACAAAAAAAAAACCAAAAAAAAAAAAAAAAAACTTCTCCTTTATTATTTTCTCACCAACCAAACAACAGGGAAAAACAAAGGCAAACAAAGTTCAAGCTAAAACCTAACATTTTTCTCAAAACCCAAATGCGAAACACACAAATCAGATAAATAAACAAGGTGAGAGAGTACAGAAATGGATGAGGTAGCACCGTCTTGGGTCGGAGGAGATCGTCCGTGAAAAAAATGGGGAAATGGGTCACGTTTCTTTATGCTCGTCGGCGCCACTAGGTCACGATGGAGGAGATCGCATCGTCATACACGTCGGAAAGATGGGTGTTGTTCATTGGTGATGGTCCTGACGAGGCGAGAGAGCTTGAAAAATTTTTATGGGTTCGGGTTTATGCTTTGGGCGAGTGACAAGGCTGAAGGGGGAAGGGGAAATGAGAAAAGAGAAGGCTGATGGGGATGAAAACCTTCCGCAGGTAACAAAACAACTTTGCTTTGACCAAGTGATTGGTATGGGGCCCACAAATAGTGTGAAAATATTGAGTGATGGCAACTGAGTGATGGTGCCAAACGAGTGTGGTATTTTAAAGTGATGAGTGATGAGTGATAAGTGATGAGTGATAAGCGACAAAAATTGAGTGACGGAAATTGAGTGATGAAAAAAAAGCATCCAAACAAGCCCTTAGACCTCAACTTCTCTCTCTTTCTCAGCAAGAATATTCTCAGTTGGCTCTCCCTCTCAAATGGTATATTCTCCATTTTGTTTTAATACCTCCAAGACAAGAAAAACTTTTGAAGTTGTACATTTCTGCAACTTAAGATTTTATTGGAAGATAATGATCAAGGCCTTGAACAAAATTTTGTTGAAACTCATGCATATAGGCAGTGAAAGATGCTTTAGTTGTGGACAATTCTCTTATTTTTCCAAAGATTTAAAAAAAGTACTATGATACTTGGAAGAAATTGCTATAGTGAGAAAGCTATTTAGATAAATTATTTTCTTGCTTTATTATGTTAATGTTATCATTTTAAAATTTTAATTTCAACACAATGTATCAAATGCAAACATATACAATTATCAAGAGTGTAAGTTCGTTTAGACCCCTTAAACCCAAACAGATTAACCTAGTGAATTAGCCAAGTGATCAACTTAGGTAATTTAATTAAATCTAGGTTAACACAAAATAAACAAAAACAACAAAGCAGCGGAAATTAAATAACACAAAGATATGATGACCCAGGAAACCACACCGGTAAAAACTTGGGGAGGATTTAACCTAGCTATCCTCAAGGTAAACTGAATCCACTATGAAAGAATCGAAGTTTACACAATAAGACTTAGACCACTAACATCCTATTGCTACCCAAGTGTAGGAAACTTACTACCACGACCCCATGATAGCTCCGAGATCCACGGATTCCTTCTTTCTTGAATTCTTCAGCAAATCCACAAGCGCACCTGCTTGTATTTCTTTATGCTCTTTTGATTCTACAACTGTATTGATTTACACAACTCTTGACATGAATCTCAAGTTTGTAAACCCTAAGTATATGTGAAGGCAAACACCTCTAGATCTCACAATGAGATTCACAAACACAGCATTCAGAACTCTAAAAACGTGGCTAGGGTTTTCCCTTATATACTTAGGGCAAAACATAAAACCCTATACATTAAATGGACTAGGGCTGAGTTGGAAAATTCTGCAGAAAAACGATCTGCCCGATTTTCGATCGATCGAGTCTAATTTTCGATCGATCGAGTCTGACAGAAAGTTAACAGTAATTCTGCAAAACAACTCGATTCCAACTTTACATTAAGACCCATACTTTGAGCAAGTCTAACACAAGACTAAACATTGTTTTGATCATGGTTTGCCAACATACAAATTGAAGTTCTAATACATTAATTCCTAATTCTTAGAACCTAACAAAGAGTCTTATATCTCAACTAGTTGATACCTCTTAGTATTTTAATGTCATCGATGGTTTAAATTCTTCCTCTCTCATTGTAACTATCAAAATTATCAACGACAAAAAAATGCAAACATGAAATTTACATGATAATTCACATATGTAAAATATAATTAAAATATAGTGCTAATAAGTTAGAGCTAGATAGTCTATTTCAACTGACTTGTCATGCATACATCAAAATAGTAATTATTTTACCACACGTATATATGTAGTATCACTCTCATGACGTGTTTTAAATTCTTTTTTTTTTTTTAAATGTTAAAAGACACTATAAATTTTATTATGTAACATTTAAAAACGAATGTGACAAAAACATAATAAATGAATTTTTTAATATTTTTTTTGTAATTGATAACACATCAATTTTTAGAAGTCATGTAATAAAATTTGTATTATACCTGGCATCTCTCCTTCTATTTAACATGTATATGTCATCAATTTCCCCAAAAAAAAAAAAAAATGTATACATCATCTCTTTAAAAGATTAGTTATAAACAAGCACAATATTTTTTTGGGTAGCGTTCACATATAGTTTGGGTATTTTCTTTTTGTAGATTATTAATGGTAAATTTTGGGAATACACAAAAAAATTATTTTGGGTTGCAAGCCGACTTTAGCCGTTTGGATGGAGGAGCTAATAAGGGTGGTGGAATCCTAATAATAGATAATAAAAATATTATTTTTTTATTATCAATGGCTGATTATAAATAGGGACAATATTTTTTTTGGGTAGCATTCACATATAGATTGGGTATTTTCTTTTTATAGATTAGTAGGGGATTCTAGCATTTTACCCTTACTTTTAAAAAAATTTAGCAATATGCCCCTGTTTTGAAACTATATAGGCAAATGCTCCTGTTTCGATATTCGATTACCTTAAAATCGAGTTTCAATGAAATACTCGGTTTGTACAAAATCGAGTTATGCCCGATCAAACTTAAAAAAAAAAATTGCATAGAACTTGAGTTCTATTAAAAACGTCACTATAGGACAACAAAAACATAGCTATAGGTTATGCCCGATCAAATTAAAAAAAAAAAAAAATTGCATGGAAAGAACTCGAGTTCCATTAAAAACGCCACTATAGGAAAACAAAAACGTAGCTATAGGTTATGCCCGAGTTCCATGCAATTTTTTTTTAGTTTGATCAGCTATAGCAGCGTTCTGTAACACCTATAGTGGTGTTTTGGAACTCGAACTTGAGTTCCATGCAATTTTTTTTTTTTTTTTTTTAAGTTTGATCGGGCATAAATCGATTTTGGACAAATCGAGTATTTCATTAAAACTCGATTTTAAGGTAATCGAGTATCGAAACAGGGGCATAAACCTAGATAGTTTGGAAACAGGGGCATATTGCTAAATATTTTTAAAAATAGGGGTAAAAGGCTAGAATCCCCTAGATTAGTAATGGTTAATTTTAGGAATACACCCAAAAATTATTTTGGGTTACGAGTGACTTTAGCCTTTTGGATAAAGGCACTAACAAGGGTGTTGGAATCCTAATAATAGATAATAAAATTTTTTTTTTTTTTATTATCAATGGCTAATTATAAATAGGCACAATAATTTTTTGGGTAGTGTTCACATATAGTTTGGGTATTTTCTTTTTATAGATTATTAATGGCTATTTTTTGCAATATATAGCAAAATTTCTTCTAGGTTACACCCGGTGTAGCCTTTTGGATATAGGTGCTAATAAGGATGGTGGAATCCTAATCATTGATAATAAAAAATAGGCTAAAAAGCAAAACTCATCCTTTATGTTTCACCAAAATTCATTTCAGTTTTCTAACCTTACTTTTGTTCATTTTAATCTTTTAAGTTTCAAATTTGTTCAATTAAGACCTTTTCCATTAATTTTTGTTATATGTTGTGGTTAATTGTCCAATTATTTAATTTTTTCTTCAAATTTTTTAAATTAAAAAAATCTAATTAATGATTGAAAAATATTTTCCATAATTTTTATTTAAAAAAAATTGACAAATGTCGATGGAGATGTCTTAATTGTATAAATTTAAAACTTGAAGGATTAAAATAAATAAAAGCAAAGTTAGAAAACTAAAATGAATTTTAGAGAAACTTAAAGAGTCGGTTTTGCATTTTAGCCTAAAAACTATTTATATGTAATACATAAATAATTTATAAATACTTGAAGAAATTGCACTTTCTACCTTAAACTATATTTTATTTTTCCTTTATCTCCTTGAACTACAAAAATGCTCTATCACCCTCTAAAATTGTGTCATAGTTTTTTACTAGATTATTCTACTATCCGTCTATAAAATATCCCAATAATCCATTGGCCAATATCAATATACTTCGTAAATCTTTGCTCCTTTTTTTATTTAAAAGAAATGGAATAAATATTAAATAATGAAGGTAACATAGATATTTTATTAATTATGATTCTGGATCAAGCCTGATTTCTTTATAGTATATAATAATCACTAAAAGTGTGTATATATATATATATATAAATATTCAATCAAAAATGATTCCAGAGTAAGGCTATAAATGAACCAAGCCGATCATGAACAACTTAAGCTCAGGTCAATAAAAAACTCTTTTATGTTTGTTTATTTATAAATAAGCCAAGCTTGAGCCTTAGTTTTAGGCTTGTTTAATAAACAAGTCGAGCCCAAGCGAAAAAATTTGTTCACGAAAAACTATGAGGCTTGATACAAAATAATTAAAGCATAGATTCTGATAGGGATATTTTAGACAGAGACAAAGTACTCCTAGAAGCATCACGAAAAGAAGTTGACGATGCCTACGGGCCCATCAGTTCCACAAAAACAAACAGAAGACCTAGGGCAATGATAGCACGAATGACAACCCCGTGATGATTCCCTTACGGGAGTCATCTATAAGCCGATAGGGAACCCATAGACGAGGCAAAGGGCCGACGAAATAAAGAGGTAGACGGGTCCAGCATGGCTTGACTTGGTCTCCACGAATATCTATACATGGAAACACCTTGCATAACACGCAAAATAAAGCCCATTACTCAGTCATGTCTCTCTCATATGGAAAGACACCCAAAAATCTTGGAAACCCTAAGTGCCAGACCCTCCCAACAAGGAAAGATCCCTACTTTGAAAGGATCCCGATTCACCACTCATCGCTATATAAGCACCAGACCTCCACTTTTCTTAGGTACTCAAAAAATCCCTAGCTCTCTCACTAAAGAGTTCATAGAGATTTCTCATTCACTAACTTGACCTTCGGAGGGTTCTTAGCTGGTACCACATCGGTGCCTTCTTTCCCCCTCCAAACAAAGTTTCGGATGTCGTAGGTATAGGCATACGATGGGGACCCGCTCGATCATCTAGAGTCATTCAAAACCCTTATGCACTTGCAAGGAGTTCTAGATGAAATTATGTGCAGGGTCTTCCCTACCACTTTGAAAGGGCCAGCGAGGGTATGGTTCAGCAAACTTATCTTGAACACTATCTCCACCTTCAAAGAGTTGAGTCGACACTTTGCAACGCACTTCATCGGGGGACAAAGACACAGAAGATCCTCAGGGGCCATACTAAGCATTACGCAGTGGGAAGATAAGAGCCTAAGGCCATACGTAACCCGTTTTAACAAAGAGGCCCTCCTAATTAACGTAGCCAATGACAAAGTCCTTGTCACTGCCTTCACCCGTGTGTTACAACTAGGGGAGTTTCTCTTCTCCCTCTACAAAAATGACCCAAAGACAATGGTTGAAACGTTGTAAAAAGCTATGAAATACATGAACGCCAAAGACATGATGATAGCTAGGGGGGACGGGTCGAGGTAAAGACAAAGACAAGACGACCCTCGTCCAGACAGAGGGAGAAAGTCGGCTCAAACGAATAAGCGAAGGGACGATAGGAAATCAAAACCCCCGTCAGGGAGGATGAAAAATTTCACCCCCTTGAATACCCCACTGGATCAAGTCCTCATGCAGATAAGGAACAACACAGCACTAACATGGCCAAACAAGCTAAAAGGCGATTCAAGCAAAAGGCCCTGGAACAAGAACTGTTGCTTCCACCGAGACCATAGGCATGACACCTCTAAGTGCTACGACCTCAAGCAGCAGATTGAGGCCCTCATTAAATAGGGACAGTTACAACAGTTAGTCAAGGTCAGTGAAAACCCGCCAAGGGACCTCGAGCTCAACTGACCAGTTGAAGAAAGACCCAGAGCCCTACTTGGCAAGATAAGAGTAATCGTAGGAGGAAACATTATGGCAGGATCATTAAAGAAGGCCAGGAATACGTATTTATGTATGGTATAGAGCGTCCAAATTTTCAGACGGGCCCTAAAAGCTACTAAGGTCGACAACCCTGCCATCAGCTTCACAGAGGAAGATGTTAGACGACTACACCACCCTCATGACGATGCCTTAGTCATTAGCTTGTCCATCGCGAACTTTAATACCTGACGGGTACTAATGGACAATGGGAGCTCAACAAATATCCTTTACTACGCTACATTCAGCGAGTGCTATATAGCCATGCTTGAGATGGACAATCATTTACAAGTCTTGAACATCGAGGAAAGAAAGGTCACTGTAGAACCTGTTGGGATAAGTGCCCTTAAATCCTATTGTAATATGCCATGTATGATATTATGTATGACATTGTGTGTTAAATGATGTATATCTTAATATTATGATTAATAAAGTTGTTTTGTTATTATCTAAAATAATGGTAACATGAATATTCTGACATTATCATATAATTCATGAGATGCATAGTATGTGATTTATGTGAAAAGTCACAGAAGATATAAATCACAAGTTCTTTGTAAACTCAGAATTATAGTTCGTAGTCGGTGATGAAATTGGGCTTTTCATCTGCGAAAACTATAACATATTAACTAAGATGATTTGTTTTGATCATGGAAGTGGAGACTTCTAGTTGATATGTTGATATGTTTTAAGAGTTAAGACATATTGAACTAGACCGCTGTGAGATTTATTATTCTCCTAACGACTGTCAATTGAATAATAAATCTCACGACTTCTATTCTCATGAACTCTTAATCCTGAGAGAATAATAGACCTGATCATGAAATGTAGGTTGCTTTGATATATCAAGAGTGAGATCTAAAGTAATGATCAAAACCTCAGTATGTTGGGCAGCCACAATTAGCGTTGATGGAACATATATTCTCAAGATGGAATTCATAGTCTCTTAACGGAGATATAAAATATTTCCTTGAGATAAGTTTAATGGGTTCAGTTATTCAGAGAGTTAGATCTAACCACTTTAGTAAGACTAAAGTATATATTTATGAAATTAGATTTCATAAATATATGATGAATAACTTAAAAGGATTAAACCGGGTACTCAAGGATTAAGATATAGTAATTTACAAAGTGACAATCTATATTCATGACTTTGTATTACTACGAATATTTTATGAAGGAGTTACATGTATAATAAAGTCTTGGGATATAATTTAGTAATAAGGCCTAAAGTGCAATTATATTTATATAGTGGTATTAAATATAATTAATGGTAACTTTGGACTTGTCAAGAGTTGACAGAAAAGCCCAAGGCCCATTGGAGCTAGTGTCTTATTTGTTCCCTTTTGGTCCTACTCCAAGCCACACACTAAAGCCCAATTGGGAAGGCTCAAAAGGCTAGCCAAATTAGATAATCAGTTATGTGGAGAGAAACATACATAATTTTATATTAGAATGAAATGGTTTGTATGTTCAAAAAAAAAAAAAGGTGAAAGAGAGAGACTCCTTCATATTCTCTCTAGAACAAACACATATAACTGATTAAGAGACCACACATCTTGGGCATCAGGTGGAATTGGAGTGAAGATTGAAAGTGTTCTCAAGAACTTCTTCTCTTTGGTTTTGAATTTCACCTCATCAAGGTACACTCTCTTATTCTTATATTCTGAAATTTACATAGTGCATGTTATCAATTGCGAATGAAGTAGATCCGTTAATTTTTCGCTGCGTATGTTTTGTATGCGATACAAACATATAATTTTCCTTCATTGGTATCAGAGCCAGTTTTTATTTTGAATCTGTATAACATGTTTTATGAGTTTTTGGAATTAGAGATAATAGTTTCATCATGTTAGAAGATTTTATATGCATTTAATTTTATGCATGGTTGTTGAAACTATGATTTGATAAAACTGATATTGATATTATGATGTTGTTTAAATTTGAATTTAAGTATGTTAAATTGATCTTTAAGGCTATAGCATCAATAGATTTCAGTTTTGATATCAAATTCTACATATCATGTTTATATGGTAATTGTTTGTTCATGAAAAGTTGTAGAAAACTGTTTGCAACTGTTTTGGAAAAACTGAAAACACAAGTTTTTCGCAGGTAAGCTTTACTCACGAAACAGTCGCGAGACAGTAGTGAAAGTCTCTGTCTGATTTTTGCGTTTTCAATTTTTTCCTTAACTTGTTTTCGCAGGAAGCGTTTAGTCACGGGATACCCGCGAAATAATCGCGAAAGTTTCTGTCTAAATTTTGTATTTTCATTATTTTTTCTTACTCCTTTTTCGTAAGGAAAAGTGCTTAGTATAAAATGCAAGGCTGTGTATAATTAGTTTATGCATGTTTGAAAGATAAAAACCTTTAATTTAAAACATCTAGTGGGAGAGAGATACAAGGGTTGGATCTCACTGCCTCCATTGTTGGTTCATAGTAGTGTGAAATACATACTTTGTCTTAGCTTTGAGCTTTGCATTCCATGCGGAGAGTATGTATTTCATGGTCCTACAAGATTGAATTTCTTGGTTTATATTGGTTTGATCAAACACCTTGTCTTAGTTTTGAGCTTTGCATTCCATGCAGAGGGTGTTTTGTATCATGGTACTACATGATAAGCCTATTAAAGGGATAAAATGTGGCTACACACGATTCTAAACAATGGTATACACTAGACTAAATATTATAGTATCCTCTATGCTGAGTTCTTACTATAATTATTTAGAGGCCAAATGTATAACGGCATATTATTGGTGTTTGATAAGACTCAAAAAGAAGGTATTGATTATGAAGAAACCTTTTCACCAGTAGCAATGCTTAAATCTATCAGAATTCTCTTATCCATTGCTGCTCACTATGATTATGAGATTTGGAAAATGGATGTCAAGACTACATTTCTCAATGGCAATCTTGAAGAGGAAATCTATATGAAACAACCAGAAGGTTTCATAGCTAAGAACCAAGAGCATATGGTATGCAAGTTGAAAAGGTCAATTTACGGACTTAAGCAAGCATCTAGGTCATGGAACATCAGATTTGATCAAGCAATCAAGTCATTCGGTTTTGAACAAAATCTTGATGAACCATGTGTGTACAAAAGACATCAAGATAAAGTAGGAATGTTCCTAGTGCTTTATGTTGATGATATTCTACTCATTGGAAATGATGTAGATGTAATGTCATCAGTAAAGTTTTGGTTGTCAAGCCAATTTGATATGAAGGACTTGGGTGAGGCCAACTTTATTCTAGGGATCAAGCTTTGGCGAGATCGCAAGAATAAGATGTTAAGTTTATCACAAGCTGGATATATAGATAAGGTTCTAGAACGGTTTAGCATGCAAAACTCCAAGAAAGGTTTACTTCCTTTCAAACATGGAGTTCCTCTGTTTGATGACCAAAGGCCTAAGACCCAAGAGGAAGTAGATATGATGAGACAAGTTCCTTATGCTTCTGCAGTAGGAAGTCTTATGTATGCCATGTTTTGTACTAGACCAGATATCTATTTTTCAATTGACATGATCAGCCGATATCAATCAAATCCAGGACCACAACATTGGCAAGCTGTAAAGCATATTCTCAAGTATCTACGGAGAATGAGAGATTATATGCTTGTTTACCATTGTGAGGATTTGATTCCCATTGGCTATACTGATTCAAACTTTCAATCGGATCTAGATTTCAAAAAGTCCACGTCAGGATATGTATTTACTTTGGGAGGTGGAGCCATAAGTTGGAGGAATGTTAAGCAATCTTGTATTGCGGACTCCACCATGGAAGCTAAATATGTTGCTGCTCACCATGGAAGCTGAATATTTTGCTGCTTGTGAGGCGGCAAAGGAACCTGTTTGGCTTAAGAAATTCCTTTCTGATCTTGGTGTTATGAGAATGGAGCAAGTTCTCATCACATTGTTTTGCAACAATAGTGGAGCAGTTGCACAATCCAAAGATCCAAGGAATCACAAGAAAGGAAAGCATATTGAGAGAAAGTACCACATCATTCGAGATATTGTTACTCGTGGAGATATGGTGGTAGCAAAGATTGAAAGTGCAAATAATCTAGCAGATCCCTTTACCAATTTACCAAAGCCTTGCCTCAAAGGACCTTCGAGTCACATTTGGAGAGAATGAGAGTTAGATTAGTGCACAATAATCTTTATGGCAAGTGGGAGATTGTTGGGATAAGTGCCCTTAAATCTTATTGTAATATGCTATGTACGATATTATGTATGCTATGTAATATGCTATGTATGATATTATGTATGACATGATGTATGTCTTAATATGATGATTAATAAAGTTGTTTTGTTATTATCTAAATAATGGTAACATGAATATTCAGACATTATCATATAGTTTATGAGATGCATAGTATGTGATTTATGTGAAAAGTCACAGAAGATATAAATCACAAGTTCTTTGTAAACTCAGAATTATAGTTCATAGTCGGTGATGAAATTGGGTATTTCATCTGCGAAGACTATAACATATTAACTAAGATGATTTGTCTTGATCATGGAAGTGGAGACTTCTAATTGATATGTTGATATGTTTTAAGAGTTAAGACATATTGAATTGGACCGCTGTGAGATTTATTATTCTCCTAACGACTGTCAATTGAATAATAAATCTTACGACTTCTATTCACATGAACTCTTAATCCTGAGAAAATAATGGACCTGATCATGAAATGTAGGTTGCTTTGATATATCAGGAGTGAGATCTAAAGTAACAGTCAAAACCTCCGTATGTTGGGCAGCCACATTTAGTGTTAATGGAACATATATTCTCAAGATGGAATTCATAGTCTCTTAACGGAGATATAAAATATTCCCTTGAGATAAGTTTAATGTGTTCAGTTTTTCAGGGAGTTAGGTCTAACCACTTTAGTAAGACTAAAGTATATATTTATGAAATTAGATTTCATAAATATATGATGAATAACTTAAAAGGATTAAACAGGGTACTCAAGGATTAAGATGTAGTAATTTACAAAGTGGCAATCTATATTCATGACTTTGTTTTACTACGAATATTTTATGAAGGAGTTGCATGTATAATAAAGTCTTGGGATATAATTTATTAATAAGGCCTAGAGTGTAATTATATTTATATAGTGGTATTAAATATAATTAATGGTAACTTTGGACTTGTCAAGAGTTGACAGAAAAGCCCAAGGCCCATTGGAGCTAGTGTCTTGTTTGTTCCCTTTTGGTCCCACTCCAAGCCACACACTAAAATCCAATTGGGAAGGCCCAAAAGGTTAGCCCAATTAGATAATCAGTTATGTGGAGAGAAACATACAGAATTTTACATTAGAATGAAATGGTTTGTATGTTAAAAAAAAAAAAAAAAAAAGGTGAAAGAGAGAGACTCCTTCATATTCTCTCTAAAACAAACACATAGAACTGATTGAGAGACCACACATCTTGGGCATCAAGTGGAATTGGAGTGAAGATTGAAAGTGTTCTCAAGAACTTCTTCTCTTTGGTTTTGAATTTCACCGCACCAAGGTACACTCTCTTATTCTTATATTCTGAAATTTACAGTGCATGTTATCAATTGCGAATGAAGTAGATTCGTTAATTTTCCGCTGCATATATTTTGTATGCGATACAAACATGTAATTTTCCTTCAAAACCAACGAAAGATCTAGAAGAAATCTCCTTAGATGATGATACTCCTAGCTGAACCACTCATATCGACACACAAGCCGACCCTTCGGTTCGCAAAGAGCTTGCCCTCTTCCTAAAGAACAATCGAGATTTCTTTGCGTGAGCCACGAGGACATGCTAGGGATCAGTCCTAGTACCATGGTACACAAGCTCAACGTATGCCCGTCCTTCACCCTGGTCTGGTAGAAGAAGAGGGTCTTCGCCCAAGAAAGGGACAAAGCCATAGCCGAAGAGGTATGCAAGCTATTGAGGCAAATTTCATCAGAGAAGTCTACTACCTCGAATGGTTGGCCAATGTGGTCATGGTAAAAAAAGCAAACAACAAGTGGAGAAAGTGCGTAGACTTCATTAACCTGAATAAGGCATGCCCAAATGACAGCTATTAACTCCTACGTATCGACCTTCTTATGGACTCTACAGCTGGCCATCAGCTGTTAAGTTTCATGGACACCTTCTCAAGGTATAATTAGATCAGGTTGGATAAAGCAGACCAAGAGAAGACTTCATTTGTCACGAGCGGACTCTTTTGCTTTAAAGTCATGCCATTTGGGTTGAAGAATACAGGGGCAACATACCAAAGGCTTGTAAACAAGATGTTTGCCCAGCAGATTGGGTGAAACATGGAGATGTACGTAGGCGACATGCTTATGAAAAGCGCATGGGAAGTTAGCCACTTGGTCGACCTCCGAGAAACATTCGATACCCTTCGCCTTTATGATATGAAGCTCAACCCCAGTGCATGCGTCTTCGGTGTGGCGCTAGGGAAATTCTTTGGCTTCATGGTATCACAGCGCAGAGTAGAAGCCAATCCCAACAAAGTTCGGGCAATAATGGAGATGGCTCCCCCAAAAAAATCAAGGAGGTGCAAAGCCTGAACAATAGAGTTACAACCCTTAATAGGTTCGTATCCAACAGATAAATGTCTGCCCTTCTTCAACATACTACGGATGGCTTTCGAATGGACCAACAAGTGTCAAAAGGCTTTCAAAGAGCTGAAGGTGTACCTTGCATCCCCCCTGCTGCTCAGTCCCTCCAAATCTGGTGAAGAGCTTTCCTTCTACTTAGCCATGTCCCAAACAGATTTCAGTTCTGCTCTTATATAGGAGGAAGACCTAGTGCAGTTGCCCGTATACTACACCAACCGAGCACTCCAGGGAGCTGAAGGAAGATATCCCTTAGTGGAGAAATTGGCCTTCACCTTGATCACAACTGCACGGAAGCTCAGGTCGTACTTCCAAGCACACACCATAGTGGTCCAAACAGATAAGCCGCTATGAAAGGCAATCAATAACTCAAAAGCAGCAAGGCGACTAGTTCTGTGGGCTATAGAACTCGGCGAGCTCGACGTCTAGTACTAGCCCAAAATTGCAATCAAAGCATAAACTTTAGCTGATTTCATTGTCGAATTCATAACAAAAGAAGACGAGAAAGATGAACCAATGGTGTAGATGATATGGACGGATGGTTCGTCTAATTAACGGGCCGGAGGGGCCGGGGTCTTGCTACAATAACTAGAAGGAGACATAGTAAGGTGTGCAATCTGCCTCTAGTTCTCAATAACCAACATTGAGGTGGAATACAATGTGGTCCTCTCGGGCCTTGACTTGGCTAAAGCAACAGGAGCCGTATCAGTCGTCATACACTACGACTCGTAGGTTGTTGTTGGGCACATCAATGGCGACTACGAGGTGAAAGGGCAATGGACGAAAGAGTATTTGAGCATGGTCAAAAGCAAGATGAGCGAGGAATTCTTGGCTAAATTTATGTAGGTCCCAAGAGAAGAGAACAAACAGGTGGACTATTTGGCCAAAGCTGCATCCTCAAAGTATACAGATGTCGCCAATCAGGTGCTGTCCTTTGTCCAATACTCCCCTACCATTGATAAAGTAGAGGTATAGGTTATCCCCCTAGGGACTGATTGGACGACGCCAATTATATCCTACCTTAAGAGTAGGACATTGCCAGAAGATCGCGACACCTCCCATAGACTGAAGGTACAATTGTCACGTTTCCTAATGATTAGGGGTGTCCTTTACAAAAGGTGCTTCTCTTGCCTATATCTGAGGTTCCTACCCCTGGCGAAGCAAACTATGTCATGAGAGAAGTACACGAAGCGGTATGCGGGAACCACTCAGGTGCATACTCACTGGTGCACAAGCTGATATGGGCTAGATAATATTGGACTACTATGCAGAAAGACACCCAGTCCTACGTAAAGACGTGTGATTGATGCCAATGCTTTAGCAACATCATACGATAGCCGATGGAGGAACTTACGCCAATGAGCACCTCTTAGCCATTCGCCCAATAGGGATTAGACATAGTAGTACCCTTTCCCATTACCATACGGTTGCTCAAATTCCTCGTTGTTGGGATTGACTACTTCACCAAATGGGTTGATACCGAACCATTGGCCACTATCATGGACAAAATTTTTTGAAGCTTCGTCTGGAAAAGCATTATTTGCCACTTTGGAATCCCTAGGGTCCTCGTCTCTGACAACGGAAAGAAATTTGACAATGACGCATTTATAGATTTCTGCCAATAGTTGGGGATCAAGAACCACTACTTCTCTCCCGTACACCCTCAGGCCAACGAACAGGTTAAAGTCACAAATCGATTCCTACTCAAGATGATCAAGACTCGGCTTGAGGGGGAAAAGGGCATATGGCCAGAGGAGTTACCCAGTGTCCTATGGTCGTATAGGACAACAGCTCGCGCACCTACAGGGAAGATACCTTTCGGCCTCGCATACTTACATGAAGCCGTTGTTGGAAAATAAACATGTTTGTATCGAATACAAAACATACGCAGCGGAAAATAAACGGATCTACTTCATTCGCAATTGATAACATTCACTATGTAAGTTTCAGAATATAAGAACAAGAGAGTGTACCTTGATGCGGTGAATTTCAAAACCGAATGAAGAAGTACTCGGGAATACTTTCAATCTTCACTCCAATTCCACTCGATGCCCAAGATGTGTGGTCTCTCAATCAGTTCTATGCTTTCTAGAGAGAATATGAAAGAGTGTCTCTCTTCCTTATTTTTATTTCCTTACACATACAAACCATTTCATACAATATAAAATTCTGTATGTTTCTCTCCACATAACTGATTATCTAATTGGGCCAGCCTTTTGGGCCTTCCCAATTGGGCTTTAGTGTGTGGCTTGGAGTGGGACCAAAAGGGAACAAATAAGACACTAGCTCCAATGGGCCTTGGGCTTTTCTGTCAACTCTTGACAAGTCCAAAGTTACCATTAATTATATTTAATACCACTATATAAATATAATTGCACTCTAGGCCTCATTAATAAATTATATCCCAAGACTCTATTATACATGCAACCCCTTCATAAAATATTCGTAGTAATACAAAGTCATGAATATAGACTGCCACTTTGTAAATTACTACATCTTAATCCTTGAGTACCCGGTTTAATCCTTTTGAGTTATTCACCATATATTTATGAAATCCAATTTCATAAATATATACTTTAGTCTTACTAAAGTGGTTAGGCCTAACTCTCTGAATAACTGTACTCATTAAACTTATCTCAAGGGAATATTTTATATCTCCGTTAAGAGACTATGAATTCCATCTTGAGAATATATGTTCCATCAACACTAAATGTGGCTGCCCAACATACTGAGGTTTTGACCGTTACTTTAGATCTCACTCCTGATATATCAAAGCAACCTACATTTCATGATCAGGTCCATTATTCTCTCAGGATTAAGAGTTCATGTGAATACAAGTCGTGAGATTTATTATTCAATTGACAGTCGTTAGGAGAATAATAAATCTCACAGCGGTCCTGTTCAATATGTCTTAACTCTTAAAACATATCAACATATTAACTAGAAGTCACCACTTCCATGATCAAGACAAATCATCGTAGTTAATATGTTATAGTCTTCGCAGATGAAATGCCCAATTTCATCACCGACTACGAACCAAAATTCTGAGTTTACAAAGAACTTGTGATCTATATCTTCTGTGACTAAATCACATAAATCACATACTATGCATCTCATGGACTATTTGATAATGTCCGAATATTCATGTCACCATTATTTTAGATCAGAATAAAACAACTTTATTAAACATAATATTAAGTCATACATCATTTCTCAAATAATGTCATACATAATATTATACATAGCATCATACAATAGGATTTAAGGGCACATATCCTAACAATCTCCCACTTGCCCTAAAGACTATTGTGCACTAATCTAACTCCCATTCCCTCCAAATGTGACTCGAAGGTCCTTTAAGGCAAGGCTTTGGTAAAAGGATCTGCTAAATTATTCGCACTTTCAATCTTTGCAACCACCACATCTCCACGAGCAACAATGTCTCGAATGATGTGGTACTTTCTCTCAATGTGCTTTCCTTTCTTGTGATTCCTTGGATCTTTGGATTGTGTAACCGCTCCACTATTGTCACAAAACAATGTGATAGGAACTTGCTCCATTCTTATTACACCAAGATCAGAAAGGAATTTCTTGAGCCAAACAGCTTCCTTTGCCGCTTCACAAGCAGCAACATATTCAGCTTCCATGGTGGAGTCCGCAATACAAGATTACTTAACACTCCTCCAACTTATGGCTCCACCTCCCAAGGTGAAAACACATCCTGACGTGGACTTTCTGAAATCTAGATCTGATTGAAAGTCTGAATCTGTATAGCCAATGGGAATCAAATCCTCACAACGGTAAACAAGCATATAATCTCTCGTTCTCCGTAGATACTTGAGGATATGCTTTACAGCTTGCCAATGTTATGGTCCTGGATTTGATTGATATCGGCTAACCATGCCAACTAAAAAATAGATATCCGGTCTACTACAAAGCATGGCATACATGAGACTTCCTACGGCAGAAGCATAAGGAACTTGTCTCATCATATCTACTTCCTCTTGAGTCTTAGGCCTTTGGTCATCAGACAGAGGAACTCCATGTCTGAAAGGAAGTAATCCTTTCTTGGAGTTTTGCATGCTAAACCGTTCTAGAACCTTATCTATATATCCAGCTTGTGATAAGCCTAACATCTTATTCTTACGATCTCGCCAAAGCTTGATCCCTAGAATAAAATTAGCCTCACCCAAGTCCTTCATATCAAATTGGCTTGACAACCAAACATTTACTGATGACATTACCCCTACATCATTTCCAATGAGTAGAATATCATCAACATAAAGCACTAGGAACATTACTACTTTGTCTTGATGTCTTTTGTACACACATGGTTCATCAAGATTTTGTTCAAAACCAAATGATTTGATTGCTTGATCAAATCTGATGTTCCATGACCTAGATGCTTGCTTAAGTCCATAAATGGACCTATTCAACTTGCATACCATATGCTCTTGGTTCTTTGCTATGAAACCTTCTGGTTGCATCATATAGATTTCCTCTTCAAGATTGCCATTGAGAAATGCAGTCTTGACATCCATTTGCCAAATCTCGTAATCATAATGAGCAGCAATGGATAAGAGAATTCTGATAGATTTAAGCATTGCTACTGGTGAAAAGGTTTCCTCATAATCAATACCTTCTTTTTAAGTATACCCTTTTGCCACTAGCCTTGCTTTAAAGGTTTCAACCTTTCCATCTATCCCTCTCTTCCTCTTGTAAACCCATTTGCAACCAACAGGTTTAATGCCGTTAGGCGCCTTTACAAGATCCCAAACTTGATTGGAATACATAGAATCTAATTCTGATTTCATAGCTTGAACCCAATGATGTGCATCTATATCATTCATTGCTTCTTCATAAGTGTAAGGATCAGTTTCGGCCTCCTCTGAGATAGCCTCATAAGTCTCTCCAAGACCTATGAATCTTATAGGTGGCCTAACATTCCTCCCACTACGACGAGGCACCTGTGTACTAGACATCTCATGAGTAGTATCTTGTGGTGTATCCAATACAGCCACATCATCCCTAGTTTCAACCATTGGTTGTTCAATTACAGGTTCATTCATTTCAGCCAAGACAACTCTACTTCTAGGAGTAAAATTATTCATATAGTCATATTCTAAGAATTTAGCATTTGTACTAACAAAAACTTTGTTATCTTTATGACTATAGAATAAATAACCCCTAGTTTCTTTTGGATAACCCACAAGCAAACATACTTCTGATTTTGGTTCCAACTTATCAGACTTCCCTTTTAACACATGTGCTGGACAACCCCAAATGTGGAGATATTTCATACTGGGCGCTCCACAATTCCATAGGTGTTTTGGGAACAGATTTTGATGGAACTAAATTCAAAAGATGTATTGCTGTATCTAAGGCATAACCCCAAAAAGAAATAGGTAAAGTTGAGTAACTCATCATGGACCTAACCATTTCTAAAAGAGTCCTATTCCTTCTTTCTGCTACACCATTTTGTTGAGGAGTTCCAGGTGCAGTCAATTGGGATACAATCCCATTTTGAGTTAAGTAATCCTTGAAATCCCCAAGAAGGTATTCGCCACCACGATTAGATCGAATGGCCTTTATGTGTTTACCCAATTGATTCTCAACTTCAGCCCTAAACTCTTTGAATTTTTCAAAAGCTTCGGACTTCCGTTTCATTAGGTACACATAACTAAATCTAGAGTAATCATCGATGAAAGTGATGAAGTACTCATAACCTCCTTTTGCTTGGGTTGACATAGGACCACAAACATCCGTATGAACTAATTCTAGCAACTCTTGGGCTCTTCTACCTTTTGCATTAAAAGATCGTTTGGTCATTTTGCCTTCCAAACAAGATTCACAAACTGGAAATCCATCAAAGTCCAATGGCTCTAAGAGACCATCTTTGATCAGTCTTTGAATTCTGTTTGGATTAATATGACCCAAACGCAAGTGCCAAAGATATGCATCATTAGTAGAAGGAAACTTTCTCTTTAATGATTTTACATGAGAGTTATTATCTAATTCAGAATTGTATAATTCATGCTTATCAAGAGTTAAAATATAAAGACCATCCACAATATTGCTAGAACAGATAAACATTTTATCCTTCTTTATTACAACATTGTCTTTCAGGATAACACAATATCCATTTTTACCTAAATAAGTTGCAGAAATTAAATTCCTACGAACATTAGGTACAAATAAACAGTCTTGCAATATTAAAACTCTAGGTTCAAAACATGAATTAAACACTCCAATAGCTACAACTGGAATTCTACTCCCATCAGCCAAGGTCAGAAACAACTCTCCTTCTTTAAGTCTTCTGGTCTCCTGGAACCCCTGCAAAGAATTGCAGATATGATTAGTACAACCTGAATCCACACACCAGGAATCCGTGGGATTCTGTACCAAACATATTTCAAGAAGGAATGAAATATTCATACCCTTATTGGCAGCCTTGAACTTTGGACAATTCCTCTTCCAATGTCCTTTCTCACCACAATGGAAACATTTTCCTTTCAGCTTCTTTCCTTTGTCGGCAACCCCTAAGACAATTTGTTTACCCTCCTGCTTAGTGAAGTCCTTCTTCTTCTTCTTCTTACCCTTGCCTTTCGACTTAGGCTGAGAAGTAGAAGCTTCACCCACATAGGCTTGAACATTAGAAGTACCTAGGATGCCTTCCGCCGCTACCAACTCATTCATTAATTCAGACAAAGAATAAATCTTTTTGTTCACGTTATAGTTAAGTCTGAATTCCTTGAATGACTCCGGTAGTGACTGGAGTATCATATCCACTTGGGATTCTCCATCAATGTCGGCACCCAAAACTTCTAAAGTATTCAGATTAGAGATCATTGTAAGACAATGCTCTCTCACTGAACTACGTTCAGCCATTTTGATATTATAAATTTGTCTCATGGTTTCTTGCCTTGCAGAACGGCCTTGCTCACCAAACATCTCCTTCAGACTTTGCATAATGTCCGAAGCTAGTTCTACATCCTGCATTTGATGCTGTAGAACATTTGAGATGGACGCTAGGATGTAACACTTGGCCATTTCATTAGATTTCTGCCAACGATCATATCGTTGTTTTTCCTCAGGAAGAGCATCTAATGAAGGAAAGCTAGGACATGGTTGAGTAAGCACATATTTGTGCTCTTCAGCTGTGAGAACTATGTCCAAGTTTCTTTTCCAGTCAACATAATTGGTTCCAGTCAGTTTGTTTTGATTAAGAATGCTAACAAGTGGGCTAAATGATGCCATGTTCAATCTGAAATAATAAACATGAATATAATAAGTAAACTGGACATTATCAATTTAGCATATAAACATATAATATGGAACCTTCATAAAACCATAATATAATATATGCAACGACAACCCAATCCCGCAATTAATATTCCACGGTAGCGAGGTCATACCAATCACTATGATTAAGCAAGGATTATCCTCATTATTAATGCTATCATGGTAACTCTTACCAAACAAAAATAATGTGCCGCTTATTCTTTAGCCTCTAAGTGATAATGACATAGCTCCGTAGGGAGGTTAACATCATACTTAGTCTAATGTACACCATTGTCTAGAATCAATGTGAGTCACCAAGTAACTCCACGGTAGCGTGGTCGCTCTCAATGTAAACACACACTTCATCTGTCATTAAGAAGTTTAACCTGTAGTACCATGAATTAAACACCCTCCGTAGGGAGCAAGGCATATATGCCAAGGCGAGGTGATTAATCACACTACTATAAACCGACAATGGAGGCCGTGAGATCCAACCCTTGAATCTCTCTCCCACTAGATGTTTTAAAATAAAGGTTTTTATCTTTAAACATGCATAAACTAATTATACACAACCTTGCACTTTTTCTTACGAAAAAGGCGTAAGAAAAAATAGCAAAAACACAAAATTTAAGTTTGAAAACACTTAGAAAATTTCTGATTTTCTTTCTTTCGATCGATCGAATGTGCCCCTCGATCGATCGAAAAAATTAAACAATTCGACTTAAACCTTCTGTCTGATTCAATTGATACTCGATCGCCTCTCGATCGATCGAAAATAAAATTCGATCGATCGACTAGCAATCGAATATTAATCAATTCAAAAAGATAAGTCTCTGTTTCACTCGATCGATCGAAAATAAATTTCGATCGATCGAAACTCGTGAAACTCGAATTTCCAGAAAATCTTCTAAGGCAGTTTTCAACCGTTTTGCATAAACAAACAACCATCATACGAAAATGATAAACAGAAAATGATATCAAAACTGAAATCTATTGATGCTATAGCCTTAAAGATCAATTTAACATTCTTAAATTCATATTTAAACAACATCATAACATCAATATCAGTTTTTATCAAATCATAGTTTCAACGACCATGCAGAAAATTAAATGTATAATCTTCTATCAACTTGAAACTATTATCTCTAATCCCAAAACGAACAAAACATGTTATACAAATTCGAAATGAAGACCGCTCTGATACCAATGTTGGAAAATAAACATGTTTGTATCGAATACAAAACATACGCAGCGGAAAATAAACGGATCTACTTCATTCGCAATTGATAACATTCACTATGTAAGTTTCAGAATATAAGAACAAGAGAGTGTACCTTGATGCGGTGAATTTCAAAACCGAATGAAGAAGTACTCGGGAATACTTTCAATCTTCACTCCAATTCCACTCGATGCCCAAGATGTGTGGTCTCTCAATCAGTTCTATGCTTTCTAGAGAGAATATGAAAGAGTGTCTCTCTTCCTTATTTTTATTTCCTTACACATACAAACCATTTCATACAATATAAAATTCTGTATGTTTCTCTCCACATAACTGATTATCTAATTGGGCCAGCCTTTTGGGCCTTCCCAATTGGGCTTTAGTGTGTGGCTTGGAGTGGGACCAAAAGGGAACAAATAAGACACTAGCTCCAATGGGCCTTGGGCTTTTCTGTCAACTCTTGACAAGTCCAAAGTTACCATTAATTATATTTAATACCACTATATAAATATAATTGCACTCTAGGCCTCATTAATAAATTATATCCCAAGACTCTATTATACATGCAACCCCTTCATAAAATATTCGTAGTAATACAAAGTCATGAATATAGACTGCCACTTTGTAAATTACTACATCTTAATCCTTGAGTACCCGGTTTAATCCTTTTGAGTTATTCACCATATATTTATGAAATCCAATTTCATAAATATATACTTTAGTCTTACTAAAGTGGTTAGGCCTAACTCTCTGAATAACTGTACCCATTAAACTTATCTCAAGGGAATATTTTATATCTCCGTTAAGAGACTATGAATTCCATCTTGAGAATATATGTTCCATCAACACTAAATGTGGCTGCCCAACATACTGAGGTTTTGACCGTTACTTTAGATCTCACTCCTGATATATCAAAGCAACCTACATTTTATGATCAGGTCCATTATTCTCTCAGGATTAAGAGTTCATGTGAATACAAGTCGTGAGATTTATTATTCAATTGACAGTCGTTAGGAGAATAATAAATCTCACAGCGGTCCTGTTCAATATGTCTTAACTCTTAAAACATATCAACATATTAACTAGAAGTCACCACTTCCATGATCAAGACAAATCATCGTAGTTAATATGTTATAGTCTTCGCAGATGAAATGCCCAATTTCATCATCGACTACGAACCAAAATTCTGAGTTTACAAAGAACTTGTGATCTATATCTTCTGTGACTAAATCACATAAATCACATACTATGCATCTCATGGACTATTTGATAATGTCCGAATATTCATGTTACCATTATTTTAGATCAGAATAAAACAACTTTATTAAACATAATATTAAGTCATACATCATTTCTCAAATAATGTCATACATAATATTATACATAGCATCATACAATAGGATTTAAGGGCACATATCCTAACAGCCGTCATCTTAACGGAAGTGGGACTGACCAGCTATTGAGTATCCTACCATGATGGGGGAAAGAATGAAGAAGGGATACGCCTACAGTTAGATCTTCTTGACGAAGTTAGAGCAATCTCAGAACAGAGGATGGCTCGCTATCAAGACCTTATGGCAAAGCACTACAACACCAAGGTCAGGCCTTGTCATTTTTAGATCGGGGACCTTGCCCTAAGGAAAGTGACAACGGCCACTAGAGATCCCTTACAGGGTAAGCTGGGCCCTAATTAGGAGGGTCCTTACAAGATTGCCGACTGCCATAAGAAGGGGACTTACTACTTGGAAACCCTTGACGGGTAAAGGCTCCATCACCCGTGGAACACCGAGCATTTAAGGAAGTACTACTAGTAGTAGTCAGATGCAGCTAATTTTATCGCTTTCTTTTCGTTTTTCCATTTTTATATCAAAAGTTGAATGTTAAAATATGTTAAGACTCTAAGGATGTCGAGTTTCTTTTTAGCTCTTTCTATTATTAATAAGACTTTGATGCATTATCAGAAACGTTGCTCTACTCTTTTCCCTTCAGTGGACCATCTAAACCACGTTAAGTCCTACCAATGGGGTGGACAAATGACCAAGGTTACCGATGGGTACCTGGTCTTAGAAATTTTACAGTCCTACCAATGGACGGACAACTAAGGACACTGACGGGTACCTGGTCTTAGAAATTTTACAAAGTCCTACCTACAAGGTGGGCGAACAACCAAGGATACCAACGAGTACTTGGCTTAGAAATTTTACAAAGTCCTACCCATGGGGTGGACAGACGACTAAGGATACCGATAGGTACTTGGTTTAGAAATTTTGCCAAGTCCTACCTACAGGGTGGACAGACGACCAAGGATACCAATGGGTACCTGGTCTTAGAAATTTTACAGTCCTACCAATGAAGTGGACGGACAACTAAGGACATTGACGGGTACCTGGTCTTAGAAATTTTACAAAGTCCTACCTACAGGGTGGGCGGACGACCAAGGATACCAATGGGTACTTGGCTTAGAAATTTTACAAAGTCCTACCCATGGGGTGGACGGACGACCAAGGATACCGACGGGTACTTGGTTTAGAAATTTTGCCAAGTCCTACCTACAGGGTGGACAGACGACCAAGGATACCGACGGGTACCTGGTCTTAGAAATTTTACAAAGTCCTACCTACGGGGTGGACAGATGACTAAGGATACCGATGGGTACCTAGTTTAGAAATTTTACCAAGTCCTACCTACGAGGTGGATGGACGACCAAGGATACCGACGGGTACTTGGTCTTAGAAATTTTACAGTCCTACCGACGGGTTGGACGAATGACCAAGGATACCAATGAGTACCTGGTCTTAAAAATTTTACAGTCCTACCTACGAGGTGGACGGATAACCAAGGATACCGACGGGTGTCTGGTCTTAGAAATTTTACAAAGTCCTACCTACAAGATGGAAAGACGATCAAGGATACCGACGGGTACCTGGTCTTAGAAATTTTACCAAGTCATACCTACGGGGTGGATAGATAGAATAGAATATCAAAGGTACCAATACAACAGGGGCATACACACGGTTATAATAAAAGCAAAATAAAACAAGTATAGGCAATGGATAAAAACAGTAGATGTAACCCAAAAGGGTAAATGTTTTTACATAAAAGCCCAAAAGAAGGGGGAATTAATTATTGTCCTACAAATAACCCTACAAAAACTTAAATAAAAAGGAGGATGAGGTAAATCAGGACGGTGGAGCATCAGAAGCGGTTGGATTTACGGCAGACAAGCCATCAACAGTTGTCGGGTCCACAGCGGATGAGGCCACAACAGCGTCAGGGCCTTCAACAGTAGGCTAGGCAATGACCACACCATCACAATGGATGAAAGGCACAGTGCTTCGCCACGGCGTCTGCCTTGGCCTTGTCCAAATGCTCACGAAAGGCCATCAACTCCGTCTTCAGATTGGTCTTCGCCTTCTCTGCTTCCTCTCTAAGACAGGTCTCCTCCTTTAGCTTAGCAAGTGTCGCCATCTATTCCTTATTAAGAGTGCGGATGGCCTCCTTGTATTGA
The DNA here is from genome assembly GCA_033629205.1 of Lithocarpus polystachyus. NCBI lineage: Eukaryota > Viridiplantae > Streptophyta > Magnoliopsida > Fagales > Fagaceae > Lithocarpus > Lithocarpus polystachyus. The sequence goes on from CM066163.1 coordinate 48,531,914, forward strand.
TCCTTCTCTTTATTCTTAATCTCCTGGCGCTTGTGAAACCATCAGTTCACCCTCGCGTTGGCCACATACCTATCCTGAAGGGGTTTCATCCACATCAATGCCTGAGGAAAAAAAGGCAACTGTTAGAAGGAGGACATAGAAAAATTCACAAGTTCCATGAGTGCCAACAGCATACCCTGGGTAAGTCATATAGACTAGATGCTCCCAAATCTACCGAGGAGTACTTACTGCAAGGATCTAGATTCATCTCTTTGATGATTAAGTTGACCATCTCAACGACATAGTCCTTGTGCATGACCAGCCTTTGGACGGGATCGAGGGTGACGAGACCTTTCCCTGTCATTAAACCCTTCCTAGCTCCATGACCAGGATTAAGGGGTGAAGAGGACTTTTGCTCATCCTCAACGGACGGGCCCGTCCCCTTCTTGGTTGGACGGTCGTCCTTTGCATCGCTCTTTCTCTTGGGAGCTGCTTTGCCACCCGCCTTAGAGGCCGACGCTAAAGCCCCACCCTGCTGCTTACGTGCTGCAGCAGACTTTCTCACGAGTTCTCTCTGTCTACCTGCGTCTATCTCTGCTAAAGGGTGACGAGGCATATTAAAAAAAGAGCAAACCGGCCAAATGGAATATTAAAAGTTAACTTACATCGACGAGAGAAGGCATGTAATCGTCGGGCTACTGGCGTCAGTTCGGGACCACTGTAGTACGCGTGAAGGGTGTCGAGAGTGACTAAGTCCTTCCACTTCCTTTCTTCAAAAGGAATCTCCAGAACACGACGGATGAAAGCCTCCTGTTCGTTGCTAATTTGTGGACGGACTTGGGCTAAAAAACAAAAAGGAGAAAGGGATGTTAGAGACATAACAAAAGTAGATGAGGTGGTAAAAATAAAAAAAGATGACACACCTGACTCCCTCACTATGCCCCAAGTATTATCATATCCATCGGGCATACTATCCCACTCCTCAGGCCTATACACCCAATTCGTCCCCTTAACAAAAAATGTATTAGTTCTTCCAATTCCTATTTGAATCGGGCATATCAGACACTAGCCTAAACGACGTCTTCCTCGCTAAGAAGTGGTAAATACCCTACGATGAGGAGATTTACTGAGGCTCGTAGCAGTGGAAGAACTCGTTGAGGGTAAGTCGACGGATGCTATCACTTAGCTGACCCCATATTACTTCAACTACAAGGAATATCCTTCATACGTTGGGTGCTATTTGGCTGACAGATAGACCTAGGTAGTTGGCTAACTGACTATGTAACTTCGTTAGTGGCAACCTAAGGCCTGCAGCAAACATGGCATCATACATGCCAACATTCACCGTTTTCCCTGAGTAACACCTCTCAAACTTCCTAGGCAGACGGATGGGGATGTTTTCAAGAATTTGGAAATGATCATGGGGTTTGTTGAAGACGTTAGAAGTCGTTCACTGTCCATAATAGAGGTAGGATGAAGGGCCTGGACCCAGCACCCTCCATTTGGCATACCATTTCTTCATCACCCCTTTCCACATCCTCCTCTCTGTCTCCCTCTCCCTTTTCCTCTTCCTTATTACCCTCTTTTTCCCCTTCCTCATCCTCTTCACACTCTTCCTCCCCTTTGGCAGGAGAGTGAGCAGACAAATCCCATTTTGGGGACCAGGTTACATCTTCCTCGAGCTCGCGCCCTGACAGATAGACCTCATCGTAGCCCGCACCCTCACGGCTGACGACGATTGTTCACTTATCGCTTTTCTATCACTTGACATCTATTCACCTACAAGCGACGAAGGTATTCTAAGAGCCTATTTGATGGGTCTCTAAGCAAAGTAACGACCAACTAAGAAGATAAATCGTAAGTAATAATAAGGCATGGCAAAAACTTACAAGGGACAAACAACAACTTGGAATAACAGACTCTTTGAAAATGACGGAGCACACAACGACGAATGTGCAACACTAGAATTCTGATATCTAGAGCTTTCAAGAAATGAACAAGGTAAAAGGTAATAACCTAAGGGGGAAGAACTATTTATAGGGAGAAGGGCGTGGTATACAAAGCGATGCTTTTGATTAGAAATGAGGCCAACTAATGAGTGCCACATGTCACCTAGCATTTAAAACTTAGGGTTGCCTATGATGTTTAATGGCTTTCTCTCCAATAAAGCATCTAATTAATAGTCATAAATGCTCATGTACTCCATGGCCCGTCAGCCAAAGTCGACGAAACCACGAAGTGGGGGGCAGCTAATGGGGATATTTTAGACAGAGACAAAGTATTCCTAGACGCATCATGAAAAGAAGCTGACAACGCCAACGGGCCCGTCGGTTCCACAGAAACAAACAGAAGACCCAGGGTGACAACAGGGGAACCCTTGGATGGGGCAAAAGGCTGACGGGATGAAGAGGTAGATAGGTCCAGCATGGCTTGACTTGGTCTCCATAAATACCTATACACGGAAACACCTTGCATTACATGCAAAATAAAGCCCATTACTCACTCATGTCTCTCTCATATGGAAAGACACTCTAAAATCTTGGAAACCCTAAGTGCCAGACCTTTCCAACAAGGAAAGATCCTTACTTTGAAAGGATCTCGATTCATCACTCACCACTATATAAGCACCAGACCTCCACTTTTCTCAGGTACGCAGAAAATCCCTAGCTCTCTCACTAAAGAGTTCATAGAGATTTCTCATTCGCTAACTTGACCTCCAAAAGGTTCTTGGCTGGTACCACATCGGTGCCTTCTGTTTGGTCCTTTTGTTCTTAATTCACAGGCACCCATTAGAGTGATTCAGAGCCTGCAACTCACTGAAGATTTCAGCACTTCATCAGATTCAATTATAAGTTTATATTTGTTAGAAAAATATATTTATTATGCATGTCTTAATAGTGACATGGCCAATATAGGACCACTACCCATTACCTTAATTTTTTTTATTCCCTCTAAACTGACTAAGAACCACTTTAGACTTTAGTTATATTTAAAAATAAATTAATTAATTAAGTGAGCCATATATGATTCTTCCCCATCAATCAACTATTGTAAAATTATGAAACATATTAGTATTTTCCCATTCAAAATAGTTACAAACAAATATTTTCTAGTTCTTTACCATCTAATGTGAATGTAAAATTTGTATTTTAAACAATTACTGAAAACTGTAGACAAGAAATGTTGAATGAATAGATTTAATTATGTAAAATTTTAATTTGAATAATCACTAGTCATAAGTAGGACTAGACGCATGATAAATTGATTATACTATTTTTTTTTTCTTAATTTTAGACATTTTTAAGTATTTGATAATCTAATTTTCTTAAATCTCAAGCTCAAAAGCTGAACTTGAGCTTGAATTTAAGTTTGATATTAAGTTTAAGCCTGATTTGACTAATTTATCAAGCCAAACTCAAGTTTTTTGGCTTTCTTACGAGCTCAAAATCAAATATTATTTTTAGGGTTATCACAAAATGGAGCAAACTTAAAATTTTGACATTTTCTAGCAAGCTAGGCTTAAACATATACTACTAACAAAAGTCTACTAGTTTACGAACAAAATTTGTCTCCAAACTAGTTTGGAGATAAACCCTACAAACTTATCATATATAATTTATATTAAGTGTGAATTTTGAAAATCTAACCGTTAGATTGCATGTTTTTATTATATCCTTAATGCTTACAAAATTTCAAAAAAATAAAAAATGAATTACTATGTCATCAAATAAATGATATAATTTCAAGTTTTTGTAATATAAAGTTATATATAAAAAAATAAGTTAGTTGATCAAATAGTAAATAATATCTAATTTAAACGAAACTTAATATACATATTAAGAACATAAAAAAATATAAAATTTCAAAATTAAAATTTCAAAATTCACAAAAACAAATAAATATACATGAAAAGTTTGAATTTTGTTCCTTGTTTACAGGTCTATTTATCAGTAATTTGACAAATATTGTTTTTTAAATTTAACCTGACGTGGTAGGTCCCAATTGCAACTTATAAAAGTAAAAAATAAAACCTCCGTACTAAATCCTGCCCCAGTTGAGATGACAGTGAGGTGACACACGCAAACACTCAAATGTGTGGGTGTCCGGATCCCAAAATTGGCCAAATCCAGCTTTAAAAAAAAAAAAAAATTAAAAATAAAAAGAGGAAGGAAAATCTCTTTAATTTTATGGGTTCTATATAATATATGTAGAGAGTCACAGACAGAAGCAGAAGCAGATCGATTATTATTATTATTTAAAAATCAGCACCGTCGAGAGAAATGGCTCCGATTGCAGTTGGCAACGTGATCCCAGATGGTACTCTCTCCTACTTCGACGACAAAGACGACCTCCAATCTGTGTCCGTACACTCCCTCGCTGCCGGTAAAAAGGTCATCCTTTTCGGCGTTCCCGGTGCCTTCACACCCACTTGCAGGTAATCCCCCCTTCCTTTTCACCGCGATTCAAAAAACAACTTGGGTTTTCCCAGGTTGTCTTATTTTTTTGGTTTTTGTAGTTTGTAGACTTTGGATCCAAAAAATATATGACTCTTAACTCATCAATCATCACCGGGTCCCACTCTCTCCCACCTCGTCGATAATTGCTAAAAATAAAATACTGCTTAATCTGTTAATCGGACAGTCATGGGTTGTCAGTTATTATGTGAATTGTGGACCATCTGATTTAAGTTGATTGATTATTTTGTGTGTGTGTGGGGCACAGCTTGAAGCATGTACCCGGATTCATTGAGAGAGCGGAAGAGCTGAAATCAAAGGGCGTTGACGATATTCTCTTGGTTAGCGGTAATTCTCAACTGAGTTTTTGCTTTTTCTACTTCTTTTTTTGAAATTTTTTTTCAGCCTTATTATTTAATTAGTCTCATATTGGGGAAAAGTTTTTAACGAATCATGAATGAGCTTTTACGATTTTATTTTATTTTATTAAGTCCTTGGCTATGCTTGCTAGCAATTAAGGAAGGGAAATGATTCTTTTCTTTCTATATTTAGGCATGGAAATGAAATGCATGTTTCATGTAGGCACGCTTGGTACAATCTAATCTAACGATTATTAAATGGGAATAGGAATAAGTATTACAAAGAATATATTAAGTTGAAATGTAATAATTATTTATATTTATTAGTTTGGTGACCATTTAGGAATAGAATCCTGAACATGTATTTACAATTTAGTAAAGTATAAAAAAAATGTATAATTAAATCATTTTTAAGTCATATTTTTTAAAATACACTTATTTTAGAGTGTTAAAAATAGAGCTAATAATTAACAAGAAGGAAAATTTATTTTCTTTCTTTTTAAAGATGTGGTAACTAATGGCTTTTTAGATAATTTGTTTTAAAAATTATTACATAATGTGAGGGAATAGATCTTCAATATTTTTGATAAAGAATAGTTATTTCTCATTTTGAAGAATAGCTATTCATAAGGAATAACTATTCATTGTAATAAAAACATAACTAAACAACTGGATAGTTATGCCATAGGAATATCTATTACATTACAGTGTTTATTACATTCTACCAAACGTACTCTCATTCTAATTCCCCTATTTTTAGGAATGGAAGTAAATGGATTTCGTTCTAATTTCCCTATTTTTCGTGTGTTCTTAAATGTCTATATCTTTTATTTTTATTAAAGAAAGAATCTCAACAGTATTGCTATATAAAATCATCCATTTCCAATTACTACTTTCTCTTTAACACTCAAACAAATCCCATTCCTTTCGTTTCAAATATCCAAACAAAGAAAGATTAAAAAATATATATTTTAATTTCTTTCCATTCTTTTATAAACTTCCAAACATTCATGTGGATGATCATTATTCATTATTAGAACTATAATAAGCTTGAGAGTACTCCAATTTGATTTGGAGAAGTTGTGCTTTGCCTTTGCCTAGTTTAGTAGTGTCACAACCTTTTTGTTACTATGTATTGGTGTGGTCCAATCTTGAGGTTGATGTGGTGCATGTTTACATGACCTTGTAAGAGCAAGTCTCAACTGCACTAGTAGTGCCGGGATTTCTGGGGTAGCATGGTTCTAAAAGTAGTAATAACAAACAATGAATGAGATTTCTCTAATAGTGATTGCCTATAAGAGCAAGTCTCAAGTGTAGCCATGTAGTGGTGGCACACTAATTTGGTGGCTTCAATTTTATGCTGATAATAAAGGAATGACTCCATTTGTGTTATGAAATTTTGACATTGGTTGAGACTTGAGAGAATTATTCTAGACTAAGTCAAATATGTTCTTCCTATCAATCTTATTAGTCTATTAGATGCGAAGTTTGTTTGTAATTTTATCTTGTGTTTGTTTTAAAAATTTTGTATATGGATTTTCCTCAGATGTAACTGAACGTGTGTATCTTCATGTATCAAAAGTACTATAGATCCTCTTAGTTCAATAGAATACATTAATCAAGTAAATGCCTACCATTTGTTGAAGAAAGAAATCCCACCTCTGTTGAGCGTTGACTTGGTTATGGGCTTATGTATTAGACTATTAGTTAAGCCTCTTCACCCCCTAGTTAAGGTTTTGGGCATGCTTTAACACTATGTAACGAGTACACTACAATATCAGCATCTTACTGCAACCTTGGACATACCGTATGCATGTGACAATTTGATTCTGTTTTGAGCACAGCCATATCTTGTGCCTTGTCTTTTTTTTAGTTTATACAAGCAAGGACTGCCCATGTTAATAGTTTTCCTTGTTACCTAGCTTTGGGAGCTACTATATATATTTAAGATTATATTAAATCTTCTGTGCAAGCAATTTAGTGAGTTAATTCCTTTTTAGACACTAGTTATATGTGCTTGAGTTGTTGAATCTAATCTGAATAATCATTTTGTCCTCTTACATTGTTAAATTCTCATGATATCATTTGGAATGAAAAGTTGACCTTGTACACCTATTCTATGTTTGATCTTGAAGTTCTGTCAGCCAAATTGGCAAATCCTTATGTCTGCCTCAACAGCAAGCTATAGTTGAACTATCAAAAACCTTAATTGTCCATTTGTTACTTAAATATGAGACCACAAAACCAATTTTAATTCCGGGTGATTGAGATGAATCAAGCATTTGCATCTATCATATTCTTTTTTTCTCAATAGGCTAAGCAAATATCAATGATTTGATATATGGCACTGGATGATTTATAGGATATTTAATTCAAGTTTTGACACACATTTGCAGTTAACGACCCCTTTGTGATGAAGGCATGGGCCAAATCCTACCCTGAGAACAAGCATGTCAAGTTTCTTGCCGATGGCTTAGCAAAATACACACATGCTCTTGGTCTTGAGCTTGACCTTGGAGACAAAGGACTTGGCACTCGTTCAAGGAGGTTTGCTCTCTTGCTCGATGATCTCAAAGTGAAGGTTGCAAATATTGAATCTGGGGGTGAATTTACTGTCTCCAGTGCAGAGGAAATCATCAACGCTCTTTGAATATTAATTAAGACATATGGCTATCTTTTGTCTGTAAGCCCTCTCTCCTCACTAGGCTCTCGTTCTTGTCTTCAAATTAGAATGCGGCGGATATACAAATAAAGTTGTTTTAACTATTGTTGCGGATCGTGGAACAATCAGTATGCTTATTATATGATATTATTACCTTTCGGCCGTAGATTCTGCGTACATTTTTGATTTTACGAATGTGAAATTGAAAATGTTGTTTGTTACTTATTCTTTCGGTTGTGCAAATTGTGAGTGGGACCGTGACATGCTTTGAGTCAAGCCAAACCGACTATGCATGATCAAACTATGCGTGACAAAAACTAAAAAGAGAGTTTCAAAACTTAGCTCGGAGCTTATCGTATACGTCTGAAGTCGGGCTTGTTTTAAAAATTCAATTAGTTTCAGCTTGGCTCAGTGTTGCTTGATTGGCTTCAGTTTAATACTAGCAGCAGTGTTGTATATGCTTATATAATACTACTAGCAGCGACAGGGAGTGTGCAATAGCGAGTATGGAACAAGGGAGCTAAAAGAAAAGGAGAGAGAGAGAGAGAGAGAGAGAGCATACAATTTTTATTGCATTTGGCTCAGGTCACAAGTAATCCACATATGTAGTGGAGGAGTAGTAGTAGTAGTAGTAGTAGTAGTAGTGTTTGGCTCATTTGCTTGAAGATAAATGCTAAATCAGTAATCAATGTATCAGGGCAAGAAAAGTCTTAGCATATGGAACACGCGAGCCAGTCAGGTCACTGGTGTGTTAAAACTTAAATTAATATCATCTCTGCAGCAGTTAGTCAAGCAAACAAAATGAAAATGCTCCCACTTGTAGAATCTAGACGAGGTTCACCAGTTAAACTGTTTTTATTTTTAGTGAAACATTTAGCTTTAACCAAGGAAGAAAGGAAGTTCTAGAGAAAGAGGATTGGAATTGATATTTGCCAGCTAAGAAATTTAGGCAGAAAACTTTGTGAGACAAACCTGGCCCAAAAACAGCCGAGGAGAACGAAAAATTTTGTCCTAATTATTTAATGTCAAAATCTTTCGGTTACAGCTTAGGAATTTGTTCTTTTATTTCTTCTTGAAAATGGGCTCTTTTCTAAGAAGAAATGACAAATATGCCAAATTTGTGGTTTACTTTTTGACATTTATGACAAACTTCTAGATTTCTTTTTGTTTAAATATGGCTCAAATCGGAGTTTATAGACTATATATACGTAGTGAAATTTGATACTAAGGCTACTGAAATTGCTCAGAAAAATGACATTTTTTGAATTTATGACAAATTTATATGGGTCTTTTGGCTAAATATTGTTCAAATCATAGTTTATAGGCTATACATGTGTACCAAGACACGAATTTGCAAGAAAGAGGAGAGAGAATATTGATAAAGAAAAATTAAAGGACAGATGAGAAAAGGACAGAAGAGAGCAACCAATTTTTAGAAAGAAATAACAATATGTGAAATAGAGAGAATAGAAACTTCGTCTTTTAGCTAAATATTACGCAAAGAGAATAAATTAGGTCAGGAGCTGGCGTAAAAGGTGTGTTTTATGCCTGCCAATCCTGACCCGCCATGTCAGCAAAACAAATTAAATCAAACACACTCACAATACAAAATTATAACCCAATTAAAACCCTTCAGCCCCTTTCAAACACAACACAAAACACAACACGGTCAAAGTCTTAAGATCGAATCAGACATGGAACACAGCAAAACCCAAATCTCATCTCGTCCTCCTCCTCACACCGGAGCTCCACCCCGTCATAGAGGCCACTGCCCACGTTGTTTCTAGAGTTGGTGAAATTTTTTGGAGCTGTTGGTGCAAACACAATAATAATAGAAATAACACAAAGAGAAATTGAATAATTGAATATTATTAATTTGACGAGAAAGAAAATATACAACACTATTTGGACTAAGGCGCGGCACTCGCTCTCTTTAAGGAGATTCAAGCCCTTGGTTGGCTAAACTTTGTAACCGGTACAGACCTTTTTTGACTTGTCTCTCCCAGGATACAACAGCCCAACAAATGTTGTATGGCTAGAACAGCTTCTGCACATAGTGTTCAAGCCCAAAACTCCACTAGAAAAAACACATTTCCTTGCCAAGAACCTCTCTATTTTTTTTTTTTTTTGGTGTATTCTAAATGGGCTGTCAAGTAAGAGGATCGAAGAAGCTGATTCATTTCCATTTTTGATACCTCCACTCTTCACCTCCCCCTTGCGCACGTATTTCGCCCAATATGTGAGACAATTTATATTAGCCCATTAATTACCATAATTAAAAAGAATAAAATAGTCTCTCTTCTTTTTAATGTGGGATTAAATATTTTCACTAACTCCTCATCTTCTATATTTATTTCCACATCTTTACATTTAAGTTGTAATATTTATTCATTTTAATTATTTGATATTAAATATGCTCCAACAATCCCCAGCTCATTTTAATATTAAATTTCTTAGTTAAAGAGAGATTACTAGGCAAAGATGAGTCACTATGCATCATGAAGGCGTGCTCTGCATTGAACCTTCACTTAGTAAAACAGCGATCTCAACTGCAGAGTCGTAGTGGTCTTGGACTTGAACTAGGACTGCTTTAGGGAAATTAAGCGTTACCACTTACACATAACAACTCAGGTGTTGACATGAGCTTTTATATCTAGCACTTTACGGTTGTGTGGTGATCCCAGTTTCATGAGTGTATTTGAGATTAAGTTCAAATCTCATAAGGAGCGGCCCCAGCCTTACACTCACATAGGTGAAATTTTGTCAAGGGTGCTCCTGTAATTCTGACACCCCACTCATATGAGCTACAAAATTTCATTAAGAGTTTTTACTCAGCCTTTCCACATTACAGGATAAATGCACTTACATCATAGGGATGAACAATTTAAAAAATTATTTACAAAATAAATAATTTAATAAAATAAATAGTGCACTTCTTACGACCATCGTATGATTCGTTTTTCCCGTTAAGCCCAATTCTCAGGATCTCTGGTCCTTGGGTTAGGTATCCTCATAGATGGCTCATGATTCTATGGACTTTAGTCCCATCTCCCTCGATGTATTCCAGACCCTATCTTTTGTCAAAGGCTTGGTAAATGGATCTACAAGATTATCATTAGATTTAATATAATCTACAGTTATGATGCCGCCACTCAAATATGATTGCACGGTACTATGCTTTCTTCTTATAGGTCTGGATTTACCATTGTAATAACGGTTTTTAACTCTACCATTTGCGACAGTACTATCACAATGAATTAATATAGGTGGAATTGGCTTTTCCCAAATTGGAATTTCATACAATAAATCTCTAAGCCGATTTGCCTCTTCACTAGCTAAAGCTAATGCTGTTAATTCAGCTTCCATCGTTAAATTAGCAATTATTGTTTGCTTTTTAGATTTCCAACAAATAGCACCACTACCTAAGGTAAAAATATAACCAGCGGTAGAGAGAGAATCACCTGACAAAGTATTCCAATCAGCATCACTAAAAGCTTCAATCACAGTAAGATATTTTTTATAAAATAAGTCATAACTTTTGGTACCAATTAAATATCTCATGACTCGCTCAATAGCTAGTCAATGATCTTTTCTAGGCTTGCTAGTAAATCTGCTAAGCACTCCTACTGCATATGCAATGTTAGGTCTAGTACAATTAGTAGCATAACGCAATCTACCAATGATGCTAGCATAATTCCTGTAATTAAAAATCTCATTATCATTATTCACAGAAAATAAATGAACACTAGAATCAAAAGGAGTAGCTACACTTTTGTGATCATGAAAATTATATTTTCTCAATATTTTCTCAACATAATGTGATTGATCAAGAAATATTGCATCACATGTTTTAGTAATTTTCATGCCCAAAATAAAACTAGCCTCACAAAGATCTTTCATATCAAAATAGCTTTTAAGTATATTTTTTGTCTCATTTATAACTTGCATATTTGAGCCAAAAATCAACATATCATCCACATAAAGGCTAATAATAACATGTAAATTATTCCATGATTTACAATAAATACATTTATCACATTCATTTGATTAATAGTCATTCTCAATTATGCAAGAATCAAATTTTTCATGCCACTGCTTAGGTGCTTATTTTAAGCCATATAAGGACTTAGTTAGCTTACATACCTTACTTTATTGTCCAGGCTCTACAAAGCCTATGAGTTGATCCATATAAATCTATTCCTCTGGGTCCCCATTTAGAAAAACAATTTTTACATCCATATGATGAATTTTCAAATCAAAAATTGCAGCAATAGCAATTAACAATCTAATAGATGCAATTCTTATTACCGGAGAAAAAGTATCAAAGAAATCAAGATCAGCTTTTTGTTTAAAGCCTTTTGCAACAAGTCTAGCTTTAAACTTATTTATTGATCCATTCGGTTTCAACCTTTTTTTAAGGACCTATTTACAACCTATGGTCTTACAACCCAGTAGAAGATCTACTAATTTCCAAGTTCTATTAGAAATTAGAGATTCCATCTCATCATTTTCAGCCTCTTTCCAAAATATAGCATCAGGTGATGCTAAAGCATCTTTTAAATTTTGGGGATTTTCCTCAATGTTAAAAATATAATAATCAGGACCAAAATCTTTTTCAACTCTAGCTCTTTTACTCCTAAGTTCCATTTCAAAATTTTCTTGATTTTGTAATTGAGAAGTAGAAGGACTAGGTGGTGACAAAATATTTTCTTCACTCCTACTATTTTTCAATTTAAAAGGAAATTTTTCTTCATGAAAAATTGCATCACCAGATTCAAAAATTATTTTGTTTTCAAGTTCAAAAAATCTATAGGCTGCACTATTAATTGCATAACCAAGGAAAGCACAGGTAGTAGTTCTTATACATAATTTAGGTATTTTAGGGTCTATAAGCCTTTACATAAGCAGGACAACTCCATACTCTCAAATATCCCAAGTTTGGCTTATATCCTTTCCACATCTTAAAAGGTGTGGTATGTGATTTTTTATGTGGCACCCTATTCAAAACATGACATGTAGTTAAAATAGTTTCACCCCAAAAATTTAAAGGTGCACCAAATTCAATTAATATGGCATTTGTTAACTCAATTAGAGTTCTATTTTTTCTTTCAGCTACACCATTAGAAGTAGGTGGATATGGTGCAGTGGTTTCATGGATAATTCCCAAAGACTGAACAAATGAGTTGAATGCACTTGATTCATACTCATGGCCTCTATCACTTCTTATTTTTTTTATTTTTCTACCGAATTGATTTTCAACTTCTTTTAAAAAATCTTGAAATTTTTCAAAAGCATCACTTTTATTTTTCAACAAATAAATAGTTGTATATTTTGAGAAATCATCAATAAAAGTGATAATATATTTATTTCTACCACGAGTTAAAATTTCCTCAAATTCACATAAATCAGAGTGAATTAACTCAAGCAATTCAGTATTTCTTACAACACTTTTATGAGGCCTTTTTGTAATCTTAGCTAGACTACAGGTTTCACATTTTTCAAAATCTTTTGACAGTCTTAGAATTAAACCTAAATTACTCATGATTCCCACATATATTACTATTTATATGACACAAACAAGCATGCCAAAAATTAATAGAAGAAAGCATATAAACTGAACTGGTAGATGCTTTATTATTTTTAACATTCAATTTAAAGATTCCATCACAAGTATAACCCTTGCCCACAAATAATCCCTTTTGAGTGATTACATAGTTATCAGATTCCATAGTTTGCTTGAAGCAAGCCTTGTTAAGCAAAAAACTTGACATCAAATTCTTCCTTATGGACGGAGTGTAAAGTACATCTTTCAATGTTAGCACATGTCCAGAAGTGAATTTCAATTTAACCTCACCACTTCGAAGAACTTTGGTTTTGCTAGAGTCACCAAGCATAATAGTTTTTTCTTCTTCAAAAGGAGTGTACAACTTAAACCAATTTTTATCATAACAGATGTGCCTATTAGCACCAAAATCTGCCCACCACCCTTCAACGTATTGCACCATATTGATGTCTGTAATTATAGCCACTAAAGGCTCTTCGGTTACGTTAGCTTGTGGGACAGATTCACGTTTCTGAAATTTGCAAAATCGAGCAATATGCCCACTCTTGCCACAGACAAAATAGGATCTATTAAATTGATCTTGTGAAGGGGTCATTGGTTCTTATTGTAATTTTTTTTGGGTTTCCCCTTCCTTGAGGTCTATTATTATTTTTAAAGGCTCTCTTTTTAGGCTTCAATTGACCATTTTTAGGAAAATGATTTTTGGGCATATTATTTATTGGCTGAAATAAGGTTTACCTTTGTGGTGGAATTACTATTGCTCTCTTGTGTCAGGAGTGCATCTTGTCCTCTAGCCTCCTCTACACGGATGCGTGTGATCAAAGTCTCCAAGGATGTCTCCTTTTGTTTGTGCCACAAAGTCTTTTGAAACTCACTCCAAGATTGTGGTAGTTTATCAATTATGCCAGCTACTACCAAATTGTCTCCAATCTTTATGCCTTCGGATCTCAATTCTACCACGATCATTTGGAAATCTTGTGCTTGATCCACCATTTAGTAACGGAAAAATCTACTAGCAGCATACTTCTTTGCCCCAGCCTCCTCAGTATCATACTTGCTTTGTAAAGCTTTCCAAATTTTCTTAGTAGAATTATAAGTTGTATCATAATAATCATAGAAATGATCGGCAAGACAATTCAAAAGATAAGAGCGACAATTATGTTCATCTTTTGTATACTTATCTATTTTTTCTTGATGGAGACTATATTCTTCCTCACTCATCTCATCGGTAGATACCTTTGATGGATTCTTGTCAGTGAGTATATAGGTGACTTTGAGAAGACTCAAGTAGAAGAGGACATTTCCTTTCCACCTCTTGAAGTGGGCTCCCTTAAAGCAAAATGGCTTCTTGAGATCTCCAACTGGCTCATTTGGTTTCTCTTGTGTTGGCTCTATGTTTGAATCTCCTTAAAATTGTTGGTGCAAACACAATAATTGTGGAAATAACACAAAGAGAAACTAAATAATACTTCTAAATATTATTAATTCGAAGAGAAAGAAAATACACAATACTATTTGGATTGAGGTACGACACTTGCTCTCTTTAAGGAGATTCAAGCCCTTGGTTGGCTAAACTTTGTAACCGATGCAGAACTTCTCTGACCTGTCTCCCCTAGGATACAACAGCTCAATAAATGTTGTATGACTAGAATAGCTTCTGCACAAAGTGTTCAAGCCCAAAGCTCCTGCCAAGAACCTCTCTATTTTTTTTTTTTTTGGGTCTATATTGCTATAACATGGATTGGGTTTGAATGAATCTATTTATAGGCTTAATGGGCCTCATGAAATTATTATCCAAATTACTCTGATTAATTAGGTCCATTATTAATTTCGGCCATTTACTCACCAACGGATATAGTAATTATTATGAATGGGCTGTCAAGTAGGAGAATCCAAGAGGCTGTTTTATTTCCATTTTTGATACCTCCACCCTTCACCACCGCCTTGCGCACGTATTTAGCCCAATATGTGAGACAATTCATGTTAGCCCATTAATCACCACAATTAAAAAGAATAAAATAGTCTCTCTCCTTTTCAATGTGGGATTAAACATTTTCACTAATTCCTCATCTTCCATATTCATTTCCATATCTTTACATTTAAGTTGTAATATTTATTCATTATAATTATTTAATATTAAAATGCTCCAACAAGAGCCATTGCAAGTATGGTGTTATTTGTTATTTACCCAAATTTTGGATTTCAAAATATTGATGGATTTTGGGTAAGTTTTTGGAAATCAATCATTTGATTTGGTATGGGTTTTGTTGATTTGGTATGGATTTTTCTGTTTTTTGGTATTTTTATGGGGTTTGATTGGATTCAAGTGTTAGGTTCAAAACCTAAAAACCCTTCTCTTGCCAAATCTTGACCTTTGAGTACATTGATTTTGTGTTTGAATTGGATGGGTAAGATAGATAGGTGGTGAGTCAGGAACCGCTTGCTGAATGACTCTGGATGTGGGTTTGGAGTTGATCCTTTGCCTCTTGGGTTTAGATAGGGAAGACTTTTCTATAGATAGCACTATTGCAGAGTAGTTAGGAATGACAATGGGTGAAGCAGAAGAGCTTCCCAAATGATGGGGTTTCTTTGGTGGAATGATTTTGAGTCGTAGGACTATCTTGGGTGCAATAGAGGCCTCTATTTTTGGTTCTTCTTGTAGTAGAGAAGCTCTCAATTCTGGACTTGCACTGGTAAAGGAGGTTGATCTGACGTGTTGAGGAGATAGTGAGTGTATTTGATTTAATTTGTTTTATTGACGTGTCAGGTCAGGATTGGCTGGCGTAAAACACACCTTTTACGCCAGCTCTTGACCCAATTTATTCTCTTACGCAAATTATTGGCTAAATTGCAAATTACGCCCCTAAAGTTTAGAGGTGATTAGATTTTACACCTTGAAGTTTTAGAATTTGGATTTTACCCCCTGAAATTTGGTTTTGTTTGGATTTTACACCCTGACGTTTCAAAACTTGGATTATACCCCTTAAAGTTTAGGGTTGTTTGGATTTTACACTCCCAAATTCTTAAACTTTAGAGTGTAAACTCCAAAAACCCCAAAACTTTTGGGAGTAAAATCCAAACACTTCTGAAATAGAGGGGGTAAATCCAAATTCTGAAATGTTAAGGTGTAAAATCCAAACATCACCAAACTTTAGAGGGTAAAATCCAAATTCTGAAATTTCAGGATGTAAAATCCAATCACCTCCAAACTTTAGGAGTGTAATTTGTAATTTACCCCAAAATATTTATAGGCTATATATGTGTAGTGAAATTCATTACAAATGCCCAAATTTGCAAAAAAAAAGGAGAGACAATATTGATAGAGAATAATGGGACATAGGACAAGAAGAGAGTGTTGGAAAAATAATAGTGAATAAACAAGTTTTGATACATAAATAATATCTCAAATAATTAGCAAGAATGTCAATAAGTAATAATAAAATAAAGGGTAAATTACACTAAACTACCTTGAGGTTTGAGGAAATACTAAGAGCACATCCACAACTTGTTAAAAATGCCCAATTTAATCCTTCAACGCAAACGGTGTTAATGTTTGCCGTTAATAACAAAGTTTTCCTTAAAAAAAATTATGAAACTCAGATTTGACTCTTTTTTTTTTCTTTTTCATAATCTCACCGTCTTCTTTTTCTTTGCTTATCCAAATCTGAAATTTTGAATAGTCCGTTTATTGACTCAAAGATTCGTTCTTTGAAATTTCCTCCCCTTTTCTTCTTAAAATCAACAACATATTAGTGGTTTTCTTGGTTCTCTTTTCTTAAAATTAAATTTAACAAAAAAGCTAATTCCTTTTTGCTTTTTGTTTGGTAGCTAAGAAAATCAATGAGAAAATTTGAGAAAATCAAATGGAATTGCCATAGAAAAAAGTCTCATCTCCTTCATGTAGTGTTTGGCAGCTAAGAAAACCAAAAGAAAAAGCTTCTTAAAAGCAAGCCCTTTCCTCCTACACAAAAAAACCCAGGAAAACCCGATCACACCAGCCAAGTTCCTAACTCCACCACAAAATTGCCATCAACCACCAAGCAAACATCAAACTCCTAATACCCATGTCAACCAAACCTAAATCCAGTCCATCACTGCAAGATCACCACACCGAAATAGAGAGATGAGAGAGAAAGTAGATCCATCATCCTTCATCGGCAAGATTCAAACAACCAAAGGCAAAGAAAATTAAGAGAGGAAGAGAATGTCTGATGAGATTGGGAAAAAGAAAAGAGAAAGGAAGAGAGAGAGATGAGAAAGATAGTCAGATTCGGAGAAAAGTAGAAAACAAATATTGAAACTTGAGAGAGAAAGAGAGTACGGTGAGAGAGAGATAACTTTGTTATTAATGGCAGATGAAAACTGTTTAGGTGGAAGGATTAAATTGGCCATTTTCTAATAAGTTGTGGATGTGCTTGGTATTTCCTCAAATATTAGGGTAGTTTAATGTGATTTACCCTAAAATAAATTTAAGTAAATTTAGGAAAAATTTCATAGTGCTATAGAATCACACAAAGAGCATTGTCCTTAAAAGTTGATTCATGCCATCCAAAGTAAAACTTGGTGCTATTGGTTCTCTTGGCCAAGCAACCCCCTAGGATTAGATTATAGCGTCAACCTTTGTGATATACGCACTTCCACTCACAAAAAGTTTAAGAACAACCTTTAATTTCCTTTCCTTAAAAGAAAAAAAAAATATTCTTGTAGAAAACTATGTGGGAGAGAAAGATAGTAGAGTTGTGTATATCTAAAATATAGAGTAGTAAAAAGACATATAGGAAAGGGTGTGATGGTGGGTATTATATAGGCTATTTATGACAATAATAACCTATAGTTATTGATAACTAAAAACCCATAAAAGCCCAACGGCTGTATTATCCACTATTGCCCAACGACTATTTTTCTCATAATTGCCAACGGCTATTTTACTCATAAATTCCCAATGGCTAGAAAATAAATACTAATAAAAGTGTTTGAAACATACACCAACACCAACAAAGAGCACAACCAATTTTTAGGAAGAAATAAAAATATTCGAAATAGAGGGAATAAGGGGACAGATGGTATAGAAGAAAGCCTATTTTAGGAAGAAAGAACAATATGTGCCTAAATATTGATATAGAGAATAATGGAACATATAGGAGTCTTTTGGCTAAATATTGATAAGCCACTTTTTAGAAAGAAATAACAATATGTGGGAACTAAAAGACAATGGTGGAATTAAAACTCTTTAAACCATGCTATTAGTAAACCAAACTTACCATCCATATAACTTTTTTTTATCAAGGTTGTTCTTAAGCAGGTTGACGCCTTATCCAGGCTTTGTGCCACTGGGTTTCATGAGAGCTTTAGAGACCTACCCAAAAAGTCTTATAGGAAGCGGCATAACTTCCACTCACACATAGGTGGCATCCATTAGGAGTGCGTGTAGAACACCTCATCCAACAGGTAAGGAGTATGGATCCATTAAAAGCCTAAAGTTCAACCTCCAATAATCTGCAACTTAGTCGGTGGCATCCATTAGGGGTGCATGCAGATACACCCCATCCCAACAAGTAGGGATATGGATCCATTAAAAGCCTAAAACTCAACCTCCAATAATCTGCAACTTAGTCGGTGGCATCCATTAGGAGTGCGTGCAGATACACCCCATCCTAACAGGTAGGGATATGGATCCATTAAGAGCCTAAAGCTCAACCTCTCCAAATTCTGTAACTTAGCACTGTCTCACACCATAGGGATGGAGTAATCACTAATCTCCTTACCAAGATAGCAGAAAACACATAACAAATTACAATGCCCATGGACCACTAATGACCTCTACCCATTTAACTTCTTATGTGGAATCACCCATCATAGAGGTTGGGCATTAGCCACAATGTCACAACTTGGGTATCAGTCCAATCCCCTTAGATGTCTCACTCACTAGCCTTTTTGCTAGTGGTTTGGTCAAAGGACCTACCAAGTTCCTTTTAGACCTTACAAATCATAATCAATAAGTTGCCTCAGCCTCAATTGGATATGTCAACTTTTCCCATTTCACAAAGTCCAATGACATAACATCATTATCTATAAGCTGCCTTAGCCTCAATTGGATATGTGAACTTTTCCCATTATAAACTTTGCTCTTAACATGTGTTATGGCAGCCTGGCAATTACAAGGAAAGCAAACAGAAACAAAATAGTTAGTAAATGGAGATATATCAATTAATAAACTCCTAAGCCATACAACTTTGGACCTAGCCTTCTCTAAGGCCATTAACTCTGTTTCCATATTAGATCTCACTATGCAAGTCTTCTTGGTTGACTTCCAAGAGATAACCCTTCCAGTTAATGTGAACACATATCCACTAGTGGGCTTCACATAATCTGTATTAGAGATCCAGTTAGCATCACAATATCCTTCTAAAACAACAGGATAACCATAATATGACAAACAAAACAAAAAGTCCCCTTTGAATATATCAATAATATAGATATTGTATCACAATGCTCAACACTAGGACTATGAGTGTATCTACTCAATCTACCAACATCATATGCAATATCAGGGTAACTACAGTTTACCAAAAATATTAAACAACCAATAATTTGTGCTTACTTATCATGTGAAACATTATCACCACAAATTTTGACCAAGTGCACCTTTAAGTTATACATAATAAACATAGGTCACATATCAAAGTTTTTCATTTTTTTTTTTCTCCACATAATGAGATTGTGATAGTACACTGCAATCATTATCCCTAAGAATCTTGATGCCTAAAATAACATTTGCTCCAACCAAAATTTTCATATCAAATTTGGAGGCAAGAAAACATTTAGTATCAAGCTTTATGGCTAGTTCCAAATATAAGTAAGTCATCAATATATAAACAAATAATGACACCTTCATTATTATTTAACTTATTATATATGCATTTATCCTCATGACCATAAATCACAAATCCATGTGTAAGCATCATATATCAAAATTTTCATGTCATTGTATAGGTGCTTGTTTTAATCCATACAAGGATTTAACCAATTTACAAACTTTATGTTATTGTCCAAGGACAACACAACCCACGGGTTGCTCCATATAATTTTTTTTTTCTAATTCACCTATTAGAAACACAATTTTAACATCCGTATGATGTATACTAGGTTTGTAAATAGATACAATGACAAACAACATTATTATCGATGCAATTCTAACAAACGAAGAATAAGTATCAAATAATTAACATAATATTTTGCTTATAGCCTTAAGTTACCGAGCATGCCTTATACTTTTCTATGATACCATTCAGTTATAATTTTCTTTTAGAAACCCACTTGCAACCATACAATTTTGTTTTAAACACCTACTTACAACTAATATGCCTAAACTTAGGTGGAAGCTCAACCCATTCCAAGTGTGACTTGACATAATCTAATAATTTGTTAAAAGCTTCCAACCATAATGGTGCATCAACAAATTTAATCACATCTTAATAACTTACATGTTCATCTTCAACAATATAGGTAAGAAAATTGTTACCGTAACTCTTTTTCTCCCTAGTTCGCTTACTTTTCTCAATTCTTGCCCATCACAACAAGATCATTAGAAGTATCAATAGGTTCATGAAACATATTTTCCTTATTTTTCAAAGGAAACTCATACTTAAAGAAAGAATTTTTAAGATTTAACAATAATATTAAATTTTAAATACATCACTATTGATAAAAATAATTCTATATCATGAACTATAGCAAACATTACCAATAAACACACAATCACATATTTAAGAATCAAGTTTTCTCCTTTTAGGTTCATGTAGCAAGACCTTAGGCAAGTACCGCCACACTTTGAGGTATTCTCCTTTTAGATTTGGGTAACATCTTAGCGAACCACCCCCACAATTTGAGGTATACCAAGTTAGGCTTATGCCATTCTCAACTTCATTTTTTATATTTTATAAAAATGTCCAATACCTCATCTTCAATTCCTAATACACAAAGTTAAATAAATATAGAATGGTCATCAACGAAGATTACATAAAATCTTTTACCATCTCTAGTCATTGTGTGTTTTAAATCATCCAAATTACTGTGTACCAAACTAAAGAGTTTGGTTCCTCTTGTTATAGGTTTGCAAGGTATTTTATTTATTTCAAATTCACAAAAACCTATCCACCATCTCAAAACAACACATATAGCAAATAAAATATTTAAATATATTTTTTCAATATCACTCTAGCACTTGGTGGATAAAAGGAATATATATTCCCACTAAATCTTATCCACTAGCCCAAAATACTAGTTGGATCATTTTTTTTAATATATATATATATATATAAAGAAAATTTTAATTATTTTCCATAATTTCTCATTTCATATATTTGTGTCAAGAGATGTAAAAATAATAGCTTTTTTACATAGAGCCAATAACCTCTAGCTACTAGAAACCACTCTTAGGAATGTCCAAAAGTTTACAAGAACAAGTCACTTAATATTAGGTAAAATTTGACATCATTATACCACAATTGTATAATACAAATGTCTAATCATCCACAATTTCTTTTTCACATGACCATAAATGATTACTTGAATACTTTGACAAGGAAAATAAAATTTAATTAAATTATAGTATCATTATATCTTCATTATACAAAAGGAGTACCAAGTTGATATGGCACTATTGATTCCTTTTAACAATAGGAATGCCTTCACCATAAGTCTACACCATTTTTTTTTTCTCTTTCAGAATTCTACCAAAAAATAAAATTTTATCTCATTTCTCATAAAAATTATTGCTAACATTTTTTTTTGAATTAAAAAAAAACATTTCTCAAAACACATATGTTTTTCTTCAATCTCATGTTCCTTTGATTTCAATGGACATAAAATAATTTCACAAACTATAATACACATATAGTATCACATAATTGCAAATGCAATAAGTTGATATCCACATATCAAGACAACGTTACATAATATTATTCACATATTGATTTAGATTAGAAAATCAAAATCACATTTGGATGGGCATCATTTATTTTTTCTTCTAAAATATTAGTCCACCAAATTGTTTAGATAAACTCCACAAAAGATATAAGTAATTATATTTAAGAATATAACTACTAGCATTTTTTATTTATAAACATTAGATCATATCACAATATAAAATTTCATGATCAATAACTTGTTTATCCATTTTGAAGCATGAAGTCAACCTTTAAGATTGTTGGAAAAATAATAGTGAATAAACAAGTTTTGATACATAAATAATATCTCAAATAATTAGCAAGAATGTCAATAAGCAATAATAAAATAAACTTAAGTAAATTTAAGAACAATCTCACAGTGCTATAGAATCACGTAAAGAGTGTTGTCCTTAAAGGTTGATTTGTGCCACCCAAAGTAAAACTTGGTGCAATTGGTTCTCTTGGCCAAACAATCTCCCAGGATTAGACTATAGTGTCAACTTTTGTGATATATGCACTTCCACTCACAAAAGATTTAAGAACAACCTTCTATGGCCTTTCCTTAAAAAAAAAAAAAAAATTCTTGTAGAAAAATATGTGGGAGAGAAAGATAGTAGAGTTGTGTATATCTAAAATATAGAGTAGTAAAAAGACATATAGGGAATGGTGTGATGATGGGTATTATATAAGCTATTCATAACAATAATAACCTATAGTTATTCGTAACTAATAACCCATAAAAGCCCAACGCCTATTTTTCTCATAATTGCCAACGGCTATTTTACTCATAAATTCCCAACGGCTAGAAAATAAATACTAATAAAAGTGTTTGGAACACACACCAACACCAACAAAGAGCACAACCATTTTCAGGAAGAAATAAAAATATTCGAAATAAAGGGAATAAGGGGACAGATGGTATAGAAGAGAGCCTATTTCAGGAAGAAAGAAAAATATGTGCCTAAATATTGATAGAGAGAATAATGGAACATATTGGAGTCTTTTGGCTAAATATTGATAAGTTAATTTTTAGGAAGAAATAACAGTATGTGGCTAAATATTGATAGAGAGAATGAGGGGACAAATGGGAGTCTTTTGGCTAAATATTGATAGAGAGAATAATGGGACATATAGGAGTCTTTTGGCTAAGTATTGATAAGCCAAATTTTAGGAAGAATAACAATATGTGGCTAAATATTGATAGAGAGAATGAAAGGACAAATGGAAGTCTTTTGGCTAAATATTGGTAGATCATAAGGGGATAGATGGGACAAAAGACAAAGGGAGAGCTTACTACTATAAGGGATTAAACATCTTCTCTTTAGAGGACAAGTGTTAGTTTAAGAACCAACCACTAGACTACTCCTCACTTTTTTGTTATTGATAGTGTCCTGAAGAGCACCCAACTCCATACTCGTCCGTAGGGGTCGTCCATAGAAGAAGGGAAATACCTTGACCCAGTAAACTCGTCCATAGTAGACTCGTCCGTCCAGAGAGACCCTTGGACGGGCTGTGGCGACTTCAGACGTGGTCAGTGTAGACATTCCCTGGACGAAGTTTATACACTTATTCCAGAACACATTTGCAATCAAGGCATTGCCACGAAACCACTTCCAATGACAGTTACAAGATGTACGGCCTAATTAAGTAACTTCCATAGCAGTTATGGAAGTTACTTCCGAACCTTCCGACATCCTCCAATGTAGGAGAAGTTATCAAATGAATAACTGCTGATGACATACACTATATAAGAAGACTAATCACCAAACAAAAAGGTAACGAGACATTTTTCCAAGTATTTGGGTAATTCCAAAAGTTAAGGAAGAAACTAACTTTACCATTGGAGGGTTTCTGGTCGGTCCACCCCGGTCACCTTTGATAGTTTTGTTCATCTTCTCAGGTTTTCAAGAAGATCACCACTGTCGCCGTTGACATCCGAAGCATCCAGCCTACTGATTTTTTTGTGCATCATCAGTCGGCGCCGTTTGTGGGAAATTGTAAGTTTGGATTAACTACTTTCCTCCAACAAAAGGCTGTATGGTTCGGACAAGATCAAGGGCTACGAGCCCAGGCCACCAAGAAAGTAGGGATGCCTCCAGCAATCCTAATCGCGATCGACAGTCGGCACTAGTCGCTCAGCAGCCTACCATCCAGCACATACAATCCATGGCAGCCGCCATGGCAGAGTTAACCCGTCAGAACCAGGAGTTGACTATGGAGATTCACTTGCGGAGGCAGCGTCAAGAGAGATTCGAGGAAGGACAAGCCCAGAGTCAAGAGATTAGGGAAAACACCGACCCCGAAGGCCAATTGAGGGGCACCGTTTCACGAAGGGTGCCGCACTTGGAGAGGGAAATGGACCAAATGCATAAAGCCATGGATGAAATGAGGGAGAACATGAGGAGGACGAATCCCGTGGAAGACTTGGTTCACCGAACGGACTCCCCCTTCTCAGCCTCCATCAACAGCCATCCCCTGCCTGCCAAGTTCAAGATGCCTTCCTTAGACTCATATGACGGGACGCGCGATCCATGCGATCACATTGCAACCTTCAAGACTACAATGCACCTCCAGGGAGTTCTAGACGAGATCATGTGTAGGGCATTCCCTACCACGCTTAAAGGACCGGCACGAGTATGGTTCAGCAAAATACCTCCAAATTTTGTAAGTTCATTTGACGAGTTGAGTAAACTGTTTGTCAACAATTTTATTGGAGGATAAAGGCATAAGCGTTCCTCGTCCAGTTTGTTAACAATCGAGCAAGGGGAAAATGAGAGCTTGCGCTCCTTTATTACCCATTTCAACAGAGAAGCCCTCACTGTGGACGAGATGGATGACAAACTGCTACTGGAAGCCTTCCACAACGGGGTCAATTCTGATTTGTTCATCCATAAGCTCTATGAGCAAGAGCCTCAAACCATGGCTGAGCTCGTCCATTCGGCCCAAAACTTCATGAATGCAGAAGATGCGATCATAGCTAAGAAGAGGAAGAGAGCCGAAAGAAGGGAAGGAGACAACCCCCGTCACCAGGAGCAGGCTCCCCGTCCAAAGAAGGCTCGCACTGGGGAGAAAAGAGATCAAGATAATAGAATGCCAGTTTCATCTTCAGGAAGAAACCAACACTACACACCTCTAAATGTCCCACTTGACCAAGTGCTCATGCAGATCAAGGACGATCCGTCGCTGAAATGGCCAGAAAAGATGAAAGGGGATCCCAACAAGCGCAATAGGAATAAATACTGTCATTTTCACAGAGACCACGGGCATGACACGGACGAGTGTTTCGATTTGAAGCAGCAGATAGAAAACCTCATCAGGCAGGGAAAACTGAGGAACTTCCTTGGACGAGATCAGAAGGATGAAAAGTTGAAAGGAAAGCTGGAAGAGGCGCCCAGACCTCCGCTGTGAGAAATAAGGGTGATCGTAGGAGGGAGCTCAACAGGACAAACTTCCAGGTCGCGAAAGAGATACCTAAAGGTAGTACAGAATGTTCAACTCTCAGGGCGACCTGTTAGGATGAGGGAAGCTGAAGAACAATCTATTGCCTTCACAGACGAGGACGCTGTGAGACTTCACCACCCCCATGATGACGCCATCGTTATTACCCTGCTTATCGCAGGTTATATGACCAGAAGGGTACTAGTTGACAAGGGAAGTTCGGCGGACATCCTGTATTACCCTGCCTTCCAGCAAATGAACCTTGGACGAGACTTACTCCGCCCAGTGAACTCACCTTTAATAGGGTTTGGAGGAATGAAGGTACAACCAGTGGGGATAGTTACACTGCCCGTGGTAGTAGGGACACATCCACAGCAGGTAGCCAAAGAAATAAATTTCCTCGTGGTGGACTGTTCGTCATCGTATAATGCTATCATTGGAAGACCTACCCTGAACAGGTGGAAGGCAGTAACGTCCACTTACCACTTGTCAGTCAAGTTCCCTACAGAACACGGGGTGGGACAAGTGCAAGGAGACCAACTAGTAGCAAGAGAATGCTACCTAGCCATGTTAACCATGGATGAGGCAACACAAACAATGAACATAGAGGAAAGAAGGGTTGTTGCAGAGCCTACCGAAATATTGGAGGACGTTCCATTGGACGAGAATGATCCCAAAAAGTTTACTAGAGTAGGAACGAGCATGAAGAACGAAACAAAGCAAGACCTCGTCCGCTTCTTACAGAGGAGCGTTGATGTATTTGCATGGAGTCACGAGGACATGCCGGGAATTAATCCGAGTGTCATCACACATCGGCTGAACGTATGCCCGTCTTACAAGCCCGTCCGTCAGAAAAAAAGAATTTTTGCACCAGAACGGGATAAGGCTATTAAAGAGGAAGTCCTCAAATTGAAGGCAGCGCAGTTTATTCGGGAGGTCTTTTACCTAGAGTGGCTGGCCAATGTGGTGATGGTTAGGAAGGCAAACGGCAAGTGGAGAATATGTGTGGACTTCACTGATTTGAATAAAGCTTACCCCAAGGATAGCTACCCCTTGCCGCGCATCGATCAGTTGGTAGATTCAACAGCTGGTCATCGGCTGTTAAGCTTCATGGACACTTTCTCGGGCTATAACCAAATACAGATGGATGAGGCAGACCAGGAAAAGACATCCTTTGTAACGAGCCAGGGATTGTTTTGTTACAAGGTGATGCCCTTCGGTTTAAAGAACGCAGGGGCAACGTACCAAAGGCTGGTTAATCAGATGTTTCAGCTGCAAATAGGACGAAATGTGGAGGTTTATGTAGACGATATGCGAGTGAAGAGTTTGGACAAGGAGAACCACTTGAATGATCTCCAAGAGACCTTCGACACGCTCAGGCGGTATAATATGAAGCTAAATCCTAGCAAGTGCGCTTTCGGAGTATCGTCGGGAAAATTTCTTGGATTCATGGTTTCACATAGAGGGATCGAAGCGAACACCGACAAGATCCAGGCCATCATTGACATGAAACCGCCAGGAAACATCAAAGAAGTCCAATCACTCACTGGACGAGTTGCTGCACTTAACAGGTTTGTCTTCAAAGCAACTGACAGGTGTTTACCATTTTTCAGGGTTCTTAAAAAAGCCTTCGAGTGGACGGACGAATGTCAGAAGGCTTTCCAAGACCTCAAAAACTACCTGACCACAGCCCCCTTGCTAAGCCCGTCCATGCCTGGTGAGGAGCTATACCTATATCTGGCGGTGTCCCCGCATGCAGTAAGCTTGGCGTTGATCAGAGAAGAAGGAAAGGTACAAAAGCCAGTTTACTACACGAGCCGAGCTCTGAGAGGAGCAGAAGGACGATATCCTATGATAGAGAAATTGGCTTTTGCTTTGATTATAGCCTCGAGGAAGTTGAGACACTACTTTCAAGCCCATGTTATTAACGTCTTGACAGACTATCCGCTGAAAAAGGCAATGAACAGGTTGGAAGCTGCAAGGAGACTAGTCCAATGGGCTATTGAACTTGGAGAATTTGATATCAAGTATCTGCCGAGGAGCGCGATAAAAGCGCAGGTATTGGCAGATTTTATTGTGAAATTTACACCCAACAATGAAGGTTTAGACGAGCTGGGTGGAGCTTGAAGATGGATCATTCATGTAGATGGGTCCTCCACGTTACATGCAGGGGGAATAGGAATTATTTTGAAGTCCCCAGAAGACGATACATTGGAGTATAAAGTTCGCCTGCAGTATGCGACAACCAACAATGAAGTGGAATATGAAGCCCTCCTGAGAGGGCTAGAGTTGGCAAAGTCCTTAGGAGCAGAGTCAATACTCGTCCATGGAGACTCCCAGCTAGTCATGGGCCAAGTGAATGGAGCGTATGAAGCCAAAGAAGAACGCATGAAGAAATATCTCAATAAAGTGAGATACCTTGTGAAGAAGTTCAAGGAAGCCAGTTTCATTCAAATCCCAAGAGAAGAGAACGTAGACGCAGATGTTTTAGCAAAAGAGGCCTCGACGGGTGGTGCTACGAACAACTTTGACGAAATTCAATATATGCCAAGCATAGATCTGCCAGTAATACAACAAGTAGAAGGTGAAGACAATTGGACGACACCGATATTGGCTTATCTAAAGAATGGTGATTGCCGGAGGAGAAGGACGAGGCCAAAAAACTAAGAGTCAGGTCGGCCAGGTACGTTCTCATAAATGACGTATTATACAAAAGGGGTTTTTCCCAACCGTATCTGAGGTGCTTAGCTCCGGACGAAGCAAACTATGTATTAAGGGAAGTTCACGAGGGAGCATGTGGAAACCACTCGAGGGCAAGAGTGCTGGTACATAAAGTCGTCCGTGCGGGATACTACTGGCCCACCATTCAAGCAGACGCCAAAGCTTATGTCAAAGTATGTGACAAATGTCAGCGATTCAGCAATGTCCCCAAACAACCCGCAGAGCACCTTACTCCCATGATGGCCCCTTGGCCGTTCGCACAATGAGGATTAGACATTTTGGGTCCTTTTCCACTCGGAACCAGACAGATGAAGTTTTTAGTGGTAGGTATTGACTACTTTACTAAGTGGATAGAAGCAGAACCCCTAGCGAAGATTACACAGCAAAATGTTAAGAATTTCATTTGGAAGAACATCCTATGCCGCTTTGGGGTACCCAGGGTGTTAGTATCAGACAATGGATGGCAGTTTGACAACGCGTTATTTAGAGACTTCTGCGAACACTTTGGTATTCAGAATCATTATTCCTCCCCCTCCCACTCGCAAGCAAATGGCCAAGCCGAAGTAGCAAACCGATCCTTGTTGAAAATCATCAAGACTCGGCTTGACGGGGCAAAGAGTGTATGGCCGGACGAACTACCAGGTGTTCTTTGGGCTTACCGGATGACGGCGAGGACCCCCGCAGGGGAAACTCCTTTCAAACTGGCATACGGCAGCGAAGCAGTCATACCTGCGGAGGTGCATATGGCCAGTCATAGAGTGATGAAGTATCAAGACGGGGAAAATGCTGACCAGCTTCGTCTTAACCTCGATCTCCTAGACGAGGTACGAATGAACGCAGAGCAGAGAACGGCGAGGTATAAAAACTTGATGGCCAAACACTATGATGCCTTGGTCAAACCCAGGCGCTTCAACATAGGGGACCTCGTCCTAAAGAAGGTTACCTTGGCCACCAAAAACCCTTCTCATGAAAAGCTGGGACCGAATTGGGAAGGACCCTACAGGGTCATCAACTGTAAAAGGCCAGGATCCTATTATTTGGAAGCCCTGGACGGACGAAAGCTAGAACACCCTTGGAATGTTGAACATTTAAGGAGATACTACCAATAAAAAGCAACCATGGACGAACATCGCCGCAGGACTTGGAAGTAATCGTTATTTTTTAGTGTTTTGCCTACTACTAATGTTTTAAAATGTGTGTCGTGCATGAACTAATTTGTGTTAAGACGTTTGTAATTCCCTAAAGGCACTAGCTCTCAAGCATGTGCCATTCCTGTGGACGAATGTTTATAGTTAAAAGTATATATGTGATATATCTTTAAATATATCTGAGTATATGTGAAAATAAACTACAGATGAACAAAATCCTTGGACGCAAGGACGTATCATCCATGAGCTTTCCTTAAATCAGGATAAAGCGAGGCAAGTTCGTCCAAACCAAGGGACGAACTGATGCGTGTATTGTCCATAAGCTTTCCTTAAAAAGGATAAAGCAAACACAAGGCACGTTCGTCCAAACCAAGAGGCGAGCTGATGCACTAACATTTCAACCCAAATATGGACGAGGAAATGTACATATAATATCCAATGACTAAACTAGCCTAAAATTTGGACGAGTCAAAAAAGTTAAAAACTAACATCTCGTCCACAGGCAAATACTCGTCCAAAAGATAGGCGAGGTATAATATCAGTCAACAATAGCACCCTTCATGGACGGCCTATTCTAAATTCAGTACGAACAAGAATCGTCTATCCCATAAGGCCCTTCAAAGGACGAATCAAAACTTAAAGGATTATTGGAGCGCAAAATAAGTTCGTCCAAACGATGAGTCAATGAAAAATAGAACATTCATTCATCAATAAAAAAGGGTGGACAACCCGAGTCCAAAAACCCTTAAGTGGAATAAACAAGCAATTGTTTAAAACCTCGTCCTGAAACTATGGACGAATAAATTGTACTTAAATTATATCCAAAAGTCTAACACAATGGACTAAACAAAAATAGAAATACAAAAAGAGAGCTAAGTCTTCATTGGGGAGGATCAGCATTAGGGTCCTCTTGAGCTGGCTGAGTGGTGGCGTCGTCCTCGATGTTAACGTCCTCAGAGCTCGTCTGAAGAAGGGAGCTTGAAGCAGCACCACCGAGGTTGAGCTTGATGGAACTGAAGTCCAGGCTTGGGAAGTTCTCCATGGCGTCCATCCTAAAGTCTTTAAACCCGGCTGCATAATTCGCGTCCAAAGAATCGGTGTACTCTTTGGACACCTTGAACTCTGCAACCGAGTCTCCCTTGGCTTTTTCAAGAAGAGCACCCAACTCGTCATTCCTCTTTTAAAGATGGTCAAGACGAGTGTCCTTCTCTACGACGTCAGACTTCAGTTCCTCTATATGGTCCTGCAGCTCTTTCGCTTCATCCTTGGCCTTGGCCGCCACTTCAACCCATCTCTTACTCTCGTCCTTAACCTCCTGTATTCTCCTCTCCAACAGGATCCTCGTCTTGTCCAGTTCCGTTGCTTGCTTGGACGCAGCAATGAACTTAGACATGGCCTGCACAAGATTCGTTTTTAGACATGTATTGATAAGACAATATAAAAAATAAAGGGAAGACGAGATAAAAAAGTTCACCTTAAAAAGGTCATGAACACCAGAGTGCTCAAAATCCTTCAAGGACATGTTGTAGCAGGCCACCATGTCCTGATCTGTAACAACCCTCTCAAACCTCTCCAAGGCTAAGTCTTCATCTCCAAGAAGGTTCAAAGGGACTTGGCTGGAGGGCTGGGATGAGATAGGCGCTTGGACTGTGGAGGGCACATGCACAGACAGAGGATCGAAGAGCTCATCGTCAACAATATGGACGAGAGCCTGCTGGACAGTAGGTATAGAGCCGGACTGGACGACCCCAGTTTTGGACGGACCGTGCTTGACCCTTTTCTCTTTGCGTTGACTTGGAAGCTTTCCCAAATCAACCCCCTTGGACAAAGCCTTTCTTTTGTCACCAGCTGATGGACGAGGTTGGGACTGAACCCCCTGCCCAGCCACCTCGTCCACCACCTCCTTGCCTTTATTTTGGTTCATTGTAGCCATTCCTATAAAAATGGAAGTGGATAATGAATAGATAAAGTAAGGACGAGGATATATATATATATATATATATATATATAAACAAACACAAAAACACACTTACGTCTACGGACAGTACGTTCGTGAGCAATGGCTTCAACAGACGGCTCTGGACCTAGACCCCAAGCTGCAAGGCGTCTCAAGCTTACCAGAAAATGGAACTTCCTGTCAGTGTAAAGACGAGCCTTTTGAACTCATTCAATATAGAACTTGCTCAAGTGAGGTCGTCTAAAACCTGAGAAAAAGAGAAAAGAAAGTGTTAGACGAGAACAAACAACTCAAATATACATAACATCTTAGGACAGACGACCTCATACCTTTAGGACGAAGGTTGCCTAGTTCTCCTGTGTAGGGACCAAGTGGATCCCTATCAACTTCACTTGGCTTCCCAGCCCAGGGGCTAGAAACGAAGAAAAACTCCGTCTTCCAGTTCCTGTCTGAGGTAACCAAGGACTTGATCAATCTGCAATTTGCCCCTTTAGCTGTGAATTGATAGAAGCCAGGGGATTGATTGATCTCAGAGGGCTTGTAGCAATAAAGGAACTCGTCCATAGTAAGAGGACGACCCCCCCCAAAGACCTCCCTCCACAAGACTTGCATAGAGACAATAAGTCTCCATGAATTAGGATTAAGTTGGCAGATGGCCAAACCTAACCTAGAAAGCAACTCCCTAGCAAAAGCATTGAGAGGCAACCTCAAACCCCCAAAGAGGTAAGCCTCATAGATACCAACTCCAAAGTGGGGTTGGCAACACCATTCCCCACGGACGGGTAACCTAGGGTTTAAGTTTTCAGGGATTTGGTACCAAGCTTTCAGAGACTCTAACCTTTTGTCATCTGTCCTAGACGGGACATTTAAAGCACAACTATAGACGATCTCCTCGTCGTCCTGATCTGTAGACGAGGGAGCACTGGTGCCGGCCCTCGACCCAGACTCAGTTCTCGTCCTAAACTCCTTTTGGAGAACCTCCAAAGGAACCCCGGGGACCCCAGACGTGTACTCGTCTGAGGTATTCCCACTACTACTACTATTGTTGCTACCACTACTACTGTCACTCGACCCACTAAAGCTACTAGGATCATGAAACTCGTCTATAGCTTTTTCAACACTATTACTAGACGAGGAAAGGACAATTTCAGTCATTTTTTGGAAACTTGAAACCTAAGGACAAGAGTAAGAAGAATACCTAGATCTAAGTGATGACTATGGACGCGGGAAACTTCTAGACGAGGCTCTAAGACGAGGAGTGTTAGGGAAGAAAATTTTCAGAAATGAGGGGATAGCTCAGGAATTCCACTATTTATAGGCGAAGACTTTAGTACCTGAAATGTCACAACCAACCATGAGCTGACACGTGGCACACTCCTCGAAAAATGAGTCGACGTGAATCTTCACTATTAAGATCATGACACATGGTGAGTGTAAACGTGGATATAAACACAAGCGTCCAAAGAACGACTGCATACTACACTTTCCTAGACGACCCACAGACAGGGGGCAACTGATAGTGTCCTGAAGAGCACCCAACTCCATACTCGTCCGTAGGGGTCGTCCATAGAAGAAGGGAAATACCTTGACCCAGTAAACTCGTCCACAGCAGACTCGTCCGTCCAGAGAGACCCTTGGACGGGCTGTGGCGACTTCAGACGTGGTCAGTGTAGACATTCCCTGGACGAAGTTTATACACTTATTCCAGAACACATTTGCAATCAAGGCATTGCCACGAAACCACTTCCAATGACGGTTACAAGATGTACGGCCTAATTAAGTAACTTCCATAGCAGTTATGGAAGTTACTTCCGAACCTTCCGACATCCTCCAATGTAGGAGAAGTTATCAAATGAATAACTGCTGATGACATACACTATATAAGAAGACTAATCACCAAACAAAAAGGTAACGAGACATTTTTCCAAGTATTTGGGTAATTCCAAAAGTTAAGGAAGAAACTAACTTTACCATTGGAGGGTTTCTGGCCGGTCCACCCCGGTCACCTCTGATAGTTTTGTTCATCTTCTCAGGTTTTCAAGAAGATCACCACTGTCGCCGTTGACATCCGAAGCATCCAGCCTACTGATTTTGTTGTGCATCATCAGTTATTATTGGAAGCTTAGATTATTTGATCTAATAAACTTTTGATATTTCAAAAAAAAGAAAAAGAAAAAGAATATATATATATATATATATATTTGTTAAAGGTTAATTTTGACAATGGGAATGATGGATTTGGATTTTCAACATCTTAGTTGGAAACATTAGAAATTGCCAATTATCAAATATCAATAAAAATAAATAAATTTTCGTTTTAATTTTTATTCTAATAAATATATTTATAGATTTTTATTGTAATTAATAATCTTTCAAAATAATATTTTAAAATTGAAATTATTTGTTTGTTTATGCAATTATGACATGGACTTAAAGGATTAAATTTTTTTATATATCTCTCATGCAATATGTTTGAAAATTATTTAAATTTTGGTGGATACTTTTTTTAATAAAGGTTAATAACTTTTATAAATTTAGTTCATTTTTTTGTATTTATTAAATGTTAAATCTTGATCTGATCTCAAAACCTTGAACATATCTATTTTACAGTTCTTTGAACAAGCTATTTTCTAAACCTTTCTTACCATTATCATTCACAACCATTAAAGTTATGAATGAATCATATAATATTTATTTTGAGAATATTTTTTTTTTTTTGAGAAAGAAGATGTTTATTATGTAAAATCAAAGCACGGTCAAATCAGCCTGAACAAAGGGTAAGGTGCGAGATGGGACATCCTCCATCCACATGGTACAACCTGGTGTGATCAAAGCTAGCCTATCTAAACTATGAGCAACTTTGTTACCATCTCTCCTAATGTGAGAGTATGACAATTCTGAAAACAAACTCGAAAATAAAGAGACATCATTTATCAGTGGTGCAAAAGTAATAATCCATTGTCATTGTTCCTCAAAGCCTTCACTTTCACTTTTGAGTCACCCTCCACAATAGCACAATCCACTCCAATCTCGCTGCCAAACTCCACTGCTTTGCACGCCGCAATTGCTTCCACTTCCATGGGTTGGTATGCTTGCTCCAATTGCTGAATTAAGGATGCCATTACCTCACCAATGCAGTCACAAACAACTACTCCAATCCTTGCCTTGTTGTCTTCATTTGAGATCGCTCCATTGTAATTTATCTTGTATTTGTTCTGTGGTGGGGCTGTCCATTTTGGCTTGGGCTGAGGTTTGATCGAGTTTGGCAGAGGATTGGCTGATCTAATCTCATCCCAATGGTGGGGCTGTCCATTTTTAGAATAAATTTAGTATGACTTTATTCAACTTCTAATAAATTTGATACAGTAAAACGATAAATATCTAATGGAACAAACTTCATCCATACTAACAACAAAATAAAAATTTTTTTCTTTCCCAACTAAGACATGACTTACAACATTACCAAGTCTGCCTACATGAGAGAGAATGATTTTGAAGAGAACCAACAATGAATCATATAATGTGAATATAAAACTCACCTAACTTTTCTTTTCTTCCTTAAACTTTAAATACCAAAATCACCTAACTATACAGGAATTCCAATAAAAAAGAAATATAAGATGTGAAAAAAATAAAAGAAAGAAAGAGAATAAACTACATAGAAAATCATAGATTATTAAAAAATGAAATAAAAATATAGCAAATAAAAGATATTTAATGTATTCATTATCTTTCCTGAGAGAAGCCTTTGGATTTTGATTTTGTTCATTCTCTTTCTCTCTTTCTATTTTTCACATCTTATAATATTTATTAGAATTCTTGTATAGGTAGGTGATTTTGGTCTTTGAAGTTTATTGGGGAAAAGAAAAGTTGGATCGGTTTTGTATTCATATTATATGATTCATTGATAACTTTATTTGTTGTAAATACTAATTGTGAAAAAGGTTTAAAAAATAGCTAATTTAAAAAGCTGTAAATCAAATATATTCAAGATTTTGAGGTCAAATCAAGATTTAATATTATATAAATAAAAAGGCAAAAGTCAATAACCTTTATTAAAAAAAAATTACTAAAATTTAAATAATTTTCATACATATTACCTGAGTTTTTTTTTTTTTTTTTACATAATATAGGTAGTCTTTTAAGTACATGGCATAATTGCATAAACTAACATGTAATTACAATTTTCAGAATATATATATATATATATATATATAAGACTAATTACAATAAAAATATATAAATATATTAATTGGAATAAAAATTAAAACAAAAATTTCATTTATTTTACTAATACATGCTGACTAGAACTTTCTAATATTTCTAATGGAGATGTTCAAAATTCAAATCCACCATCCACATTGTCATATCTATCCTTTTTTTTTTAATTATACTTAAAATAATTATTTTATCTTACAATACTAATCATAAAGTGATGAGTAGTCTAGTAGTTGGTTCTTATACTTACACTTTATAGGCTACTGTTTTCTCAAATGCTAAAAAATATTGCTCAAATCCACATTTTGGAAGCTACTTTTGAGGAAGATGTTGAGATAGTAACAAATGCTTTTAAGGATGGAGGTTCAAACCATCCCAAGTTTGGTCATGACATTAATGATTCTCTTGTCTTAGCTAGTGATTTTATTTTCTGCCGTTTTTCTCATTTAAAACGATTAGGAAATTCAGTTGCCTATTTTCTTGCCAGAAAATCTAAGTTTCGTAATGAGCTACAAGTATGGATCGAATCCATTCCTGATGATATAGCTCCCTATGTATCATGTGACTCTTTGTAGTTCCATTTCTATTCAATAAAGCTGGCCTTTGGGTCTGGATTCTCAAAGAAAAAAAAAAAGGCTATTGCTTTCTCAAGTGGTAGAAAAATCTATGGGCCATGTAATAATCTGAATCCTTATTATTGTAAGATTAACTCTTTCACCGATGTTCATGAACATAAAAAATGTTAAACCTACAACTAATTTTTCACCAGTTTTGCCAAATAAATAGTTAAAAAAAAACTTACAAATTAATATGTTAATAAATATGATTAGTTTACTTAAACAAATAATTGATGAATATTTGTGTAGACACTCGATTTTGCACCCATGATTTAATCAAGGAAAATGACTTGAATGACAATCCAGATACCAAAAAAAAAAAAAAAAAAAAATCATAATTACATCACATGCATCATTCTGTTCTTGCACTACACAAGAAATGAAGGTTGGTTCTACACTACTATAAAAACCCTAACAAATCAAGGTACGCATAATTTCCCTAACTCTGGCACTTTAGGGTTGTGAGCATTCTCTGACTTAACCTTCGGAGGGTCTTTGGCCGGTACCACATTGGTACCCTCTTGAGGTTTCCTTGTTTCGTGTTGTGCAGGTTGTTTTGAGCATGTGAAAGAACGTTGTAGCTTACTGGCGATATTTTGGCATCATCAATTGGCGCTGTCTATGGGAAAGCGCAAGGAAAAGCCATACTTCATGCTTTCTAGATGAAAAGTTGCATGGTACTCACACGTTCAATGGCAACCACAACAAACAATCAGGGCAACAAACCACACACACCACAGCTCTCGAGAGGCAGGTTCAAACCCTTGCAGCAGTAGTAGAACGCCTCACAAAGTGGAGCCACGACCTAGAGGAGCAATTGCGCTAGAAGGATGCAATACTCAACACCTAAGAGGAAGAGCAGGAGGCTAGCAGCGCTGAGAAGAGAAATCAAGAGGGGCCGGAAGGAAGCAACGCCCTAAGCAGGCCTGAACAGTAGGACATGAGCCGTCTATCGGCCGCAGACCAAATTTCATCTCAAGTAGTTGCAAATATGCAGATGATGAGGGAACGCATGGATTTCATGATGAACGCCCTCAGGGGACGGGTGTCCAGTGACCTCGACGACCTTGTACATCGAATGGACTCTCCATTCACCACGTTCGTTAATTCATTCCTCCTCCCAAAGAAGTTTCGTATGCCCAAGTGGAAAGCTATGACGGATCCAAGGATCTGTTGGATCATCTAGAATCCTTCAAGACGTTGATGCACCTACAAGGGGTAGCAGATGAAATCATGTGCTGGGCCTATCCAACAACGTTAAGGGGCTCCACAAGGGTTTGGTTCAACAGGTTGATGCCCGGCTCCATCAGTACCTTTAAGGAGTTGAGCGCACAGTTTGCCTCACATTTCATCGGGAGGCATAGATACAAGAAGTCCACTGTGTGCCTAATGAACATCAAGCAATAGGAGGACAAGACACTAAGATCATACATAGCCCGTTTTAATAAAAAAGCACTTTCGATTGATGAAGTTGATGATAAAATTCTCATTGCTGCGTTCACAAACGGGCTACAGAAGGTTAAGTTTTTATGACCCGAAGACTATGTCGGATATGCTTTACAGGGCAACAAAATACATGAACGCGGAAGACGCATTACTAGCCCGAGAGGAGAAGCCCTCCAAGAAGAGGGAGAGACAAGAAGACGTATGGCAGGATAAAGGGCGGAAGATGGCTAGAATTGGAGAACAACGGGACGACAAGCATTCCAAGCCCCTAACTAGGAGATTCATAAGCTTCACCCCGCTGACTGTCTCGATTGACCAAGTCTTAATGCAGATCAAAGATGAAGGAGCTCTAACATTCTCGAGCAAGCTGAAGGGAGACCCCAATAAAAAAGGTCTAGGGACAATTACTGTCGCTTCCATCGAAACCACGGCCATGACACGGCCGACTGCTATGACTTGAAGTAGCATATAAAAGCTCTCATTAGAGAAGGGAAGTTGTAATGGTTCGTTAGTAAAGAAAGAGCGAACCCACCACAGGAGTCCCCAACGGGAGAACGAGCGCCTAAGGCCGCCAATAGGAGATATAAGGAATTGTAAGAGGCACAACGGCCTCTGGTTAGTCCAAAAAGGCTTGAAAAACTTACCTCAGAATGGTTCAGAACGTCCAGCTAACGGGCTTCGTTCCGAAGATGGCACGGGTCGACACCCCCATCATCGGGTTCTCGGAAGATGGCGCTCGATGCCTCCACCACCCGCATGACGACACACTTGTCATTAGCATACGGGAGACTACAACATGCACTAGATCCTGGTCGACAACAGAAGCTCCATTGACATCATTTACTACCCGGCGTTCCAACAGATGAGGATTGATAGAGAGCGACTAATCCCAACCAACGCTTTGCTCATTGGTTTTGGAGGAACTAAAGTATACCCCTTTGGTGCAGTCACCTTGCCTGTCACGGTTGGCAATTATCCTCAACAAATCTCCAAGGATGTTACGTTTCTTGTTGTCGATTGTTCGTTCGCTTATAATGCCATCATCGGACGACCAATCCTTAATTCGTGGAAGGCTGTAACTTTAACCTACCACCTAATGATCAAGCTCCTCATCGAATACGGAGTAGGAGAAGTACGTGGAGATCAGGTTGTAGCACGAGAATGCTATATAGCAATGATGGAGATGGACGACCATATGCAGACAATGAGTATAGAGGAATAGCGAACGGGGGCGGAACCTGTAGAGAGACTCAAAGAGATATCCCTTGACGGCTCCAGACTAGACAGAGCTACCAAGATCGGCACTCTCGCCAGCCTAACGATTCGCAAAGCGCTCGTAGTGTTCCTCAAGGAGAAACAAGATGTGTTTGCCTGAAGTCATGAAGACATGCCAGGAGTCAATCCTTCAGTTATCGTGCACAGGTTGGTCTCGCCCATCTTCCCACTAATCTGCCAGAAGAAGCGGGTATTCGCCCAAGAACAAGACCAAGCTGTCGCGGAAGAAGTCCGCACGCTGCAAGAGGTAACTTCATCAGGGAAGTGTACTACCCCGATTGGCTCGCAAATGTGGTGATGGTAAAGAAGGCCAATGGGAAGTGGAGGATGTGTGTGGACTTCACAGACCTGAACAAAGCATGCTCGAAGGATAGCTACCCCCTTCCGCAGATTGACACCCTGGGAGATTCCATGGCTCAACACTAGTTGCTGAGCTTCATAGACTCCTTTTCAGGCTATAACCAGATCAAAATGGACGAAGGAGACCAGGAAAAAACTTCATTTATTACTAGCCAAGGACTCTTCTGTTACAAAGTGATGTTGTTCGGCCTCAAGAATGCTAGCACGACATATCAGAGGCTCATGAACAAGATGTTCGTGCATTAGATTGGAAGAAATGTCCAAGTATATGTAGACGATATGCTGGTAAAAAGCCAAAGGGAGGACGATCATTTGGGGGATCTCAAGGAGACTTTCGATACCCTTTGCTCTTATAACATGAAGCTCAACCTGTGCAAGTACGCGTTCGGGGTGACACTAAGAAAGTTCCTAGGTTTCATGGTATCCTAAAGGGGTATCGAGGCCAACCTGGACAAAATCCGAGCCATATTAGAGATGGCACCACCAAAGAATGTGAAAGAAGTGCAAAGCCTCAACGGCAAGATAGTCGCTCTAAACAGGTTCGTGGTGAGAGTGATGGATAAATGCCTACCTTTCTTCTGCACACTAAAGAAGTCCTTCGAGTGGACGGTTGAATGCCAGCAAGCTTTTGAGGACTTGAAGGCCTATCTCTCTTCCCCCCCCCCCCCCTTGCTGAGTCCCTCGAAACCAAGAGAAGAATTGTTCCTCTACTTGGCGGTACCCCTGCCGCCGTTAGTGCAGCCTTGATCAGAGAGGAAGATAAGGTCCTAAAATCCATATACTACACCAGTCGGGCGTTCCATGGCACGGAAGAAAGATATCCACCAATAGAAAAGCTCGCCTTGGCTTTGATTGTAGCATTTCGCAAGCTCAAACCATATTTCCAAGCCCACACCATAATCATCCTGACTGACAAACCCCTAAGGCGAGTGTTGAGCAGTCTTGAAGCCGTCGGACGAATGGCACTTTAGGCAGTCGAGTTAAGTGAGTTCGACGTGCAGTATCGCCTACGAATGGCCATTAAGGGACAAGCGGTCATCGATTTCATTGCGGAGTTTACGAACACAGGACTGTTGGAGTTTATGTCCTAAAATCCAATTTATTGGATGTTATAAATAATTAAATTGTTTAATTATATGAGACTATCTATAAATGAACTAATGAGACATTATCTTAGTCCATGAGATGCATAGTATGCGATTTATGTGAAAAGTCACAGAAGATATAAATTGCAAGTTCTTTGTAAACTCAGAATGTAGTTCGTAGTGGGTGATGAAATTGGGCGTTTTATCTACGAAAACTATAACATATCAACTAAGATGATTTGTCTTGATCATGGAAATAGAGATTTTCTAGTTGGTATGTTGATATATTTTAAAAGTTAAGACATATTGAACTGGACCGCTGTGAGATTTATTTTTTCCTAACATCTGTTAAATGAATAATAAATCTCACGACTTCTATTTACATCAACTTTAAATCCTAAGAGAATAATGGACCTGATCATGAGATGTAGGTTGCTTTGATATATCAGGAGTGAGATCTATAAGTCACGGTCAAAACCTCAGTATGTTGGGCAGTCGCATTTAGTGTTGATGGAACATATATTCTCAAGATGGAATTCGTAATCTCTTAACAAAGATATAAAATATTCCCTTGAGATAAGTTTAATGGGATTGGTTATTCAGAGTGTTGGGCCTAACCACTTTAGTAAGGAGTTACTAAAGTATATATTTATGGAATTGGATTTCATATATATATGATGAATAACATAAAGGATTAAACCGGGAACTCAGGAATTAAGATATAGTAATCTTCAAAGTGGCAGACTACATTCATGACTTTGTATTACTACGAATATTTTAATGAAAGGGTTGCATATATAATAAAGTCTTGGGATATAATTTATTAATAAGGCATAGAGTGTAATTATATTTATATAGTGGTATTAAATATAATTAATGGTAACTTTGGGTTTGTCAAGAGTTGATAAAAAAGCCCAAGACCCATTGGAGCTAGTGTCTTATTGGTCCCTTTTGGTCCCACTCCAAGCCACACACTAAAGCCCAATTGGAAAGGCCCAATAGACTGGCCCAATTAGATAATTAGTTAGTTACAAAGGGAGAAACATACAGAATTTTTCATAAGAGAAAAAGAAACATCATTGTTAAGTGATGTGTATGTGTGAGTGAAGCCACTCAATCATTCTCCCTTGAAAAACTGATTGAGAGACCACACTTCTTGGGCGTAAAGTGGAATTGGAGTGAAGATTAAAAGTGTTCTCAAGTACTTCTAATATTTTGTTTTGAATTTCACCACACCAAGGTACACTATCTCTTTCTTAAATTCTAAAATTTACATAGTGCATGTTATCAATCATGAATGAAATAGATCCATGTTTGTTGCTTCCGCTGTGTGTTTTGTATGAGATACAAAACCAAATTTTCCAACAAGGACAGGGGGCAGAAAAGATTCCTTGGTGGAATATATACACGGATGGATCGTCTAACAGAGAAGTTGCCAGAGCGGGTATCGTACTTCGTTCTCCAAAAGGTGACAAAATCGAATGCATGGTTCGCCTCGACTTCCCTACAACCAACAATGAAGCGGAGTATAAAGCTCTAGTGGCAGGTTTAGACCTCACCAAAGCGGTAGGTTCCGTGAGTGTAATTATTGACTATGATTCACAGGTCATTTTCAACCAAGTAAACAGAGACTACGAGTGTAGGAGCGAAAGGATGAAGAAGTACATAGAGCAGGTAAAGAAGAAGATGGGCGACTTGCAGGCAAAGATTGTACATATTTTGAGGGAAGAGAACAAGCAAGCCAACTATCTTGCTAAGGCTACGTCGGCAGATCAAATGATCATCCCAGCTAAGGTACTTTCCTTTATTCAGCTTTCATCATTTATCGATATCGTTGATGTGCAGGAGGTAAGTGCCGAGAACAATGGGACCACACCAATAGTCCTCTACTTAAAAAACGGCACAGTATCGGACACAAAGGAAGCTACATAAAAGCTAAAAGTCCAAGCAACGAGATTCGTTCTAAAAAAGGAAGTCTTATACAAGAGGGGCTTCTTGCGCCCGTACTTGAGATGCCTAGGTCTTGAGGAAGTAGACTACGTTATGAGAGAAATACATGTAGGGATTTTTGGGAATCACTCAGGGTCGCGGTCGTTAGTCCACAAGCTAATCTAAGCTGGATACTACTGGCCTACGATGCAGAAGGACGCCCAGGTGTACATCAAAGCTTGCGATAAGTGCTAGAGATTTGGTAACCTCATAAGGCAACCAACGGAGGAACTCACCCCAATGACGGCCCCATGGCCGTTCGTTCAAGGGGGTTTGGATATCATGGTTCCTTTCTCAATAGCCGCCAGATAGTTGAAGTTCTAGGTAGTAGGCATCGACTATTTCACCAAATGGGTAAAAGCAGAAGC
The DNA here is from genome assembly GCA_033629205.1 of Lithocarpus polystachyus. Classification (NCBI taxonomy): domain Eukaryota; kingdom Viridiplantae; phylum Streptophyta; class Magnoliopsida; order Fagales; family Fagaceae; genus Lithocarpus; species Lithocarpus polystachyus. The sequence goes on from CM066163.1 coordinate 48,574,501, forward strand.
CCTGGCTACTATCACGAAGAAGAATGTGCGCAACTTCGTATGGAAGAACATCATTTGCAGATACTGTATACCAAGAGTCTTGGTCTCAAACAACGGGAAGTAGTTCGACAACGACTCCTTTAGAGACTTTTGCTCACAGCTGGGAATCAAGAACCATTACTCCTCCACTGCACACCCTCAAGCTAACGGACAGGTTGAAGTCATGAACCGATCCTTGCTAAAAATAATCAATACTCGGCTCAAGGGGGTAAAAGGTATATTGTTGGAAGAACAACCAAGCATGTTATGGGCATACAGGATGACAGCCAAAACACCCACAAGAGAAACACCATTCAGGTTGGCATACAGAAGCGAAGTAGTTACCCCAGCTGAAGTTGGACTCACAAGCTACAGGGTGGACAATCACGATGAAAGGAGGAACGACGAGGCTATGCGCGTACAGCTCGATCTAATAGATGAGGTCAGGGCGACAGCTGAGCAAAAGCTTGCACGATACCAAGACCTCATGGCCAAACACTACAACTCTAGGATTAGGCATAAAGACTTAAAAGTGGGAGACCTTGTTTTAAGAAAAGTAATAGGTAGTACTAGAGATCCCACCCAAGGGAAACTTGTGCCCAATTGGGAAGGCCCCTACAGAATCACTTCATAGGTAAGAAAATGCACCTACCACCTGGAGACTCTGGACGGACGGAAGATGCACCATCCATGGAACACCGAGCATCTCAAAAAATACTACCAGTAGATGGCAGCAGATATAGAGCAACGCTCCTTAGCTTACTTATTCCCCTAGTTTAAATTCAACATTCATTTTAAGTTTATTGCTTTTAGATTTTGCTACAATGCTTTTTAAGCCCAAAGGGCAATTTTCAATTCTTTTTAAAGAACAATCTTTTTATGATAAGAGATTATTCAGATATATAACATGTGTACTCTTTCTACTTTTGTTGGGCTACTCATCTACAAAGTCCATACAAGTGGACGAATACATCTTATAAGGGTGTGAAACTTATCAGGTCTACAAATGAACGAATACATCCTATAAGGGTGTGAAACTTATCAAGTCTACAAATTGACGAATACATCCTATAAGGGTGTGAAAATTATCAAGTCTAGAAGTGGACGAATACATCCTATATGGGTGTGAAACTTATCAAGTCTAGAAGTGGATGAATACATCCTATAAAGGAGTAAAAATTATCAAGTCTAGAAGTGGACGAATACATCCTATAAGGGTAAAAATTGTCAATCATCATGGTCTAAGGGTCCATGTAAGGGACGGACCTAAATAATGGCCGTGGCTAGACGGATCCAACATAAAATAGGACGGATCCTAGAACTGTTCAAGTAAATATTGTGGATGAATATAATTATAAGGTCCACAAATTGGACGGATTCGACAATACGGATGCATATCAAATCGTGAATTCTCCACAAGTTCAAAAATTCAACAAAATTAAAAGTGTACGGATCATAAAGAAAGTAATTACTTAATAAAAAACCCATGAAGGGCAATTGCTCACAACAGTACAAAAATTGTTCTTAACAAATTTTTACAAGTAAAATAAAAACTATTGGACGGGGGGATCTTCAGCCTTCTCCTCAACTTGAACATTTTCTGGTTGATGGGCATCAGCTTCAAAAATCTGGACTTGAAGGGTAGACTCGCCGTCACCATGAGGATCATCACTGAGGGCACTGTTACCAAAAAGTGGGTCCGTACTCTAAGAGTGAACGGGTAGGACAGAGGTCTAACCCTAGTTGTCTATATTGATGTGAGACAAATCCAGGTTTGGATAGGAGGCTTTAACCTGATGAAGGAAATCGTTAAAGCCCTCAGCGAAGGAGCTCCCAAGCTCTGACAGAAGGGCGTTGGAGTCATGATACTCAAGTATCGTCTTCTCCTTCACCTGATGGAGCCGGTCCTTGGTATCAGTAATTTCCCTTTCTTTATCCTTCAGGACCCGTCCCAGCAACTCCGTCTACTTCTCGAGCTCACCCCTTGCTTCCTCGGACATTGCCAATTTTTTCTCCTGGACAACCATCCAGGTCTTTAGCTCTGCAAGCTCCTCCTCCGTCGACCTCGCCTTGGCCCTAAGATGGTTAAGGGACGTCTCATGGTTTAGGCAGCGCCCCATCAGCCCCTTCATCATCAACATTGCTTGGAAGCAAAAATGATCATTAAAGGGACAAGTTGACGGAGATAAACATAGGAGAAGACAAATGTAGAGATACCTGTGCGATGTTGAAGAGAATTGTCTCCCCCATTGCCTCCGTTGCATGGTTGCCCGGATCTTTATAATCATCAGAGGTTATGATGGACGGGAGCTTCTCCAACACATATTTGGAGTCTTCTTGGAGGAGGACAGGTGGCTTTTTTGTTGAAGGAACTTGGCCCGTCATGAGACCTTTCCCCCTCCTATGGCCGACAGGAGGAACTATCTTTTTCGCCTCGGCCTTCAACCCTACGATGGTCTCAGGGACTGTTTTCGGCTTCTTTAATTGACGATCAACCTTCTCCTGAGGCGGTTTCCTTTTGAGAGCGGACGGGTGGGAAGTGCCCGTCCCAACCCCAGTCTGACCTTTTTGCTTCTTTTTAAAGCAGCTTGCTGCTTAATAGAAGCCCTCCTTTTGCTGGCTTCCATTTCTGCAAAAACGGACGGACATACATGTTAAAGAAGCAAATGTATGTAATGATAAACAGAAGGCATTGGACGACGGTCTTACGTTCGCGAACTTGATTTTCGTAACGTCGAGCAGCTTTTGTTGGTTTTGGTCCATCACAATACCAGTATAATGTATCTAGATTGACTAGTTTAGCACAAGTTCTTTCTTCCAACTTTGTCTTTGGAAAATCCTTTCCAAAAAGCTCCACTCCTCAAGTGAAACTTGTGGACAGTCCCGAACTGCACAAAGAAGCATAGACCGTTAAGATAACGACGAGTTAAAAACCAACCTTATTAAGGAACAAGACGGATACATACCGGACGGGGCTATTATGCCTCATGTTGTGTAGACGGGCATGTATTCGGTGTCACCAAGGTGACACATCCATTCGTCACCCTCCATGAAAAAATACCTGGACTTTCAATTTCTATTGGTGTCTAGAGTATCATACGCGAGCCTCAACAACGGGCTTCAAGGCACGAAATTGTACATGCCCTTAGACTTTGCGATCTTCACTGGACTATAACAATGAAAGAATTCTTCCACCATCAACCTCCGTGCCCCGTCGGACATCGCCCCGTACAAGACTTCTACGCCGAGGAATACCCTTCAGGCATTTGGGGAGATTTAGGTGATGGCCAGACCTAAGTATTGAAGTAGACGGTGGTGGAGAGAACCGAGGGGAAATCTGAGCCCTGCCTTAAGCATCTGCTCATAGACCCTAACGCCTTCAATCCCATTGTAATAACATTTCTTCGACTTGTAGGGTAGAAGAAGGGGTATGTTGACGGGTATGTGGTACTTATCCCTAAGAGTTTTAAAGTGAAAATCCTTAATTGTGGATGTAAAGTCATAAACTGTCCATATGCTTAGCATTATGAATTTCCGGTGTCCGTCAGGACCAACGACGGATTGGATTGGGGGCTCGTTTCCATCTAGACCATCACTAAGGTCACTCTTTGGCTTATCTGTCTCCAAGTCCTCATCCCTTGAGGAAGGAGAGGTGGCGAACGAATTCCTCTTTTCACTTGAAGTGTCAGGGTCTTTTTGACCTAACGGGTACACTTCTTCGTAGCCCGCCCTGTAACAGACAAACAACTAGTTACTCGACGCACTAGACATCTATCACCTACATGTGACGGTAAATCCTAAGACATTGACAAATCTAAAATAGATGACGGTGGTACAAAAATGAATAACAGTTAATTAAGAAAAGGACAAGAGTGCTTACCAGTTGTATAGCTAAAAGGTGCAGATGACGGGTGAACCAACTGGACGGTTTGATCATTTGACGAGGATGACGGTAGCACTCTGATCGCGTGATTTCTATGGAAAGTGGAAAATGAGGGATGGAGAGGCAAGTTTATATAGGGGGAACGGCGCGGAAGACAAAGAGACGCTTCGTCCCCAATGAGCAACCATTAACTGGATGACACGTGTCCTGCAATATTAAAAGCCCAATATTAATGACCCTAGGCCAGCTTCTCAGGCTAGGTTTGATTTTTAGGGGAAAAATTGAACCGTCACTCAATGAATTCGTCCCCCCAGAGGTCACGGACCCATGGAGTGAGGGGGCAGCTGATAAGGATAAAGTTCGATATGACGGGTACATTTTAATAGACAAGACGATGACTCAAACTGGTAGACTGATTCCAGATGGATAAGGGTGAACGGACACAAAGAGGACGGTTTTAAAGGCCACGTGGCATCCATTGTTTTAGTTATCTCCAAGGATTATAAATGGAAACAACTTGTGTCCCACACATAGCCCTAATTTACAGAATCCCAATAGGAATGAATCCAAACATGAAGAGGTTTTTGTAATATACGCCCAATAATAACAATCCTATAAGGAAAAGACTTCCTATACAAGGAACAAAGGTCAGTTCTACACTACTATAAAAACCCCAAGACCCTCACAAATCAAGGTACGCATAATTTTCCCAACTCTAGCACTCTAGGGTTACGAGCATTCTCTGACTTAACCTTCAGATGGTCTTTGGCTAGTACCACATTGGTACCCTCTTGAGGTCTTCTTGTTTAGTGTTGTGCAAGTTGTTTCGAGCACGTGAGAGAATCTTGTAGTTTACTGGCGATATTTAGGCATCATCACATATCATGAAAATGATCTTGAGATTCTAACGGTCACAACGGTGTTTTCAGTTTTTAAATCGGACCATCAGATCGAAAGATATCGCATGATCAAGTTTGCACGTTCCATATGCATTGGTTGATAATTAGAGTTTAAGATAGGGATGCATGCATAGGAATAAAAAGGGTTTTATCCACTAGATAATTGTTCAAGATAATTATTCTTAAAAAGCCTGAATTATCCAAAAAAGAGAAAAAAAATCATAGACGAAGGTTGAAAACGCGTCTAGGTACAATGATCCGCCAAAAAACCCTAAAAGAGGAGTCCAAATGGCACCCGAACATGAAAGTGTGTTCGGCCTCCAAGAGCCAATTCGGCACATTTGGGGTACTGAACGGCACTCTAAAATTGCCGAATTGCACTTGGATGGGCTTTGGCCCAACGGCCTTTGGGTGATGATAAAGCACATCATTTTCGATCTTTTTGCAAAAGGATGCATCCGAATTGAAACCCTAATCGTCCATACCTTTTTTTTAGAATGCTCAGCCCTCTATAAATAGAGACTAAACCTTATAATTCATCACCCTTTTTTCTATGCTCTGGGGGTACACTTTTTAGGCTCTCAAATGGCTCATATTTTCTGATCCCCTCTTTGAGTTTTGCTACAAAAATTAGGGTTTTTAGGTTTCAAAGAGAACTGAATAAGTTTCTTTGAACCCTAAAACATCTTCTCAAGAACAAAGAGTGCTCGTGCAAGAGGTTATTTCTTAACCCTATTTCTTATGATGTGATGATGCATGTTATATCTCTTTCTTTTTCAAATAGTCGTAATATGAATTGTTAATTGTTATTTTTTATGTGATTGCTATAATCTCTTTCTTGAATGTCAGTAATCTGCATGTAAATAATATTTTTTATTAAAATAAAACAGATCTACATCTTTCCTAGATGTAGATCTGAATTTTTCTCAATAATAAAACAGATCTGCATCTTTTCTAGATGTAGATCTGATTTTTTCTCAATATAAAAATAGATATGCATCTTTCTTAGATGTAGATCTGAATTTTCCTCAAACAAAAAAGAGATTTGCATCTTTATGATATGCAGATCTAAATTTTTCTCAAATCAAAACTGATTTGTATCTTTCTTAAGATACAAAGCTGATTTTTTTTAATACATGCAAATTATTGAAATAAAGAAAGAGATCATGTACTATTATGTTTGTGTTTGTTTTAGTTCATGTTGCATAAATTCATATTATGAGTGAAACTCTATTCTTAAAAAAATCTTTTTCATTCTTTTAAAATATATAAAAAAATAGATCTAATTTTTCTATCATCAAAAACCTTTTTTTTTATCCTTACAACACAGATCTGAATTTTCATCTCCAAAAACCTTTTTCTTTATATATTACAAAAACAGATCTGATTTTTCTATTGTCAAAAAACCATTTTTTTCACCAAAACAGATCTGATTATTTTCAAAAGAAGAGACTTCATTCATAAATAAATTTGTGTGATTTAATTTTAGTGTCACGTGTTCAACATATCATACATAACATGCATAAGATAGTATATTGGTCATAAGAGTTTAGAAGACCAGACTCTGCCTGGGCAAAAGGGGTGTCTAACACCTTCCCATTCCGTAACCTAGCCTCCGGATTTAGGTCTTTGGTTAATTAGCTAGCTTAATCTTTATTTTTGTTTTGGGTAGATTGTAACTAGGACAAAAAGCCATGTATATTTGGTAGATTGTAACTAGGACCTAAAGCCATGTAAAGTTCAAATTTTCGAGTTTGTATTTTTTTTTTATTCAATCAAAGAATGGAACATTCAGTCATGCAGACTTGTATTTAGTATTTCTTATTTTTTATACATAAAAAATAAGTGGCGACTCCATAATCACTTACCCAAAAAGAGAGGTTCCCTAAAAGGTACCCGAATCTCTTTTTTGAGGGACGTGTCTCTCATTGTGGCGACTCCGCTAAGGATGTCAAGGGCTAAGCTTCATATTAAACTTAAGTGACCAAATATGTACCATTATTTTGCATGGTCTTGCATGATATAATTGTTGTTTATTTATTTGTATGATATTTTGTTGTATGATATATTGTTGTATGTATTGTTTGTTACAATCTTTCCCTAATTGTCATAGTGTGTGCGACCCAAAAAATATGTAGGCACCCCTTTTCAACAATTTTGTGGTAGTAGTAACCATGGATCAGCGGCCTTCATTAGATTCGGGTACCCAATGGTGAACCCACCAACTTATAGCCAAAAGTCATTGGATCATTTCCTGTTGACTGTAAAGGACAAACCATGCCATTTGGACCAACGCAATGTTCATTACATTACAAGTTGGGAGGTGTAACGTCCTAGCTATGGGAAACAATGAAACAACAAGCCCACCCTACAATGTAATGACTTAGAACCTATCCTTAGGTTGGTCCTGGTTAAAAATGCATTGCATGTTGTGTGTGTTTGTTTTTGTTGAATGATGAATGTGGATGGGGTCTTAGCTTTCATTAACCTACCAAGCCTGTCACTAGGGGAGAATTTGGTCAAGATCTGAAGGAAGGCTACAAAGAGAACCCAAGTCCGACACTCAAGCCAATTGTTCTAGTTCCAAGCCTGTCACTCCTATCACCATACTGAAGCCGTCAAGCATAGAATAGACTCCATTGTTGCAACATCACAACCCCATCTTCGACCTCCAAGGTAGTTTAAGTCACCAGAAGTTTGAAGCTTCCCACACCATGGCAGAAGAGGGAGAACACCTAAATACATAGGAACCCATAAACACCCAAGAGCTACTTAACACTATGGTAGCTAGTCAGATCAGCTGAGGGAAGACGTGAACCGTATGATGCAACAGTTCTAGAATTTGAAGAGTAATCAAGAGGAGGACAAGACTGATCATAATCCATAGCGAGAAGAAGATCAATGAGAGAATGAATAAGATGGAGGAGATAATTAGAAGAGCTCAAAAGATGGAGGACCTTATGGACTACGATTCTCTCTTTCTATTCCCCAATGCAAGATTACCACCCAAGTTCAAGATGCTAACCCTTGACAAGTTTGATGGGACCGGTTGCCCAAAGTCCCATCTAAAGATGCACATGAGGTCTATGCAGCCCTTAGGTGCGACTGAGGAAGTACTTGCTCAAATGTTCCAAGGCACACAGATTGGAGCCGCTCTTAGATAGTTCCTTAACCCGGATGATGCAAGAGCAAGAAGTTGGGAGGACATCTGTTGAGAGTTCCACAAGCAATACAAAAGTGGACATCCACAAGAAGAGATCTCGAGACTACCAAGCAAGAGCCAAAGGAGTCCTTCTCCACTTTTATCACCAAGTGGAGAGCTAAGGCCGCACAGATGATGAATAGGCTGAGCGAGGAAGAACAATTAGCCATGGTTGTAAAGAACTTATTACCTGTGTATCATAAATATTTGTTTGCACAATACTTTCCCAATTTTAAAGCTCTAATTGCTGCTGGAACCCAAATTGAAGATGCTTTAAACAATGGAACCAAAAAAACTGATGACCCACCAAGGTTTAGAAAGAATATAGGATCTAATTCCAAGGGTGCAGAAATTTATAATATTCATAAAAATGATCCATATCAATTGATTGCACCTGTTGCACCTGTGCAAGTACCACAAGGGCCCAGGCCTAAAAGTGAATTTCATGAGTTGTACATGCCCATGAGCCAAGTGTTTTGATAAGCTAAAAGCAAAAGGGTTACTGAAGCCCTTGGACCTAAGATTAATTTTGAACCCCTTGCCCTCAAGGTTTGATGTAAATAAAAGATGTGCCTATCACCAAGGCCCTGGTCATGACACTAACCATTGTTTCACTCTTCGTAATGTAATTCAAGACTTAATAGACAAAAAAGTGATTGCACCGACTACAAGGTCTAGCATCACTAATAATCCCTTACCCAATCACAATTTTAGGAAAGGACTAAGGATTAGTTGCTTAATGACTGAAGAGGAGAATAAGGAAGACCCATCCAACTTAATCTATGACCTACCCGAATGCTTCATGATGACGTGGGAAGAATTAATAGATAGGACGTCTACCACCACCACAGGATATGACATATGGAATAAAGAATCAAAACCTGAGGATTGCCAAACACCCACAAATGGGGGGAGACACTTCAAACCCCAAATAAACAACCAAACATCCACAAGTTGGGGGAGACACTTCAAATCTCAAGAAAACAACCAAACACCCATAAAAGGGGGGAGACACTTCATACCCCAAGACACTAACCTCAATGATCCAACAAAAATTGCCTACATCATAAGGGGAGGGGACACTTTAAAACCCCACATTTGGAGACCGACAACCCTAGGGAAGCCTTGAATAGATCTACCCAACAAATACCTGCCGAGGAAGATGAAGTCCTCAAGCAACTACAGAAGACATAAGCCAACATATCCTTATGTGGTTTACTCATGGCCTCATATAAAAACCGCCAAAACCTAGTAAACCTTCTTAACCAAATCCAAGTCCCTACAACCATAACCTCCCAGAATTTGAATGCAATGATTGGGTCCATAAATAGGGAACTCACTATCTCTTATTTTGATAAGGACCTGACCAAGAAAGGGAGGCACCACAACGACCCTCTGCATATCATTGCAGAATCCATGGGGAAGAGAATACTGATGGATTGATAGATGATGGAAATGCTTTGAATGTGTGTCCTCTAAAGATTGCAAGCTGCTTGGGCCTCAATATTGAAGATTTTGTGCCTACTGATCAACATATGAGGGCATGTGACAACAGTAGAAGAGAAGTCTTGGGAAACATAACCTTAGAGCTTACCATAGGACCAATGGTCAAGAAGGTGGATTTTCAGGTCCTTAACATAGCTTTATGCTTCAACATGCTCCTTGGGCGACCCTAGATTCATGACATAGAGGCTGTACCTTCTTCTCTACGTCAAAAGGTTTGGTTTCCACATGAAGGAGCTATTGTGACCATTTATGGGATACTTTGACTGTGCCTAAACCCTTTTTGTTGGGAAATATACATGTTTGTATCGCATACAAAACATACACAGCGAAAAATAAACGGATCTACTTCATTCGCAATTGATAACATGCACTATGTAGGTTTCAGAATATAAGAACAAGAGCGTGTACCTTGATGCGGTGAAATTCAAAACTGAATGAAGAAGTACTCGGGAACACTTTCAATCTTCACTCCAATTCCACTTGATGCCCAAGATGTGTGGTCTCTCAATCAGTTCTATGTTTTCTAGAGAGAATATGAAAGAGTATCTCTCTCCCTTATTTTCATCACCTTACACATACAAACCATTTCATTCTAAATAAAATTCTGTATGTTTCTCTCCACATAACTGATCATCTGATTGGGCTAGCCTTTTGGGCCTTCCCAATTGGACTTTAGTGTGTGGCTTGAAGTGGGACCAAAAGGAAACAAATAAGACACTAGCTCCAATGGGCCTTGGGCTTTCTGTCAACTCTTGACAAGTCCAAAGTTACCATTAATTATATTTAATACCACTATATAAATATAATTGCACTCTAGGCCGCATTAATAAATTATATCCCAAGACTTTATTATACATGCAACCCCTTCATAAAATATTCGTAGTAATACAAAGTCATGAATATAGACTGCCACTTTGTGAATTACTACATCTTAATCCTTGAGTACCCGGTTTAATCCTTTTAAGTTATTCACAATATATTTATAAAATCCAATTTCATAAATATATACTTTAGTCTTACTAAAGTGGTTAGGCTTAACTCTCTGAATAACTGAACCCATTAAACTTATCTCAAGGGAATATTTTATATCTTCGTTAAGAGACTATGAATTCCATCTTGAGAATATATGTTCCATTAACACTAAATGTGGCTGTCCAACATACGGAAGTTTTGACCGTTACTTTAGATCTCACTCCTGATATATCAAAGCAACCTACATTTCATGATCAGGTCCATTATTCTCTCAGGATTAAGAGTTCATGTGAATACAAGTCGTGAGATTATTATTCAATTGACAGTCGTTAGGAGAATAATAAATCTCACAGCGGTCCAGTTCAATATGTCTTAACTCTTAAAACATATCAACATATTAACTAGAAGTCACCACTTCCATGATCAAGACAAATCATCGTAGTTAATATGTTATAGTCTTCGCAGATGAAATGCCCAATTTCATCATCGACTACGAACCAAAATTCTGAGTTTACAAAGAACTTGTGATCTATATCTTCTGTGACTAAATTACATAAATCACATACTATGCATCTCATGGACTATTTGATAATGTCCGAATATTCATGTTACCATTATTTTAGATAAGAATAAAACAACTTTATTAAACACAATATTAAGTCATATATCATTTCTCACATAATGTCATACATAATATCATACATAGCATCATACAATAGGATTTAAGGGCACATATCCTAACACGTTTGTTAGGTTCTAAGAATTAGGAACTAATGTATTAGAACTTCAATTTGTATGTTGGCAAACCATGATCAAAACAATATTTAGTCTTGTGTTAGACTTTGCTCAAAGTATGGGATTTTATGTAAAGTTGGAATCGAGTTTACTGCAGATGTAACTGTTCACTTTCTGTATAACTCGATCGATCGAAAATTAGGCTCGATCGATCGAAAATCGGGCAGATCGTTTTTCTGTAGAAAATTCCAACTCAGCCCTAGTCCATTTAATGTATTGGGTTTTATGTTATGCCTTAAGTATAAAAGGGAAAACCCTAGCCACGTTTTTAGAGTTCTGAATGCTGTGTTTGTGAATCTCATTGTGAGATCTAGAGGTGTTTGCCTTCACATACACTTAGGGTTTACAAACTTGAGATTCATGTTAAGAGTTGTGTAAATCAATACAGTTGCAGAATCAAAAGAGCATAAAGATATACAAGCAGGTGCGCTTGTGGATTGCTGAAGAATTCAAGGAAAGAAGGAGTCTGTGGATCTCGGAGCTATCATGGAGTCGTAGTAGTAAGTTTCCTACACTTGGGTAGCAATAGGATGTTAGTGGTCTAAGTCGCTATTGTGTAAACTTCAATTCTTTCTAGTGGATTTGCTATTTTATTTTGAGGATAGCTAGGTTAAATCCTCCCCAGGTTTTTTACCGGTTTGGTTTTCTTGGGTCATCATATCTTTGTGTTCTTTATTTTTCCGCTGCTTTACTTGATATGATTGTTATTGTTTTAACCTAGATCTGAATAATAAACCTAAGTATTCACTTGGTTAATTAATTAGGTTAAACAATCTAGTTTACAGGGTCTAAACGAACTGACAAGTGGTATCAGAGCGGGTAGCTCTTCTGTTGTAGATCCTTTGATCTAAGAGTTGATCCTTGATCCCTGTTATCATGGATAATTTTAAGTGTCTTACTGTTTTTGATTGTGATGATTTGAATAAGAAGGACACTGTTGTTTCTGATGATCTTTTTGATGCATGTGAAACTCTTCGTAAGGAATTATTGAAAACTATGAGAATTGCTAAGAAATTCAAGGAAGAGTTAAAATTGGCTAATCTTGAAAAAGAGAAATTGATTGTTAGATTAGATGAATGTAATAAAAAGAATGAATTTTTGAGAAATCAAATTTCCTCTCAAGATGAGAAGATGAAAAGCTTGGAACAAGAGTTAGTTGAATCTAAGGCTAAAATTGAAAATTTGACTAGTACCAAGCCTGCTGTTGTTAACAGAAGTGTTTCTGTTTCTCTTAAACCTAAAGAAAAGGCTTATTTTGCTAGGTTAGACAAAGGTAAAAGTTCTGATGTAGACGCTGAAGTTTCTACACCTAAGTCTAAACCTACTGTTAGAGAGCATAATAAATCTGTTTTTGTGCCTACTTGTCACCTTTGTGGTGTTGTTGGTCATATTAGACCAAACTGTTCTTTGTTGAGGCAAAAACAAAAATCTGAGACTAGATTTGCTGTTAGGAATACTGATGTTCCTAAATTTGTTCCTGTTTGTCACTTTTGTGGTGTCTCTGGTCACATTCGTCCTAATTGTCATAAATTGAAATTTAAAAATTCTGTATTTCAATCTAGGATATGTGATGATATTTCTCCTGCCATAAGTCCAAATAAATTGTTTCATATGCTTTTGAAAAATTTAAGCTTGTTGGCTTGTGAAAGGAAATTGCACGATTTCAATCTTTCTTAGAAGATTGGCATAATCCCTCAAACACACTCTGCTTCACATGGATTTTTACCTACAAAGCCGAAGACTCGTGCTATATGGGTGAGAAAAGATTCTCTAAGGTGAGTGTCACTGACTTGTCCCTAATTTAATTCTTTCAATTATTTGTGGACATGTTTTGTTTCTGTTTTTGGTTGTTTTGTTTTTTGTTTTTTTTTTATTAAAAAAAATCCAAAAACATTGAAAAATTTCAAAAAGACAAAATTTTTTTTTTGTGTGTCTAGTTTTAATTTTTCTTGAGGATTACATGGATTATGATATCTCTCTCTTGATTTAGAACATGCTTGACATTGTGGAGAAACTTAAATAGCATGCGTTCTATAAGTGCTAAGCTATTTTTTGAATTTTTTGAGTATGTACTAGTTTGTACATGTACTCAAGGGTTAATTAAGAAATTGATATTTCTTGTTTGTGTACCCTCTATAGCTTAGTTAAGCACTATCATGCATAGTTTTGCATTGTTCATTTAGCATAAAGAGTGCTTTTTGTTTTTGGTCATAAAATTTTTTTTAAACCAAAAATATTTTTATGTGTTTTGTATTATATATCTTGGATTTATAATTAAGGTTGGCCATATTTATCTTTACATAACATGTTTATGTACTTTGTTTAGCTTGGATGAGCTTATTTATTGCACTTTACTAGCTGAAGTCTTTGTAGTGCATGTTGTGTGGGAAAGATGTTTATAGTTTTTGATCACATGATCTTGATCTTGAAGTCACATGCCTTTGATTGTTGGACTTGAACTTATTGAGAATGGCATAAATAACCATCTCACCACTGTTTATTAGCCAATCATGAACACCTTAGTGCATATCATAAGATTTTGTGCTGGAGAAAGTGTAGCACATGCACAAAAAGAAAATAAGGTGTAGCCTCTAATTAAAATTGGTGTGTACATTATTGGGCTATAATAATCTCACAAATTCAAATAAAATTGGTGTGTACATTATCCTGGCTTTTATTAAGTTTCTAATCAATTAAATTGAATAATGAGGCAAATCAAGAAACTTACATGATTGCAAGCTTTTATTCTTGGAGATGTGAGAGTTATATGATGTAACTCTTTAAGTAATAGTCTCTTTCAATTTCATGTGATGAATTTTGTAGACTTTGTGATTGATTACTATTCACATATCACCTCACATGTCTCTCAAGCTTTTGCTAGTTGCACACACTACACAAAGTTACTCTTTGGTAAACTTTGTACATGTTATTGTGTGTGATTTTGTTGTGACCATCCAAGATTATATGTTCCTTGATTTTGATGCAAAATTTGAGTTTTTAAGGACAAATTGATTGAAAATCTTAATTTTGGAAGATCTGGGCTATATTCAAGTGTTTTTGAAAAACTTTTAGTCTCATACTCACGCATTTCATTCATGAAATATTGTGCTTTGAGGAGTTACTGCATTAAATTGCTCTGTTTTTCAAAAATTTGTGTTTTCTAGAATTTCGACCGATCGAAGCTGTTTCTCGACCGATCGAAATTGCGATAAAAATATTGGTTTGAATCTGTCTGACTCGATTGGTATTCGATCGATGCTCGATCGATCGAAACTGAAAAATTTTCAGTTTTTAGAGTTTTTGACCAAATGTTTTCATGCATCATTTATGGTTAAGATTCACATGAGTTGCATTGTTTTTTTTGTATCCATCTTGCAGTTTTGCAGTCATATCTCTCATTGTTTTCACACATAATGTAACACCCCAAACCTAAATCAAGGATTTAGATGCATAACCTGTTTTAGAAATAATCAACAATAATATAATGGAACAGAGCGTAATTAATTATCCACAAATAAACTTCTATCCAACATCAACTCTCCTATGAAATCCATAAAAACACAAAATCCTTCACAATAAAGTCTCCAAATACAATCTCAAAATAGTTCCACAATTGTCAAACTCATTGTCCCAAAGAAAAAAATATACTAAAATAATTCATCAACTAACAAAGCTCCAAAAGAAGTCCTCAATCTAAGGCTCCATTGATCTACCATCAAAGGACATTCCATTGCTCAAATCTGAAAGGGGTGGAAAAAGGGGGTGAGCTAGAGGCTCAATAAGAGACTACATAACATGAGGATGTCTTTCAAAACAAAACATTAGTATCATTGACAATATATAGTCTTCACGAAACATTTACAAATAGTTTAAACAGTAATATAATATATTCTATAAAACTGTTAAAATAAAACATTTCACTATAACGTTGTAATCATTAAATGAAATAATAACCACTTAATATGCCAATATACACTAAATAGGTAGAAACAATTTATTATGAAGAATAAACAATTTTCCACTTACAAAGATCTGTAGCAGTAAAACAGTAATTCGATATGGATAATATTAGTCAAACACAGACAAAAGCTGCTAAACACTCGGTGGGTGATTCCCATGGGAACAATAACACTAACCTCAAAGAGGCAACACTAGCTTCAAAGAGCAACAGTAACACTGCACCACACCACACTAACACTACATCGGCCGAAGACCAACACTTAACCCTGTGTTGGCAAAGGTTGCAGACTGTCTAGTTGACCATTTGAAACATTCTTGACATATACAGTTTCATAATAATATACAATAAATAATAAAATTCGAGTATGTGCAAAGCACTAACAATGGTATAAGTTTTTGGAACTTCACTTTTGCAATTATATATATATATAGATAAATATATTTTTACCACGTGTATATATATATATATATTTATTGATTTATATATATGTACGTCCTGAGAGACGTCATGTGCTGAAGTCTACTTACCTCAAATCACCAAAACACGATAGATCTCAACTATCCAAGCCGATGTCACTTGAACCTAAAACACAAATAGATGATTTTGCTGCGTTAAGCCATACTTACATCATTTATATAAACCATTCGTGCTATCCCTCTTCCAAAATCACACATGGACCCTTTATACATCATAATTATATATATTAGATCCTAACAATGCTTCTAACCAAGGGCATAACATTAGTATTTAATATATTACCACTAGATCCGAGAGTCCACAAGTATCAATATGACTACATTCATGATGATCTATGTAAATTGGATGTAGGGAATTCGTTTTCAGTGGGGTATATTTGATATCTTGAAGTGTATGACTCATCATTCAATATATATATATCTATTGATTCAATTCTTTACTCTCTTCATATGAGTACACGTAGAGCATCTATACACCATCCAAGGACAACTATAACCGCTTAACCATATAGCATGAGATGCTACTCCACGGACATAGTTGAGGTTCCAATACAAAATCGAATGGTGCATGAATATAATAATAATTCCATGATACTTCCATGATCTCTATTCCAGCAAGAAGACAAAAGTTTCCCTTAATCAACAAAAATGTCCAGCGAAAACAATAGCTTGCATAGAATGACGTTTACCTCAATATCAATATAGAGTTTGCTGGCTGCCCTTGTAGCGCACGGCCTTCAATCTTTTGGTTTGAGAAAACCCTAAACTCTACTCTAACTTCTTATACGTTAATTACTGATTTTATTTTATTTTATTTTATTTTTTTGTGTCACTCTCTGCCTTTCACGTAGGAAACCCTAACTTTCAGCTTTACACGTTAAAATTGTTCCCTACATTGGCTGGAAATTAAACTTATAATAAGGTTATTTACATAGGCTAGGACTCTAAAGAATTCCAATAACACTTAAACTCCTAATCCAACTAGGTTTTAGTCTCTCATCCTTTTCCTTAACTGATAAGGAGACCAAAAGTTAAATTTAAATAAATCACAAAATAATTATTCACGTTACCCCTTATTATTATTATTATTGTTGTTGTTGTTGTTGTTGTTGTAGAAATCATAATATAAAAATAATATCTCCTCCAAATAAAATTAAGCAATTCATCAAATCCACTTTAGAAGTAGTTAAATTAAATTTTAAGTGAGACGGGTGTTACACATAACATGCATACACTTTGCTAAATTGGGTACTCAACTTGATTGATTAATTTTTGAGTCTTTTGTACATTTTTATATATGCTATTTTTCTTGATGTGTGAATTGCAGAAAATATTTTTCTTAAGAGATATGATGGATAATAATGTGCAAATATTTTCTCTACTCATGCAACTGTTTATGAGTCACATAGTGTCAAGTTTGCATTTATTAAAAGAGAGAATATTTTTCTTCATGTGTATCCTCAACTCATTTTTGTTTGTTTGTGTGTTTTATTTTTATTTTTCCCCATCTCCTAAATTTTCCCTAAAACTGTTTTTCCCAAACTTGTTTTGTTTTTTTCCTATTTTTATAGGGGGAGAAAAGTTTTTTTAACCTTTGTTGTTCATAGGGGGAGTTGTTACTCTTCATAGGGGGAGTTCTCTCTATTTTCTATAGAGCTAATCTGTTTTATGTTCCCTTGATTTTTTTTTCTCATATTTATTGTCACTCTACTCTTTGTTTGAGTTGTATTTGTCAATACGTGACAAAAAGGGGGAGAAATTGATGAAATGTTGGGAAGCCTGTTTGTCTTGTTTAGGGGGAGAATAAATATAAAAACTTTTTGATGTATCTAACTTAAGGGGAGAGTTAGAATTTACTATTGTTTTTATATTCTGTTTCAAGTTATTTTTTTATATTCCTTGTTTTTTTTTTTCCACACATGCATTTATGTGTTTGTTAAGTGTTACAGGAATATACAGGTTGTTTTCAGTCGAGCTGCTGTCTACTTTGCAACTGTTAGATAGTAGTTTAGGTTGAATTGTTTAAGTGGCTATTTATTTTGTAATGGGCTATTTCAATTTGTAAACTTTGAGCTTTTTGTTAAGTCTGTGTTTTGTCACGGATTGCCAAAGGAGGAGTTTGTTAGGTTCTAAGAATTAGGAACTAATGTATTAGAACTTCAATTTGTATGTTGGCAAACCATGATCAAAACAATATTTAGTCTTGTGTTAGACTTTGCTCAAAGTATGGGATTTTATGTAAAGTTGGAATCGAGTTTACTGCAGATGTAACTGTTCACTTTCTGTATAACTCGATCGATCGAAAATTAGGCTCGATCGATCGAAAATCGGGCAGATCATTTTTCTGCAGAAAATTCCAACTCAGCCCTAGTCCATTTAATGTATAGAGTTTTATGTTTTGCCCTAAGTATAAAAGGGAAAACCCTAGCCACGTTTTTAGAGTTCTGAATGCTGTGTTTGTGAATCTCATTGTGAGATCTAGAGGTGTTTGCCTTCACATACACTTAGGGTTTACAAACTTGAGATTCATGTCAAGAGTTGTGTAAATCAATACAGTTGCAGAATCAAAAGAGCATAAAGATATACAAGCAGGTGCGCTTGTGGATTGCTGAAGAATTCAAGGAAAGAAGGAGTCCGTGGATCTCGGAGCTATCATGGGGTCGTGGTAGTAAGTTTCCTACACTTGGGTAGCAATAGGATGTTAGTGGTCTAAGTCGCTATTGTGTAAACTTCAATTCTTTCTAGTGGATTTGCTATTTTACCTTGAAGATAGCTAGGTTAAATCCTCCCCAGGTTTTTTACCGGTTTGGTTTTCCTGGGTCATCATATCTTTGTGTTCTTTATTTTTCCGCTGCTTTACTTGATATGATTGTTATTGTTTTAACCTAGATCTGAATAATAAACCTAAGTATTCACTTGGTTAATTAATTAGGTTAAACAATCTAGTTTACAGGGGTCTAAACAAACTGACAACGTTTACGGTATTAATTCTGAGAGACAGCCATTGACCTTGGATGGCTTTGTGATTGAAAGACCTATTTTTGAAAAGAGAGAAGGAGAAGTTGAGAAGATCCTAATGGACTTTGCTCCATATGGTAACAACAATGTGGTAGCAATGATAAGAAGAACGAACTACCTTCCAGGAATGAACTTGGGGAGAACTGTAAAGAAGCCAGCTGTTTAGGACCCGAAGATCCCTATTGCCATACCACCTTTAGGGCTAGGCTACAAGCCCACTAATGACGATTTGCTAGAGATGGAAATGAGAAAGATGGCCCAAGCCAAAGCCAAAGCAAAATGACTCCCTTGTCCTCTAGAACTACTGAAGCCCTACACTCCTACACTAAATGGGAAGTTTGTAAAAGCCGGAGAGAGTCAGCGTTATTGGGAGTTTCCTAAACCAAGATTCGATCTTATGGCAAAGACAATGGTACCTGGGTTCGAGATACTACTTGATTGCTACAACAAGGTTCTAGAATTGAAGAAAGAAGACACAACTTGGGTTCCTATTGATTGGGCTGATTACATGGATCTTGACGCCCTGAATACACTTCTTAGAGATCCTATTTGTAACATAGAAGATGAAGAATATTGGGAGGCTTGCCAGCTTGCATTAAAGAGCCCATATGAACTAAGAGCTAATAATAAAGATGAAGAAGAGGGAGTAACCCCTAGTGATGATGAAGATGAAAGCAATGACAAGAGTGATAGTAGTAATAACAGCAGTAGCAATGATAGTGGACATGATGATAATGGCATCAGCACCAATAGTGATGACAGTAGCAACTGAAGTTATGATAGCCCGTACAATGGTGATGATTGGGGTGAATCCTCTAGTGATAGAGAAGATGAGGATGCAGACCTATTCTACGAAGAATGTGACAGTGATGTGGACTATTATGATCAAGACATTGAAGATGATGCTAAGGCTAACAAGTGGAACAATACTGATAGTGAACAATATAGATTGGTGAATGTGTTAGAGAATGTAAGAGAAGAAAATGCACAAGCCAATCGAATGTACCAAGAAGAGTATCTCTAAGGGCACCTTTCAGATTAGAGTGATATCACTAATGTTAGCTCAAGATCTAGCCCAGGGTATGACAAGCATGGAAGAGAAGTTTCAGAATTGGGGTCGTATTATGATTCAGAACCAAGTTCACCCACCACACATATAAAAAAGGAAGATGATATAGATGCCAGATTGGCCGTAATAGACCATAAGCTGATGGTCCATAGTCTCAAAATCATGACTCTTGAGAATGCTGAACGTAGTAATGAGAGGTAAGAAGAAGGCGAGCCAGAGCATCTCCCTCAACCCACTGACTTGGGCAACAAAAGCAAGCATAACTTGTTTGATGAATGGATGGATAGCACAGAGCGCCTAGATGCTTTTGTGATTGACAAGCCTACAGACATGGAGGTTGAAGAAGAAACTCTAGATTATATGGATGTTGATCCCGCAGTACTAATGCTGAGGGAAGAAGGAGCTTACTGGCAGCCACCTGCCATTGTGGAAGCCACGACTGAGTTAAAGAACTAGGCATGGGAGGGAGCTGCCCACCCCATGAAGGACTCTGTGAGGAATATCAAGACCGTCAAGTTAATCACCTTTGCCAAGAAGATCAAGACTACTGAGCCAGTCGCTCCTGCCAAGAACATTGTTTCTGTCCCTATTGAGTCTAGTTCTGATAGTATTTCTATTCCTGTTAAGTCTGTTTGTGATAGTTTTCCAGTTGAGTCTGTAGTCTCTTAAGTCTGTTGAGAACTCTTTTCCTTTTAATATGATTTCTGATTCTGCTTATTTTCTGGCTTTGAATGATTTTATTTCTAAAATTGGTAAAGAAACACTTAATAATAAGGAATTAAAACATGGACACCTAGAACCTATAAAAGAAGAAACCTAATCCATCAACTTGGGAACTAAGGATGAGCCCAAAATAATCCAAGTTGGCAATACCTTAACCACTTCTAAGAAAGACGCATTAGTGGCACCACTGTCAGAGTTCAAGGAAGTCTTTGCTTGGTCATATAAGGACATGCCTGGGATTAATACAAATATAGTACAACACTACATTCCCACAGATCCAACCACGAAGCCAGTTAAATAGAAATTGAGAAGGATGAAGCTAGAATGGACTTTCAAGATCCAAGAAGAAGTGGAGAAACAGTATAATGCTGGATTCCTAAGAGTAGTCAACTATCCAGAATGGTTAGCTAATGTGATCTTGGTACCAAAGAAAGATGGAAAGCTCAGATTATGTGTAGATTTTCGAGATCTGAACAAGGCTAGCCTAAAAGATGATTTCCCTTTACCTTACATTGACGTCTTGGTTGACAACACCACGGGTCATGCTCTGCTATCATTTATGGATGGATTTTCAGGGTATAACTAGATCAAGATGGCTCCAGAAGACATGGAGAAAACCTCATTTATTACACCAAGGGGAACATACTGCTACAAGGTTATGCCATTTGGTCTTAAAAATGCTGGTGCTACTTACCAATGTGCAGCCACTACTCTGTTACAAGATTTGATCCACAAAGAAGTAGAAGTTTATGTTGATGACATGATAGTGAAGTCCAAAGACTGTGAAGAGCACATACCAGGTTTAAGGAAGTTCTTTGAAAGAATCTGGTTCTACAAGTTGCGATTGAATCCAAAGAAGTGTACTTTCAGTGTGACATCCGGAAAACTATTAGGGTTTATGGTAAGCAAGAGGGGAATAGAAGTTGATCTTGACAAAATCAAGGCAATTGTAGAGATGAAGCCTCCAAGAACTGTAAAGAAGATCCAAGGATTTCTAGGAAGGATACAGTACATCAGCAAGTTCATAGCCTAGCTCACCATGACATGTGAACCAATCTTCAGACTGCTTAAGAAGGAAGTCCCTACAGTCTGGAATGAACAATGTCAAGAAGCCTTTGAGAAGGTCAATAGTTATCTGATGAAACCACCAATACTTGTCCCACCAGTACCTGAAATCCATTGTTGTTGTATCTCACCTCTATAGATACAGCAATGGGGGCTCTACTTGCTAAATACTTAGAGGAGACTAGAAAGGAGAATGCAATTTACTGCATCAGCAAGAAGATGTTGCCTTATGAAGGGAAGTATTCACCGTTAGAGAAGATATGTGTAGCACTTGTATGGGCATCCCGTAAACTCAGACGTTATACGCTTGCTTACAAGGTTTTGTTAATTGCGAGAATGGATCCTTTGAAGTACTTAATGGAAAAACCCATGTAAGATGGGAAGACTGCTAAATGGGTCTTGATTTTGTCAAAATTTGAAAAGAAGTATGTAACTTATTATTAGGATTAGTGCCCTTAAATCCTATTGTATGATGCTATATATGATATGATGTATGACATTATATATGACATTATGTATGACTTAATGTTGTAATTAATAAAATTATTTTATTATTATCTAAAATAATAGTAACATGAATATTTGGACATTATTATATAGTCCATGAGATGCATAGTATATGATTTATGTAATTTAATCATAGAAAATATAAGTCATAAGTTCTTTGTAAACTCAGAATTTTAGTTCATAGTCAGTGATGAAATTGGGCATTTCATCTGCGAAAACTATAACATATCAACTAAGATGATTTGTCTTGATCATGGAAGTGGAGACTTCTAGCTGATATGTTGATATGTTTTAAGAGTTAAGATATATTGAACTGGACCATTGTGAGATTTATTTTTCTCCTAACGACTGTCAAATTAATAATAAATCTCACGACTTCTATTTATATGAACTCTTAATCCTGAGAGGATAAGGGACCTGATCATGAAGTGTAAGTTACTTTTTGATATATCAGGAGTGAGATCTAAAAACACAATCAAAACCTAAGTATGTTGGGCAGCCACATTTAGTGTTGATGGAACATATATTCTCAAGATGGAATTCATAGTCTCTTAACAGAGATATAAGATATTCCCTTAGAGATAAGTTTAATGGATTCGGTTATTCAGAGAGTTAGGCCTAACAACTTTAGTAAGAAATTACTAAAGTATATGTTTATGAAATTGGATTTCATAAATATATGATGAATAATTTAAAAGGATTAAACTGGATATTTAAGGATTAAGATGTAGTAATTCACAAAGTGGCAGTCTACATTAATGACTTTGTATTACTACAGATATTTTATGAAGGGGTTGCGTGTACAATAAAGTCTTGGGATATAATTTATTAATAAGGCTTAGAGTGCAATTATATTTATATAGTGGCATTAAATATAATTAATAGTAACTTTGGACTTGTCAAGAGTTGACAAAAAAGCCCAAGGCATATTGGAGCTGGAGTCTTACTTGTTCCCTTTTGGTCCCACTCCAAGCCACACACTAAAGCCCAATTGGAAAGGCCTAAAAGGCTAGCCCAATTAGATAATCAGTTATAAGGAGAGAAACATTCAAAATTTTAAGTAAGTACATGAAATGGTTTGTTTGTGAGTGTTGGACACTCTCTCATTCTCCCTTGAACAAATTTATAAAAACTGATTGAGAGACCACACTTCTTGGGCATAAGTGGAATTGAAGTGAAGATTAAAAGTGTTCTCAAGAACTTCTGATCTTTGGTTTTGAAATTCATCACACCAAAGTACACTCTCTTGTTTTTGAATTCTAAAATTTACATAGTACATGTTATCAATTGCGAATGAAGTAGATCCGTTAATTTTCTGCTGTGTATGTTTTGTATGCGATACAAAATGTATTTTCCCAACACTCAGAAATTTTGTGAAGGGGAGAGCAATTGCCGATCACTTAGCCCATTGTTCACCAAAAGAAGTTGAAGAGATCCAAGGAGACTTTCCGGATGAAGACATCATAGAGATTGAGGTGGAATCATGGAAGATGCATTTTGATGGAGTGACAAATCAAAACGAAAGTGGAATTGGAGTTCTCTTAATTTCACTAAAAGGGACGCACATTCCATTTTTTGGTAGACTTAACTTTCCTGCCACCAAAAATGCCACATAATATGAAGCTTACATTATTGGTCTACAAGTAGCTTTAGGCATAGGAGTGAAGGAGTTGGAGGTATACGGAGATTCAGCTCTAATAATCACTCAGGTTCAGAATAAATGGAAGATCTAAGAAGAAAGGTTGGTGCCTTATCATGAATGTCTTCAGAAATAGGCATCAAAGTTCAGCAAGATTCAATACCAGTATGTGCCAAGGATGCAAAATCAAATTGCAGATGTTTTAGCAATAATGACATCCATGATGGATGGGTCTGAAGAAGATGAAGCCATAATGATAGTGTTAGAACAGAAAGAAGAACCAGCCTACTGCATGACAATAGAAGAAGATGAAGGAAAGAATGGGGAAGACGAATGGTATTCAGACATCCTACAGTACCTCAAGGATGGGACATACCTGCCATCGGCAAACAA
Source organism: Lithocarpus polystachyus (assembly GCA_033629205.1). Classification (NCBI taxonomy): domain Eukaryota; kingdom Viridiplantae; phylum Streptophyta; class Magnoliopsida; order Fagales; family Fagaceae; genus Lithocarpus; species Lithocarpus polystachyus. The sequence continues at coordinate 48,598,627 of CM066163.1, forward strand.
GAATGACCAATTGACCATCCGGAGGTTGTCCACTAATTACATTATTTGTGGTGAAAGACTCTATAGAAGATCATATGATGGAATTCATCTCCTTTGTGTAACAGCTAAGGAAACACATCAAATAATTGAAGAGGTTCATGAGTCAAGTTATGGGCCATATATGAATGCACACATGTTGTTAAGGAAGATAATAAGACAAGGCTATTATTGGACCACCATGGAAGCCGACTGTGCAACTCATGTTTGAAAATGCCACCAATGTGAAGTCCATGGAGATCTGAAACATATGACACCCATGCCACTACATACTATGACATCACCCTGGCCATTCTCTACATGGGGAATAGACATTATAGAAAAGATTTATCCAACTGCATCCAATGGCCATGAATTCATACTCGTAGCCATTGATTACTTCACTAAATAGGTAGAAGCTGCCTCCTACAAGGTTTTGAATTCAAAGAAAGTTGCTTAATTCATTCAGACCAACATCATCTGTAGATATGGGGTACCACATGAGATCATCTTTGACAATGGGTTACATTTTAAAGGAGAAAATGAAAGGCTACTACGACAGTTCGACATTCAGCGTCATAAATCTTCACCTTATCATCCTTATACTAATGGAGCAATTGAGGTTGCTAATAAAAATATAGGGAGAATCTTGTAGAAAAGCACAAAGAACTATAAGAATTGGCACCTACAATTTCCCTATACACTCTGGGGATACAGAACATCAATTCAGTCTTCCACAGGAGTCACTCCTTATTCATTGGTATATGGGATGGAAGCAGTCCTTCCCATTAAGATGGGTGTCCATTCACTAAGGACGGTACTAGAAAGTGAAATCCCCAAAGCGGATTGGTTGTAAAGCAAATACTACCAGTTATGCATGCTAGATGAGAAAATACTCAAAGCCTTGTACCACATTCAAGGATACCAAAGGAGACTTAGGAAAGTTTTTGATAAGAAAGTAAGAACTAGAGATTTGAAGTTAGGGGATCTGGTGTTGAAAGAAATTCGAGCCTTGGTTCAAGATGCAAACGGGAAGTTCAAGCAGAATTGGGCAAGCCCATACATTATCAAGCAGATATACTCTGGAGGAGCAGTAAGGTTGATGAACTTAGATGCAAATCCTTTCATTGAGCTAACCAACATGGACCAATTGAAGAAGTACCATGTTTGAAGTGGTAGTTACAAACCAAGCCATAAAAAAAAAAAAAAAAACAAAACAAAATAAACAAAAACGAAAACAATAACAAAAAAGAGAAAAGAAAAAGAAAAAGTAGGTTAAAAACCCGAAAGGGCAACCTACGCAAAAGAAGAGAAAAAGAGAGAGAGAGATAGTGAGAGAAACTGCATGGTTGAAAACCCGAAAAGGCGGCCTAGGAAAAAATTAAGGCAAATAAAAAGTCAATGAACTACGTGATGACCTGATCCTTCTATCCAAGGGGGTACGTAGGTAACCATGCACTGGTTCGGTCACAATTTCCCAAAACCCATCATTTACCCATTAACCAAAAATTACGAAAAATTCAACCATTCCATTAAATCATGTCATTACACAAAATCCCAAACCCTAAGCAAACAATAAAAAACCAAACCCCAAAAGCCTATACCTTAAACAGAATCCCTACCCTGCAAACCCTAAATAATTCCTAAAAATAAGAGTTTTTACATTAATTTCTAAATATACATGCTTAAAGCCAAGAAATAAGAAAGTCACTTCGTCTTCGGTCTTTTCCTTTTCTTTTGATCATTAATTTCTTTTGTGTTAGGTGTTTCGCCATCCCTATCTCTTCTTTTGAATTCATACTTGTCTTCATCGAGTCTTTCCCGATTGTCTCTGAGAAATTGTTCTCTCATGGCAACCCTCTCAGCTTCCTTGTCAACAATCTTGTCTATCAGCCAATTAGAATATTTTGTAGTCATCCTGTGAAAGTGAATCTTAACAAAAGATTGGTCCACCTGGTTAGCCATCTCTAAACCTAATAGCATGTTCTTCACAATAGTAGGATTTGCGTCCACAGGAGAGAAAGGTCTTCTTCTTTTGCCACTTGGTATTCCTTGTTTGTATTTGAATTGTTTCAAGAGTCAATCTACCTTATAGAAAGTTGCCCTCCGCAACCTAACAAGGAAGATGTGATCTAATCCTAGAGACCACAGTAGAGGGGGTGGGCACTTCCACCAATAACAATCCCATTTAATTGAACTATTAGATTTTTTTTCTAGAAACTGCACCCAATCACTCTTAGTTTGACACTCAGTTTTGATTACAGCCCTGCTAAGAAAACTGCTAGGTCCATAATTACCGATTGTAGGCTTGGCAATCATATCCAGTTGCTTCATCAGCCATATCTACAAAGTCAAAGGACTCCCTAAGAAGTTCTGAGTTTCGCCACCATGAAATACGGCATCCAATCCTAGAAGAGTTTCTGCCAAGATCAAAGAAACAAGATTATCATCATCCTTAATTTGATTCACAATACTTATGGCTCGAGCATCCACAAAATTATGACTCTTAGACCAAAGTAAAAATTTTCCCACAAAGCATAAGGCCAAACTGAAGATTTTCTACATATTGTCGGCCACCCCATAAGTGCGCTTGTCAATCAGTCGAGAGATAATTGCATGAAGATTCACCATATGGCCTTCAATCATATTGTCAGTAATTAAAGTAGGAAGACTGATAGCATCAAACAAAGACTCCTTAAGCCTGGGATCACAAGAAACTACTACAGATTTCCTACTTGGATCATAGCCCAGAATAGCAAAAAACTCCTCAATTGTCGGACAAAGTTCAGCAGTGCTAAACCAAAACACATGATCCTTCGGGTCCCAGAATTTCACAGCAGCACGAAGGAAGTTCCACTTGATCTTGACATTTCTCAAAGCCTTAATTCCCTTTAGTTTGAAGGCTGTAAAATTTGTTTTGGTGCTGAAATCAAAACTACGAACCCATCTGTTGATATCATGAATTGTTGGATGAGAAAAATTTTGAGTGCTAGCCATGGATGACTTTTGCTTGTGATTATTGTGTTTTGCTAACCTTTATGCAGAGAATTGTCGCAAGAGGATTTACTTATATGAGCCACATTAATTCCCAATCAGGTTTGAAATAGATTTCATAGAGTTTATAGCTAACTAGGAGAGTATTTCATGATCACAAATGAAGTAAACATTTTTCAAAAAACGTGAAAACAAGAAATGCACATTGGAAAAGCGTGGGGAGGCAGCCCACCACAACGTGAGGGTCATGATATGGCTCAATGCAATTCGGCACTCTAAAAGTGCCGAACGGCACTCAAAAAGTACCAAATGGCACTCCTCATTCGCTAAGTGGCGCGCAGCCCCTTGGTCCTATGCTTATGCAATTCCATGCAGTTTTACGTTCACGGGTAATTTTTAAAGATTGTTTAGCACTCAAAAAGATTTCTTTTTTAATCAAACTGGGACATTCTGACATGTCTAACACATTTGTTTTCAAAAAATCATCACTTGCATCATTGTTTTCAAAAAATTGATCAAATCAATTTTTTTCAAAGACTCATGAATCTATGCTCCAAACTAGGGACATTAGCCCATACCTCATGCAATTTTCAAAAAAGAAAAAATCATCTTTTCAAAAAAAATTTATCATTGAGATTTTCAAAATTCATGCATTCCTTGTTAAACTAGGGGCATTCGCCCATGCCTCATTTTATTTTCAAAAAAAAAAAAAAAAGGCACCACCATCATTTTTCTAAAAGAAAATTTCATCATCAAGATTTTCAAAAGTCATGCATCCATTTTTAAACTAGGGGCATTCAGCTCCGCCTCATTTAAGTAAGTGCAAATTCCAGCAAAGCCAAGCAAGATAAGTTTAAATTGATACTACAAGATCTTATCAGGTGAATTCTAAAATTATCTTAATTAAAGTCTCTACATAATCCAAAGGGCAAGGAGACAAAATATGGAAACTAATACAGGATTGTTTAAGGAACACTTCCTTCTGTTTTACAGGAAAAATAAGAACACAAGCCATACATCATTGGGACTCCGAGTCCACCTGCGTGAGGATCTTCTTAATCCGCCTCTAGAGGAGCCACCTTCAGTATTTTCTTCTTGACTAGAGAAAAAGCAAAGATCGTATTGGCGATTTTCAAGTTCGAGGCTCCTGATTCTTTCCTCCAAAGTTCTTTTGGTAGCATCAGCAGCTTCCATTCTATATGCCTGAAAAGTTGGCAAATCAAGTGTTAATTTCACCATCAAGCACAGTTCAAGCAAGAGATATTCAAAGAGTAACAAGGCATACCTAGCTCGCATCATTGAGCACATATTAAGAGGATTGAGTGCGAGCTAATGACTGCAAGCCTCCAATCATCCGCATGCTTTCCTCCACAAGATCCACATTAACCTGAAGCACAAATCTGCCAGTTCATGAACCATTCAATGAGCCAAGAAGAAATAAAGACAAAAGGCTGAAAATTTAAGAACACACCGGATCGGGCCAAGGAATATTTGGCACGTGGTCTAGCCTATTCAAGGGCATAGAACTATACGTTCCATCAGGATTATTCACATCATACTGCCATGCCAGAAAATGAGGATAGGTCTCTACAAAAGAACTAGAAGAACTGCCAGCATGATAAGTAGAAGGAATTTCTTCCTTTTCATCTCCCTCTCCCTCTCTCTCTCCTTCAGAAGGTGGAGGCTAAAATTCCAACGTGCAAATTTTGTCACCAAGCAGAAATATGGAAAGAATTTGCAAAATGAAGATTTGACTTTAGAAAAGAAAAGAAGTACCTTTTGGTTAGCCAAGCAACCTTGCAGGCAAGTCTCAAAAAATTAAGACTAAGATCCTTCTGTTCCTAGAACAACAAAGCCTACATAGACTAAGATCCTTCTGTTTTTAAATGGTTTATCACATTCTGTTTCCAACTAAATTGTATATTGTGGTTTTTATCCATTTCAAGAGCATGGTTTTTGGGGTCCTTAATCTTTTTGGCAGATGCAGAACTTTCTCATCCCACCTCATTAGTAAATTATAGATATCTCATTAGTAAATTACAAACCTTTACTCAAATGTCATTATCTTTAGCATCAATATCTAGCACAGCAAATTTGGGCAGCAGTAGAGCGAGACTAAGAGATAGTAGAGAAAATAAGCTTAAAAGCAATTGGAGACGGTTGGTTTGTTTGCCTGTATATTTTATCGGAGAGCAAATCCAAGAGACAAATCTACGTAGAAGATAGATTGAATATGTGAAATATTTTGAATTATTAACACTTTTTAAAATAATTACTATTTTTTAACAAATAACTTTGTTTACTATTAGCAAAGTTCAAAGCATATTTATTTATGTTACTAAAGCTGAAGGTTTAGAGTTTAAATAATTAAAGATTGGAATAAGGCTGCTATTGCTAAACATGTTTAGAGTGTCTTTGCTAAAACTGTTTCAATATGGGTTACTTGGGTTAATACTTCATAGGTATGTCCGTAAGGGAATGAAGTTTTATGAAGTCAATCCCTTAAAATTTTTCCCGGGATTGGAGGTAAATTCTCAAAGTTAAACATGGAGTTAGGCCTTTCTTCAAATGGCTCATAGGTGATGATTCTCATATGTCAATGTGTCTAATGATTGACATCCAAGGAATTCTGATTGGCTCTCAAACTAAAGTGTTGACTGTTTTAATTAATGCATGGTAGCGTGCATTGGAGACCTCATTGAACATATACAGTAAGATCAATTCAAAAAGATTGTTGTAAGTTGCTGCTCCAAGAGTGTGATAAGGTGAATTAGGTTCTTTCTACGAATGACATCTTCTCTTATAGTTCTTCCTGGTACTTAGAGCTAGAAGTGCATAATTAAGTAAATTGGTGGAAGTAAATTGATCACATGGCGCTTGCAGGGATGTTTACTGTGTGTCTTCTATGGAAATAGGTTAGAGAGTACGTGTTTTTTGACTGCTTTTTCTATCAAACGGTCTGGGTTGGTGTTGCCTCGGTAATAATTAATAGAGTAAAACTATTATCTATTTAGAAACTTCAGTGTACTTTTTTTTCTAATGAATCCTGTGCATTGTAGGAGAGTATAACTTATCGTCAACAAGTGGAACAAGAGTTTATATTGATTTGGATATTCCTGAGACTGCTGAGTTCAAAGATCAGTAAGTGCTTTGTTTTGAATTCACATTTTTACTATATTTACAGTTTCTACAATACTATGTCTAATATCTTTATGTAATATAACAGGCTGGTGGAAAATAACCAACCAATAGTACAAATGCCAAAGCAATTCAAACCACAAATGACAATTCAAGAAGAGATGAACATCAACAGAAGAACCATAAGTGAAATAACAAAAATTATGTGGGACTCTGATAATGAGGTAAGAAAAAATAAATACCTTCAACAATAACATTGTGTCCTTAACATTGCTTTATGTACTATAGACTTGCTTTTACAAAATTCAACTATAAAATTATGAATTGATTGATATTAAATTCAATTTCTAGGAAACTATCTTTACCTTTCAAGGAAAGATTATAAACATTGATATAGATAATTCTGGTTGGTACTTTGTCTCTTGCGAAGTATGTCGTAAAAAAGTAAAGTCAAGAGATGAATTTTTCTGGTGCGACAATTGCAACAAAAAGGCATGCTTCCAATCCCAAGGTACACAAAATGATAATGTTTACTTTTTATATTAAAATACACTATCTATTATGATATTAACATTATATATGCAATTTCATTTATCAGGTATAGAATTCAATTAAAGGTTGAAGATAGCTTAGGAATGGCCACATTCATTTTGTTTGATTCAGAAGCAGAAAAGTTACTCAACATATCAGCGAAAGACCTTCTAAACAAATCTTTAGAGGTGAGAAAGTGGAAGATAAAATAAGTATTTAATATTTACTAAATTTTACTTGAGTGTATAATTTAAAAAATGTTACTTTTGTTAGGAGCCCGATGAAGTCATCCTTCCTATGCAAATAGAAAATCTGAAAGGAAAACAATTTGTTTTTCAAATACAACTAAATGACTATAATCTCAAGTATGGATGGGAATTCTACATCGTCAAGAAAATTTTTGACTCTTTTGAAGAAACTGACAAAGCAATTTAGCTTGATAAAATGACAAAAGTACATATTCTTTAATTTAACAAAATTACAAATATGATATTTAAGATGTATATGTTGTAATACATTCTTCAACCCCGTTTTATTACCAGGCTTACATCAGTGATACTTCAAATGAATGTAGCAACAACTTATCAACTGAAGAAGATGGTGATTGTACAAAATTTCACAAACTTGATGATCAAAGCAATGTGCAACTCACACCAACATCTGTACTCAAGGAAAACGAAAGGGCATATTCAGGGACTACTACAAAGCAACAAAGGAAGAAGATACAAAAAACACTTTAAAGTTGTCTTTCAATCTCTAACATTTTCTATGCACAATTTGGTTTAATGGATTTGTGATTTTGGTACTAAAGATATTGGAACAAAGGAATTTTTTTTTTTTTGCTTTTATGCACAATTTGGTTTTAAATTGAAACAAAGAGAAATTAAACTCTTATATTTAGTTATTTTAGGATACAGTTTTGCTTCAATATTTTTTTAAATATTATGAATACATTGAATACTATTATGGAGTAATATTATGGAGTAATATTTTAATGTTTGCTCCAAAATAAGTATTATGAATTTGTAAAACTTATTAAATCAAATGTAAAAGCACATTATGATTATTGTAAAATATTACTCCATACTATTTGTATTTATCTCATTTTTAATATTACTTCATAATATTACATGTTTTATTTTATATTAGAGCCAAATTAGCTTTCAATAATTGAAATTACAGAGATGACTCAGCTTGAACATGTTAACATTTTATTTAAAACTATCCCGTGCATCGCACGAGTTTGCCACTAGTTATTTATATGTTTATTACAGGCATATGTCCACATCCTAACGTGTCTAGTGCAACTGAACACTAGACACAAGCTCACCTTATTATATAATCTTAGAAATTTAAAGGACTTAAACTGTATTCTATCCCTTGATGCAATTTTTAACTGCCTCGCTTTCCACAACTGCAATTTTAACTTTTAAGACTTGAATTTTAGTTGTAAACGAACTTACATGGTACTTTCTCTTATGCTTCCATGTGTCGGCATGATCGTGAAGTTTCATACTAATTCGTTAACTAAATTAATCCATTGGTTTGGCCGCTTATATTTATATTAATATATTCTTAAACTTATTATACTTTTTTTTTATAATCCTTAAACTTATTATACTTGACCCATCTTACGAGAGCATTTGTATTTATTGGATGTACCTTTCTGATCATACTTAAATTATGCATAAAAGAAATAATAATAATAATCTGTATTAGTTTATGAATTACTTTTTGATTTCATCTATGGAGAGTTCAACTTACGTCTAAATTTATGGAGGGACGGACAGTAGATGAGCCTAAACCCAAAGAATTGCCCGAAGTATCTAATTCCAAACCAAACCTTAAAATATGTCTTCCAAATTTGTCATCATCATGTTCATCTTAGTTTGAATGACATCTTCATATTTTTACCATTTCTGAATTCCCATATTTTATTAGGTCATTAGGAATCTACTTGAAATGATTTGGACCATTTTTCCAACTTAACAAAATTAAATTGTTGGGAAATTTAGATCCCAGTTGATAAAATTAACAAGTTTTAAACCTAAGTTGTTAATTAGATTTATTATAATTAAAACTTGTTAAAACAAACAAACATCAATATTATGTCAAAATCATGCAGTGGAAAAATAAATAAGACAAAATATGATGAACCAGGAAAACCAATGAAACAAATTAGTTTCACAGTAAAAAAACTAGGAGGAAACCTTCCCAGAAAGCAATTCACCATAATAAAGAGAAGTTTTAGATCTAGTACAAAACTTTTGTCCCTAGACTCTACAATCCCTATAGATAAACTTACAGTAGAAACCTTCTACTGCTTCAAAATTTTTGAACTCTTCAATATATGAACGTCACCCTTTTGATGCACGGATCCCAGTATGTGACTAACTCATTTGCACGAATCCCCATACCTAACTCACTCACCAACTTGAGGAAGAAGAATGTTGGCTACAAAGTTCTTCACTTCATCAATAATGAAGATCAAGAAGCACTTGGTTACAAAACCCTAAGGTGTAAAAGACGCAGTAGCTTCTTTCAGAGAGAATAAGGTACTTAGTCACTTTTTGCATGTGTTCTCCTTGTATTTTCATGTGTGATGACCTTTAAAATAAGCCTTATATATGTCTAGGATTGTGAGAAAAGAAATCCTACAAAAATACATAAGTATGGGCCAAAAATCATATCTGAAAAACTGATTTTCATAATTCTCGATAGATACCTCGATAGATAGCTATTTGTGAAGACCTTGATAGATAGGTTATTTGTCGAGCAACTGTCGAGCTTTAATGAATCAACACTTCTTCACTTGTTTCTTGGATAGATATGCATGGCTTCAATACTAGACTTGAGCTCTTGTTTCTTGAACTACTAAACTCATCCTATATCTACCTAAATACAAATAAAGTGTGTTTTGTCAAAGGATTAGCCAATTATATACAATAGTGACACTAGTCACATTAATATCTTCATTTGCAAGCATTTTATAATAAAATTAATAATTCTATATTTTATATTTTCCTTATAGCTTTTTTGGATGGATGGGGAGTAGAGTAGAGGGAGGGGAGTCAGTTAAATTACTTTGTCTGGATGGTTTTTAAGGGAGAAGGGGGAGGGATTTGGAGGGGTTTTAACTACTTCTAACTCCTCATTTTTAATTCTCCCAAATTGGAGAGATTTGGAGGGAGAGTAAGGTATAAAAATGCTTGACCAAATGAATTACCAAACTTATCCTTACCATATTAACAAAATTACAAATTATGTAAATGCTAATTATTCTCCTCCACCTTACTTAATTTTAAAAACATCCAAATAAGGTGGAGGATAACCATTGTTCTCTACTCTCCTCTTCTCATCTCTCCTCCTCTCTACTCTCCTCTCCCTCCAAACTTCCAAACATAGCATTAGTTGTCTCCCAACTTCATTCATTACTAAAATTCTCATATAACTCATGGGCGGCTAACATGCCACCCAACTGAAGGGATTTGTCCCTCAAGTTTTAAGTCTCTCTTTCCCCGCTATAATGATTTTCAAAAAATTAAAAAACAATATATGTTTTTGCAAATCATGCATCATTTTTTTTCCATTTTATTTTAATAAAGACCTTTCTTTTTCATCAAAAGTTGCATGGCACCATCTTCTTTTTCCTTTATTTTTAGCAGATCTATATTCATCATGTAAAACAATGCTATGTTTATAACAGTTAATTGACTATGAATAATGGGAGCAGCAAAATCAGATATTTAATTTTTGAAAACCATTTTGGAGGAATAAGTATGTTAATTAGACAAAGCATATTAGTATCAGAAAGAATAATCTATTGACCAGTACTAGCCCCATCATTATGCTCATCATCTTGTTCATTATCAGAATTATTGTTTGAGTTGTTTTGATCAAATTGTTTATCAATTTCCGGAAGTAATATTTCTTGTTTCAAACTAGTTTTATCAAATTTTATATCTTTTATTTCATTTCTAAAATATTATTATCAAAATAAACACTTACAGGAAAAAGTGGTAGAAATAAGTATTTCTAAGCAAGAAAGAAGAAAGATTACAAGAGTAGAAAGTTGAGAAAGTAAAGGAGAATATGAAAGCTAAAAATTAAGCTCTGATTACAAATGAAGAGAAACAATCCTTTTATAGGTAGAAACAAGCACTATTTGAATAGTGGGGAGTAGCAAGAATCATAGATGAATAGTAAACAATAAATTTGAATTTTTTATTATTCATTTCACCAGGGTAGATCCATCGAAAGTAGGGGGACTAATGTAAATGAATAGTCATGTCTGGTGGATTTAGCTAAGGTTTGATTCCATACTTCAACCCCATGATTGCAAGATTGCAACTGCTAGCACATACCGACAAAATTGCTGAAGTCATTACTATTATCACCAGACATGACACTATTCATCTACAGTATCCCCTTTCTTTCAGTGGATCTACCCTAGTTAAATGAATGTAAAAAAATTGAAATTTACTGTTCACTATTCATCTATGATTCTTGCTGCTCCCCGCTTTTCAAATAGTGCATATTTTCGCTCATAAAAGGCATGCTTCTCTTCATTTGTAGCTTTCATATTCCCTACGGATCCACAGAATGCTGATGATTTCCCGCATTGCTGAACCTATTGCTCAAACACTGCTAGATTTAGTGTGTGCTAGTTTTTAGGGGAAAATTTTGTATGAAAGATGCGTAAAATATATTTAAATAGAGAGTGTGCTACTTTTCAGGAAAAAAAATTTCCCTAGTAGCTTTTTTTTTTTTTTTGGAATTTCATTGAATTAAAATTTTAAATCTATTTTTATATTTTAAGAATAAGAATTTTCTAATTAGATTAAGGGTATTTTTGACATTTTATAAAGATATAACTAACTTTCTGAATCCTCTTAATATATATAACCTCATCATACACGCTCCGCACGTGTGATGAGACTCTTTTTTTTTTTTTTTTTTTTTTGAGTTTAATGTAATTTTTTAATTTGAATTTATTTATTGTTAATGAGATTACACAAGAAAGAATTTTTAAGAAACATAAAATTTATAATTTGAAATGAAGTAAACTATTGGATTTAGTGTGTGCTAGTATTTAGGAAATAATGTATCAAACATGCGTGAGATATATTTAAATAGAGAGTGCTAATTTTTAGGAAAAAAGTTTCTCTAGTAGTTTTTTTTTTAATTTTTTTGAATTACAATTTTAACCCCATTTTTTTTAATAATAAGGTTTATCTAATTAAATTAGGGATATTTTTGATATTCTTTGAAACCATAAGTAGCTTTCTGAATCCTCTTTATATATACTAGCCTCTGAGCACGAGCTCACGCGCGTGCTTAAAGGCTCTTCTATTTTTTGGGTAAGGGTTAATTTAGGGCATTTATTATAATTTGTGATTACTACATTTTTCAATCACAAAAAAAAAAAAAAAAAAAAAAACTAGGGGCGTGATGAGTATTATGTGTGGTGACATAATTTTTTTATCACACCCCTAGGTTTATTTTATGATTGGAAAGTTTAGTAATCCCAAATTATAATAAATACTCTAAATTAACCCTTACCCAAAAAATAGAAGAGCATCTGAGCACGCACTCACGCATGCTCAGAGGCTAGTATCTATTGTGTTTAGTTTTTTTGTTGATAACTATTTAGTTTTTTTTTTTTTTTTGGATATTTAGTTTAGTTTTTTTTTTTTAAATTAATACTAATGTTTTTGGATAAACAAAGGGTTTTTTTTAATAATAATATAGTAGTATTAGAAATTAAGGTTTTTTTTTAAGAAAAAAACAACGGAAACGTAGGTAGTTTAACTAATTTTTCTATAAAAAAAAAAAAACAATAAACGTATAGTTGCTTCGAAGAAGTGAGTTAGTGGAAGAGTGTTCCTATTTTGTAGGTAATGTTTTAGTGCAAGTTAGATATGTATTTTTACCAGACTATCCTTTAGTTTTGTCTCTACTTAAACCTAGGAGTGTAGGGGTATTTTGGAACAAAATAAAATTTGGTCCAAACAAGGAAAACCCCTTAAATAATAGTATTAGCCTCTGAGCAATTGCTCATGCCCGTGCTCAATGGCTCTTCTATTTTTTGGGTAAAATTTAATAAATTGCATCAATTATAATTTGGGATTACTACATTTTTCAATGGCAAAATACCTAGGGGTGTGATGAAAAAAATATTTCATCCACAAACATATAACACACATCACACTCCTAGGTATTTTTGTGATTGGAAAATGTAGTAATCTCAAATTATAATTGCTGCAATTTATTAAATTTTATCCAAACAATAGAAGAGCCACTGAGCACGGGCGTGAGCACGTGCTCAGAGGCTAGTATATCTTTAACAAAATATCACAATACCGAATATCACAAATAACTAACCACGAATTAATGAAATTAGTCAAAATTAAAGCTACTAAAAGTATCTAATAGGCTACCACTTTATTTGAAAACGCAAAGTAAAATACAAATTCTACAAACTCAATGGAAAAATTGTTAGGATTAGAGTCCTTAAATCCTATTTGTATGATGCTATGTATGGCATTATGTATGAATTCATGTATGGCTTAGTGTTGTAATTAATAAAGTTGTTTTATTATTATCTAAAATGATGGTAATATGAATATTCAGACATTATTATATAGTCTATGAGATGCATAGTATGTGATTTATGTGAAAAGTCGCAGAAAATATAAATCACAAGTTCTTCGTAAACTCAAAATTCTAATTCGTAGTTAGATATGAAATTAGGCATTTTATCTGCAAAGACTATAATATATCAACTAAGATGATTTGTTTGATCATGGAAGTGGAGATTTATAGTTGATATGTTTTAAGAGTTAAGGCATATTGAACTGAATCACTGTGAGATTTATTATTCTCCTAATGACTGTCAAATGAATAATAAATCTCACGACTTCTATTTACATGAACTCTTAATCTTGAGAGAATAATGGACCTGGTCATGAAATGTAAGTTGCTTTGATATATCAGGAGTGAGATCTAAAGTAATGGTCAAAACCTCAGTATGTTGGATAACCACATTTAGTGTTGATGAAACATATATTCTCAAGATAGAATTCATAGTCTGTTAACGGAGATATAAAATATTTCCTTGAGATAAGTTTAATGGGTTCGGTTATTCAGAGTGTTAGGCCTAACCACTTTAGTAAGGAATTACTGAAGTATATATTTATGAAATTGGATTTCATAAATATATGATGAATAACTTTAAAAAGAATTAAACCAGGTACTCAAGAATTAAGATGTAATAATCTACAAAGTGGCAGTCTACATTAACGGATTTGTATTACTACGAATATTTTATGAAGGGGTTGCGTGTACAATAAAGTTTTGGGATTAATTTATTAATAAGGCCTAGAGTGCAATTATATTTATATAGTGGTATTAAATATAATTAATGTTAACTTTGGACTTGTCAAGAGTTAACAGAAAGGCCCAAAGCCCATTGAAGTTAGTGTCTTATTTGTTCTCTTTTGGTCCCACTCCAAGCCACATACTAGAGCCCAATTGGAAAGGCCCAAAAGGCTAGCCCAATTATATAATCAGTTATAAAGAGAGAAACATACGGAATTTTGATATAACAAGTACATGAAACAGTTTATATGTGAGTGTTAGACACTTTCTAATTCTCTCTTAAACAAACACATATAACTGATTGTGAGACCATACTTCTTGGGCGTTAATGGAATTAAAGTGAAGATTAAAAATGTTTCCGAGTACTTCTAATCTTTGTTTTGAAATTTACCATACCAAGGTACACTCTCTTGTGCTTATATTCTGAAATTTACATAGCACAAGTTATCAATTGCGAATGAAATACATCCATTAATTTTTCGCTGCATATGTTTGTATATCAAACAAAAATGTATTTTTCTGTCAAAAATATCGTGTGATATAAAACGAGCCTCTATAAATTATTATATTTGTGCAATGAGGCTTTTTTTTTTTTTTTTTTTTGATTTCATGTCATAATTTTTCAGGGTAAATTTTTTAGTTACTTGTTTTTAGTCACATTCGAAACTTAAGCATTGGAAAATGGTTCATCCCAAGATTTTTTTAATAATAATTTGATAGTTACAATGATGGGAAAGAGGAGTTCAAAACCTTAGTAATAAGTTTGATATCAAATCATGAGAGACGCATTTCATCTATGACTTTGTTTTCTCTTTTAAAATAAATATTTTAGCTTCCTTTAGGGTACATGCTCAAATATAGTGTTTAGGGGTGTTATTAGAACTGCGGTCATATAAATCTTTCACATTTAATCTAATAAATTCTTTACAACGGGAAAGCCTTGCCATCAATGCTTTCAACAATACTACAAATATAACAACATCAACCCATCAAGGTGACATGTCGTGGATAATTCGGTGAAGCACAACCAAAACTACTCTTCTCAATCTACTTGGTTAACCTACAAATAAGTTAAATAGTGGGTCATTATTTGAAGGGAAAAACAAAAATTTACATAAGATAAAATATTTAAAACAGAAATATGGGAAGAAAAAACTAACCTACAATTGGTACAAAATTAAATTCACACAAATTAATTCAAAAAAATGATGTAAAATGAAAACTTATCTCGCATGTCACCTGAAATGTGACCAACATCACCCAATGCAATGGACTAAAGCATCATTTAGAATCAATAAATCATACATCAAAGTAAGTTAATTTTTTGCACATTGAAAAACATAAAAGTAAAGGTTGGGTTGATTTCCAACAAAATACAGTGAGCAATGAGATATGTAAAGCCTTATCTTTCAAACACTCAGATAGTCAGATTTATTACAAAATTTAAGTGAAAAGGTAATGACCAAATAGATCAATGGGAGGCAACAGCCGAAGTTAGTTTTTTTTTCATTAACGTCTAGACAATTTTTCATACCTTTGTATAATGCAGTCAACAAACAAAAGCAAAGATTAAATGCAAAAAGGTTTTACTTTTTAACTTTTCTAAGTTCTAATTAACCACAAAATACAAATATAATCCCAAAGATATTGAGAGTGAGAATTTTATCTTGTACAGGAACGAAAAAATAAAAAGAAAGAGAATATGTGAGAGAGAAAGAAAGAGATGTAATACTGGATGCAAATTGCTGTATTTGATCACAGATTTTCCACCAAACCTAATGAAATTACACCTTCATCACTGAAAACCACTGAAAGAGAATCAAATAAACACCAATTAACTTCATAGCAGAGGAGAAAGTGAATAATTAAATTTTTTTTTATTAAAAATGAGAGATATCAACCTAGATTGGAAATGTAAGCATCAGAATTTTATTTGTAGGTTGTTCCTTGTAGGGAAAGAGAAATAGATGTCCATTAACATTTTTTTTTTTTAAAAGAGAGAAAGAGATATAGATGTCCATTAAAAAAGAAAAAAATTGAAGAGAAATAGATCAATCCGTGGGGTTGGTGACTTTTTTATGGGATAAGTCTTTAATTTTTGGAAGATATCTATGAGTAGTTTTGGTTAATTTTAAATTTTAAATAAAGAATGGTGAGACATGTGATGATAATAGGGTGAAAAGGAGGAAATCAGATAAAAGTAGATTAGTGGGAGGGAAGAGAGGAAAATGGAATATTTTTATTTATTTTTTTATTATGAAAGAAAAACGGAAGTTTTGTTTTTGTAAGTGCGGTGGGAAGTTTTTTTTTTTTTTTTTTGGTTATTAGAAACAGGTGTGGGAAGTGTTTTTTTTTTTTCTTTTTTTTCTTTTTAGTGGAAAGTTAAAAAGGAGATTTTTGTGGTAGTTTTTTGTGTTTTTGAATAATGGCAAATGTGTTTTTTTTTTTTTTTTGATAAGTATGGCAGATGTGTTTTTACAAAGAAACCGTGTGTTTGTTTTAATTTTAATTTTTTTTAAATGGATAAAGAAATTTAATTAATTTTAATTTTAATTTTTTTATAAATGGATAAAGCAATTTAAAAACCATCCGAAGAGTGGTCCTGTTTTGTAGGCAGTGTTTTAGTGAGAGTTAAAGATGTATTTTTACCATGTTTTGCCCCCACTTACACCTAGGATGTAGGGGTATTTTGGAACAAAAAAAAAAATCCGGTCCAAACATGAGAAATCCCTTAAATAATAGTATAAATATATATGTGTGTGTGTGTGTGTGTGTGTGTGTGTGTGTGTGTGTGTGTGTGGTGGATGACCTTCAAAGAAGAAATTCAAATTCTCATTCTCACATTTCTTTAAAATTACATTATTAATCCGATTGATTTCCTACCTTTTCAAGTTACATTTTATAGTTGTAGATTGTTTTGCTCGATTTCCCATGAAACTGTCAAACACACGTTCGTTGAGACGATGTATCTGAACTTTACACTTTACAACCCATAAGCACTTGGAAACATGTAAATGATCATGAAATACGGAAAAGTGTATATAGTATGTTAATTGAATGTAAGCAACAAATTAGACTTAATTAGATAACACAATTTTTTGGTTTTCCAAAAGGTTTGCTAGGAGCTTCGATTTGTAAGAGAGCTATTGATCTTGACCTTTTTTGAAACATTTCGTTACGAAAGACCAAAAAAATTACTCCTATTATCTAAATAATTCCTCAATTTCATTTTCAATTATGGTGATACTTTAGTTATGATCAAATCTTGAAAAAAACAAAAGCAACAAAAAAACAATTGAAGCACACATTCAAACTTTGCTTTAAATAAATTGTTAGTGTATTCAACACTGCCCTTCTAAATTGGGTTAAGTAATGTGTTTGAGTTTGGTGAGAAAGTGTTATTAAGTGTGTATTTTAACAATTAGTTTGTTTATAAAAAATAAAATAAAATAAAAAAGCACTGCTCTTCTATTACCAAATGGCAATAAATAACCAAACTCACAAGATTCACTTAACAACAGCTATGTTGTTGTAACTTGTAAGTGGACTTAAGCCACTAATTAGACATGTTTTCCTGGAAAGTTAACAGAAATAGAGAGAGAAATGAAGAAAGAGATTTGGAAAAATATCTAAATTGTATTGAATATCTTAATCTAACCTCTAACTTTGTTTATATGCACACTAATTCCAGAACTAACAAACTAAATTTTGTTAGTTACATCACATGTGAACACAAGTGTACTGCACGTGTGAAAATATTTAATACACTAAACTACTTGTAGCATTACAGATTTTTGTCGTTTCACTAACACTTGTGTCATTTAACTCTTGACTTAATTTTCTAGACTTGCATATCTTCTGATTTTCTTGCTTCTGAACTTCTTTTCCTTTACTGCTCTGAATTTTGTAACTTTGACACTCCCCCTTAAGATAAGAACTAGAACTGTGTATGCCAATGATGCTCATCTTGGAAAGTAACGAGAATAGTTGTTAAGAACTAAGGGCTTTAGTAAACAGGTCTACTAGCTGAGAAAGAGTTGGTGTGAAACAATCTGATGGTGTTATCTATTGGGATAAGTGCCCTTAAATCCTATTGTAATATGCTATGTAGGATATTATGTATGACATTATATATTAAATGATGTATGACTTAATATTATGATTAATAAATTTGCTTTATTCTTATCTAAAATAATAGTAACATGAATATTTGGACATTATCATATAGTCCATGAGATGCATAGTATGTGATTTATGTGAAAAGTCACAGAAGATATAAATCACAAGTTCTTTGTAAACACAGAATTATAGTTCATAGTCGGTGATGAAATTGAGCATTTCATCTGCGAAGACTATAACATATTAACTATGATAATTTGTCTTGATCATGGAAGTGGTGACTTCTAGTTGATATGTTGATATGTTTTAAGAGTTAAGACATATTGAACTGGACCACTGTGAGATTTATTATTCTCCTAACGACTGTCAATTGAATAATAAATCTCATGACTTGTATTCACATGAACTCTTAATCCTGAGAGAATAATGGACCTGATCATGAAATGTAGGTTGCTTTGATATATCAGGAGTGAGATCTAAAGTAACGGTCAAAACCTCAGTATGTTGGACAGCCACATTTAGTGTTGATGGAACACATATTCTCAAGATAGAATTCATAGTCTCTTAACGGAGATATAAAATATTCCCTTGAGATAAGTTTAATGGGTTCAGTTATTCAGAGAGTTAGGCCTAACCACTTTAGTAAGACTAAAGTATATATTTATGAAATTAGATTTCACAAATATATGATGAATAACTTAAAAGGATTAAACCGGGTGTTCAAGGATTAAGATGTAGTAATTTACAAAGTGGCAGTCTATATTCATGACTTTGTATTACTACGAATATTTTATGAAGGGGTTGCATGTATAATAAAGTCTTGGGATATAATTTATTAATAAGGCCTAGAGTGCAATTATATTTATATAGTGGTATTAAATATAATTAATGGTAACTTTGGACTTGTCAAGAGTTGACAAAAAAACCCAAGGCCCATTGGAGCTAGTGTCTTATTTGTTCCCTTTTGGTCCCACTCCAAGCCACACACTAAAGCCCAATTGGGAAGGCCCAAAAGGCTAGTCCAATTAGATAATCAGTTATGTGGAGAGAAACATACAAAATTTTATATTAGAATGAAATGGTTTGTATGTTCATATAAGCGTAAGAAAGAAACTTCTTCATATGCTCTCTAGAACAAACACATAGAACTGATTGAGAGACCACACATCTTGGGCATCAAGTGAAATTGGAGTGAAGATTGAAAGTGTTCTCAAGAACTTCTTCTCTTTGGTTTTGAATTTCACCGCACCAAGGTACACTCTCTTATTCTTATATTCTGAAATTTACATAGTGCATGTTATCAATTGCAAATGAAGTAGATCCATTAATTTTCCGCTGCGTATGTTTTGTATGCGATACAAACATGTAATTTTCCTTCATTATCTTGCTCTCTACTCTGACCACATGACAATCTACGTCAATATGTTTAGTTCTGTCATCAAACACAGGATTCTCACCTATGTGCATTGCTGCCTGATTATCACAGAATAGCAACCTTGTTTATGAATGAGACACTTCCAAATCCATGAGTAAAGCCATCAACCAAACTACTTCACATACAGTGATTGCCATGGCCCTATATTTTGCTTCTGCAGATGACCTTGACACTATAGACTGTTTTTTGGACTTCCATGAGATTAAAGAATCTCCCAAGAAAATACAATAACCAGTAGTAGACCTTCTGGTATCAACACATGCTTCCCAATCTGCATCTGTGAATGCTTTCAAGTGTAAGTCTAATTTGGAAGATAAGAAAATCCCCTGACCTAGACACCCCTTTATGTATTGCAAGGCTTTATAGGCTGCATCTAGATGTGGTTTTTTGGGTTTATCCTTATATTGGCTAAGCTTATGAACTGTATATGTTATATCAGGTCTGGTAATGGTAAGATACAACAATCTTCCAACCAGTCTTCTATACACACTAGGATCAGACAGAAGCTCACCTTGGAACTTACTCAACTTCAAATTCTGCTCCACGGGAACCTTAAAAGGTTTGCAATTTATGAGTCCAGCATTTTGTAATACTTCCAAAGCATATTTCCTTTGACACAAGCTTGTCCCTTGATCTGATATGGCCACTTCTAAACCAAGAAAGAATTTCAGATTACCAAGGTCTTTTAGCTTGAACTGCTGATCTAAGAAAACGTTCAAATCATTAACTGCTTGAACATCATTGCTTGCTATAAGTATATTATCTACATAAACAAGTAATGCTATGAAAAAGCCTTTGTTACTTTGAATGAAAAGTGAATAGTCTGATTTGGACTATCTAAAGCCACACTAAAAAATGGTAGTAGAAAACTTAAATACCATTGTCTTGATGCTTGCTTAAGTCCATACAAGGACTTGTTGAGCTTGCACACCAACTCCCTTTTGCTATGAAACCCTTGAGGCAATTGCATATAGACATCTTTAGGAAGCTCCCTATGCAAGAAAGCATTATTGACATCTAATTATGTCAGATGCGAACCACTCACAGTAGAAATGGCAAGCAAAACTTTGATAGTAGCTATCTTAGGCACAGGAGAAAAAGTTTTCAAGAAATCCAACCCCTCTTGTTCGGTGAATTCCTTAGCCACTAATCTTGCTTTGTACCTCTCTATGGTTCCATCTAATTTGTGTTTAATTTTGTAAACCACTTGCACCCAATGGCCTTCTTATTGGGAGGCAAGGTAGTGAGAGTCTAGTATTGTTGGATTCTAAGCCTTTGATTGCAACGTCCATGGTCTCCTGTCATTTAAGATCCTGAACGGCCTCATAATAGAAATTTGTATAGGAAGGGGACGATTTTGAAGTGCCAAGATAAAGAGATAAAAAATAAGGAGTGCCTGTCTTGTTGTATTGAGTGGACTAAGCAAACTTGTCACAAGAAGCAGTATTGCACTTATAAGATTGAAAATAGGAAGTGGATTTAAACACCCTTTGTGATTTTCTTGTAGGAAGATGAAGAGTGAGCAAAGGAACAACGGGTGGTGAAGTAGAAGGTGGCAAGATAGAGTCAAGTTCTGCAAAATCATCAGTACCTATAGAATCAAGAGTAGCAGGAAGGCTAGTGTCCATTACAGATTCAATAGAGAGAGATAAGGAATTTGTAGTGTGATCAGAAGTGAAAGGCAAGTCAAAATCAAAAGAGATTGAAGGTGTTGTGATAGGGTGAAAAGGTGAGAAAAAGTAAGAGTAGAATAAGGTGACGTATGATTGGAAGAGATGAATGGAAAAGTGGTTTCATGAAATACAACATCTTTGGATATGAAAACCCTTTTGGTAATTAGATTGAGTAACTTGTAACTTTTGACACCAAAAGGGTACCTAATGAAAACACAAGGGTCAGACTTGGGAGCCAATTTAGACTTATTATGACTTAGAATAGAAGTGAAACAAAGGCAACCAAAGACTTTGAGATGAGAATAGGAAGGAACTAGATTGTAAAGTTTCTCAAAGGGAGTTTTGTTTTTCAGAATAGGAGTAGGGAGTCTATTAATGAGATACACAACAGTAAGAACACAGTAACCCCATAAATACAAGGGAATGTTGAACTAAAATCGAAGTGCCCTAGCTATACTCAAGATATGTTAATGTTTCCTCTCCACAACTTAATTTTGTTATGGAGTGGCAACACAAGAATGCTGATGAGTGATGCCATCTGCAACAAAGAAGTTTTTCATGAAAAATTCATGAGCATTGTCAGTCCTAAAAATTTTGATTCTCTTATTGAACTATGTGTAAATCATATTATAGAAAGATTGAAGAAAAGGTCTAGTTTCAGTTTTAGATTTCATCAAATTTAACCAAGTAGATCTAGTGGTATCATCTAAAATGGTAAGAAAGTACCTAAAACCTTCTTGAGTGGACTGAACAAAAGGCCCCCATACATCACATTGAATGAGATCAAATGCATTTTGAGCTAAATGGTTAAAAGAAGGAAAATAAAGTCTCTTTTGCTTGGCAATAGGACAAATAATACAATATTTATTACTGTGAAAATCATGTACATCTAGAATGACAGATTGTAAAGCTAACAACTTATTATCGTAAAGATGTCCTAGCCTAAGATGCCATAAAAATGGCTTAGAAACAACAAGAACATTGGAAACAAAATTAACAAGGGAAGTAAGAACAAATTGTAAGACTAAAGAAGAAGCATCAAGAATGGAATTTCAATATGATGAAGTCTGCAGCAAGTATAGATCACTGTGTAGTATACCCACTCCAATTGTTCTCCAACAAACAAGGTCCTAAATAAAACAGTAAGTAGAGAAAAAAACAAAACAACAAGAAAGTTGTGGTGGTCCTTTCCCAACAACCTTGGGCTTGTGGGCCTAGACCCCTAATTTACTTGTACTCTAATTTGGGCTTATACCACAGTGGGAGGTCCAAGAAATTGTTCTAAAGGTTACTGAGGGAGTTAAACTATTGTTCTTGGTCCTAAACTCCCTTAATCCTAGTTCAGCCGAGAGGATGGTTATATAGCTGAGCCCTTACCATGAAATCCGAACATGATTTTTTAATTCCCGAGTTATATTTTTCCTTACTACTCTTGTGTTTCACTTCCCAAAATTTTCCAATCCCCTACTCTTGACTCTCCTTTTCTATTTATAGCCTCCCTTTAGTGGGGTTGTCATGATAAGGGGATTTTCCCCATGTCAATGGGTCCATTTGCCCCATATCCTTGACTAGATAGGACCCACCACTTACTGCTAACATGATTTTCTAGTAACTTGTGCCTGCTATCGGTTATTGCTTTGTGTGCAGATTTCCCCAAGGCATTATCTTTGATTCATGGCAAAATCCTAAGGTATTTGCTCTAGATGTTCGGCTAGGTACATCTAAGCCCTGCATTTGATGTGTTCAGCCAAATGGGCTGCATGGGCTGAGACTATTCAAAGTATAGGCCTGCAGCTTGAGGATGGGCTGATATTCTTTTACGTACAATAACCCCCCACAATCCCATTTCCAGATCGTGGGAGTGGGATCGTGGTCACGTCCTCGGTGGATGGGGGCTCGTGCTTCATGTAACCGTTAATTTTTAGGGATGCCAAACATCAAGCAATAAATGCACCAAATTTAACAACCTGTCCCTCTTGCACATACTGAGCCAGCTGTCAAGATCAACGGTCAGGATTACCTGACCGTTTAGTTACCGAGGCGTGCGTGGTTCGAAGGGTGGGGTGGTTGGTAATTTTCCCGCCTAAAGCATTAATTACAATCCCTCTATAAATTGTGCCTGAGTTTCTCTGATTTACTTTCGAGTCCCAAGCCTTCCTTTTCCCGAGAGTGCTATCCTCTCGAGAGCGTTTCTTCCCTTTGTAAGTACTCTAACCTTTACCTTCTTCACTTCATAGCTTTTATAATGGGGTTAGTCCACCTAGTTAGCACCGATACTGCCGTAGAGGCCTTTAAGGCCAGATATAATATCCCCCAAGACGTACTCATCAAGTACTATTCGGAGGGGGATATAAAGGATGAGAGGGTGACGAGGGTGATTTTCATCCCTTTAATGGCAATCTTAAAGGGAGGAGTTAGGTTTCCATTAGACCCCTTATTGCTAGGAACCCTAAGGTTTTATGGTTTCAGCCATGACTAATGTCTGCCCAATTTTATACGGTGGTCGGCTACGTCAGAGGGCTGAAGTTAAGAATCAATTAGGTAAACGCATAAAGGCCATTCGATCTGATCGAGGTGGTGAATTCCTTCTTGGGGATTTCAAGGATTACTTGACTAAACATGGGATTATATCCCAGTTGACTGCACTTGGAACTCCATAACAAAATGATGTGGCAGAAAGAAAGAATAAGACTCTTCTAAATATGGTTAGATCCATGTTGAGTTATTCAACTCTACCAATTTCTTTTTGGGGATATGCCTTAAGTACTGCACTATACCTTCTGAATTTAGTACCTTCGAAGTCTGTTCCTAAAATACCTGTAGAGTTGTGGACTGGGCGTAAGCCTAGTATGAGACATCTCCATATTTAGGGTTGTCCAGCACATGTGTTGAAAGGAAAATCTGACAAGTTACAGTCTAAAACAGAAGTGGTACTCTTTGTAAGGTATCCAAGAGGAACTATTGAAGGTTTATTCTATAGTCATAAGGATAATAAAGTGTTTGTTAGCACAAATGCCAAATTCTTGGAAAATGACTATATGAATGATAATACTCCTAGAATTGGAGTTGTTTTGCCTGAAATGAATGAACCTGTAATAGAACAACCAATGCATGAAATTAAGGATAATGTGGATGTATTAGATACACCACTTACTCATGAGATGACTAGTACACAGGTGCCTCGTCGTAGTGGGCGAATTGTTCGGCCTCCTATAAGATTTATAGGTTTGGGAGAAACTTATGAAGCTATTCCAGAAGAAGTTGAATCAGATCGCTACACTTATGAAAAGGCAATGAAAGATATAGATGCACATCATTGGGTCCAAGCTAAGAAATCTAAATTAGATTCAATGTATTCCAATCATGTTTGGGATCTTGTAAAGGCACCTAACGGTATTAAACCTGTTGGTTGCAAATGGGTTTACAAGAGGAAGAGAGGGATAGATGGGTTTAATGGCAATCTTGAAGAAGAAATCTATATGATGCAACCGGAAGATTTCATAGCAAAGAACCAAGAGCATATGGTATGCAAGTTGAAAAGATCCATTTATGGACTTAAGCAAGCATCTAGGTCATGGAACATCAGATTTGATCAAGCAGTCAAATCATTTGGTTTTGAACAAAATCTTGATGAACCATGTATGTACAAAAGACATAGAGATAAAGTAGTAATGTTCCTAGTACTTTATGTTGATGATATTCTACTAATTGGAAATGATGTAGGGGTAATGTCATCGGTAAAGGTTTGGTTGTCAAGCCAATTTGAAATGAAGGACTTGGGTGAAGCTAATTTTATTCTAGGGATCAAGCTTTGGCAAGATCACAATAATAAGATGTTAGGTTTATCACAAACTGGGTATATAGATAAAGTTCTAGAAACGTTTAGCATGCAAAACTCCAAGAAAGGATTACTTCCTTTTAGACATGAAGTTCCTCTGTCTGATGACCAAAGGCCTAAGACTCTTAAGGAAGAAAATGTAATGAGACAAGTTCCTTATGCTTTTGCAGTTGGAAGTCTCATGTATGCCATGCTATGTACCAGACCAAATATCTGTTATTCAGTTTACGTGGTCAGCCGACATCAATCAAATCCAGGACTTAAACATTGGCAGGCTGTAAGGCATATTCTCAAGTATCTACGGAGAATGAGAGATTATATACTTGTTTATCATAGTAGGATTTGATTCCCATTGGTTATACAGATTCAGATTTTCAGTCAAATCTTGATTTCAGAAAGTCCACTTCAGGTTGTGTGTTCACCTTGGGAGGTGGAGCCATAAGTTGGAGGAGTGTTAAGAAAACTTGTATTGCGCACTCCCCTATGGAAGCTGAATATGTCGCTGCTTGTGAGGCAGCAAAGGAAGCTGTTTGGCTCAAGAAATTCATTTCTGATCTTGGTGTTGTGAAAATGGAGCAAGTTTCCATCATATTGTTTTGCGACAATAATGGACTGGTTGCACAATCCAAGGATCTAAGGAATCACAAGAAAGGAAAGCACATTGAGAGAAAGTATCACATCATTCGAGACTTTATTGCTTGAGGAGATGTAGTAGTAGCAAAGATTGATAGTGCAAGTAATCTAGCGGATCCCTTTACCAAAACCTTGCCCCAAAGGACTTTTGAGTCACATTTGGAGGGAATGGGAGTTAGATTAGTGCACAATAGTCTTTAGGGCAATTGGGAGATTGTTAGGATGTGTGCCCTTAAATTTTATTGTATGATACTATGTATGACATTATGTATGACTTAATGTTATAATTAATAAAGTTGTTTTATTATTATCTAAAATAATGATAACATGAATATTTGGATATTATCATGTAGTCCATGAGATGTGTAGTATGTGATTTATGTGAAAAGTCACAGAAGATATAAATCACAACTTCTTTGTAAACTCAAAATTATAGTTTGTAGTCGGTGATGAAATTGGGCATTTCATCTGCAAAGACTATAACATATCAACTAAGATGATTTATCTTGATCATGGAAGTGGAGACTTCTAGTTGGAATGTTGATATGTTTTAAAAGTTAAGACATATTAAACTGGACCGTTGTCAGATTTATTATTCTACTATCGATTGTCAAATGAATAATAAATCTCATGACTTCTATTTGCATGAATTCTTAATCCTAAGAGAATAATGGACCTGATCATGAGATGTAGGTTGCTTTGATATATCAGGAGTGAGATCTAAAGTCACGATCAAGACCTTAGTATGTTGGACAGCCACATTTAGTGTTGATGGAACATATATTCTCAAGATGGAATTCATAATCTCTTAATGGAGATATAAAATATTCCCTTGAGATAAGTTTAATGGGTTTGGTTATTCAAAGTGTTAGGCCTAACCACATTAGTAGGGAGTTACTAAAGTATATATTTATGAAATTGGATTTCATAAATATATGATGAATAACTTAAAGGATTAAACCAGGCGCTCAAGGATTAAGAAGTAGTAATCTTCAAAGTGGTAATCTACATTCATGACTTTGTATTACTATGAATATTTTATGAAGGGGTTGCATGTATAATAAAGTCTTAGGATATAATTTATTAATAAGGCCTAAAGTGCAA
Source organism: Lithocarpus polystachyus (assembly GCA_033629205.1). Lineage (NCBI taxonomy): Eukaryota > Viridiplantae > Streptophyta > Magnoliopsida > Fagales > Fagaceae > Lithocarpus > Lithocarpus polystachyus. Next base: position 48,625,487 of record CM066163.1, read on the forward strand.
TTATATTTATATAGTGGTATTAAATATAATTAATGGTAACTTTGAACTTATCAAGAGTTGACAAAAAAGCCCAAGGCCCATTGGAGCTAGTGTCTTACTACTCCCTTTTGGTCCCACTCCAAGCCACACACTAAAGCCCAATTGGAAAGGCCCAATAGGCCAGGCCAATTAGATAATCAGTTAGTTATAAAGGGAGAAACATACAGAATTTTTTTTTTAAGAAAGAAATACATCATTGTGAAATGGTGTGTATGTGTGAGTGAAGCCACTCAATTATTCTCCCTTAGAAATTGATTAAGAGACCACACTTCTTGGCGTAAAGTGGAATTGGAATAAAGATTAAAAGTATTCCCAAGTACTTCTAATTATTTGTTTTGAATTTCACCGTACCAAGGTACGCTATCTTGTACAGGGATCTGTCCAAAGTCCTATTGCATGAGGATCCACTAGTTAAAGAAGTTTGTTAGAAAGGGGAGACAACCCCAGTTTTATAGAGCTCTTGGAGGAGAAAGAGGCTCACACGACCAACACTGAGGTCATCTACCTTGTTAGGTTAAGATAGCTTGACCCTAGTTAATTAATTCAATTACCCAAGTTGATTAATTAGGTCAAATTACATGTAAATCATGGAGGCACCAACAAATCACAAATAAACTAAATGCAGCAGAAATTGAATTAACACAGCGATTTGTTGACAAATAGGAAAAGCCTTTTGCAAAGCAAAAATCCTATCAGGTAAATTTAAGATCGCCACTCCCAAGAATCCACTAATCAATAATCAAGCGGTTACAGGTATAAGGAATCTTACCACTACCTGTAGTCGAACCTTTTCGCCAATACCCAATTGGACTTGATCTCGTAGCAGCCTTCTTTCCTTTGTTAAATAGATCTCCAATCTGTGACTAACTCTTTTGCACAAACCCTAGTATGTGACTAACTCCAGCAACTTGAATGGTTGTTGTTTGCTGCAAAGTTCTTCACTACATAGATGATGAAGATTAGGAACACTTGGTTACAAAACCCTATGGCACACCAACGCAGTAGCTTCTCCTAGAGTTTATGATTTCTAGGTCTCTATATCCGTATGTGACGACTTCTAAAATATGCCTTATATATGACTAGGGTAGTGAGAAAAGAAACCTTAATCAAATAATACAGCATGGGCCAAATTTCAGATCTGAAAATTCTGAAATCGTAATTCTCGATAGATCGAGCTTGTGTCGAGCTTCTTCAACCTCAATAGCAATATCTATCGAGCTTCTATCAAGACTTAATGAATCAACTTTTCTTCACTTGTTTCTTGGATCGATCTTCATGACTTTAAATATACCGCTTGATATGTTTGAGAAACATACTTCTTGACACATTAAACCCAACTTAAATCTATCCAATTACTAGTAAAGTACCCAATTACGAGTAAACTGCGTTTTTTCAAAGGATTGGCCAATCACATAGAAAATATAATCCTAACAATCTCCCCCTTTGGCAATCCGTGACAAAGCCGCAAGCTTAGTTATAAGAGAAGTATAAAACAACAATCTACATAACTATTACATGTAGAATTACATAAGCCTAACTACTACAATAAACTATTGAAAAACTTTGCAAGAAGAGAGATCATGACATGAAAGACTTGCAACCTGTCTTAGCTTAAACACTTAAACAAGATCTATCCAGGCATCAAGTGTGAAATGTAGACAAGTTATATAAAAGAAGAAACATGTGCAAAAGAGAGAAAAGAAACAACATATGTGAGATAAAGGTGAAAAACATACATCATCATTATATATAAGAGAGAAATACAATGTATGTAAAAAGTGGTCACAAAACCAAGGTACATGTAATGAGAACTGTTAGGTTCTAAGGAATTAGGAACCAATGTTCTAGAACTTCATTTTGTAAGGTTGGCAAACCATGATCAAATCGGTTTTAGTCTTGTTTAGACTTGCTCAAAGTATGTGTTTTTAATGTAAAGTTGGAATCGAGTTACTGTGAAATTACTGTGCAAATCTGCCAGGCTCGATCGATCGAGAATTAGACTCGACCGATCGAAAGTCGTGCAGATTGTTTTTTCTACAGAATTTCCAACTCAGCCCAAGCATGTTTGACGTTTAGGGTTTTATGTTTTGCCCTAGTATAAAAGGGAAAACCCTAGCCACGCTTTGAGAGTTCTGAATGCGATGTGTGTGAAACTTTTTGTGAGATCTAGAGGTGTTTGCTTTCACATACACTTAGAGTTTCCAAACTTAAGATTGATTTCAAGAGCTTGGTGATCATTCAGTTGCTGATTCAAGAACTTAAAGATATATAAGCAGGAGTGCTTATGCTTGCTGTGGATTCAAGAAAGAAGTAGTCTGTGGACTCGGAGTTGTCACGTGGTCATGGTAGTAAGTTTCCTACTCGAGGTAGCAATAGGATGTTAGTGGTCTAGGTCGCTATTGTGTAAACTTCAATTCCTTCATAGTGAATTCTATTTTACCTTGAGGATAGCTAGGTCAAATCCTCCCCAGGTTTTTTACCGGTTTGGTTTTCTTGGGTTATCATATCGTGTGTTCTTTATTTTCCGTACTTTGCATGATATGATATATTTGTGTTAACCTATAACTGCTTAATTTACCTAAGTTAATCACTTGGCTAAATATCAAGGTTAATCTGTTTGGGTATAAGGGGTCTAAATTTCTTACAAGTGGTATCAGAGTAGGTAGCTTTTTTGTGTAGATCCTTTGATCTATAAGCTGATCCTTGACCCTGGTTGTCATGAAACACGGACACTTTCTTGTTATTCCACTTCATTTTGATTGGAATAATTATGCTTATTGGAAAGTAAGGATGAAAGCATTCCTGAAATCTATTGATGAGAGAGTCTGGAACTCTGTTGAATATGGATGGGAGAAGCCCACTACACCTGTGAGTGAGTGGCAAACTTCTCAAAAAGAGGCAACCACTTTTAATAGCAAAGCTATAAATGCTATTTTTAATGTTGTATCTATGGAGGAATTTAAGAGAATCTCTAATGTTGAGGTTGCTCATACTGCTTGGAATATCCTGCAGACTGTGCATGAAGGCACAAAGGCAGTTAAAATTAATAAGTTGCAACAATTAACTACTAGATTTGAAAGCATTAGAATTACTGATGATGAATCTTTTGATGAATTCTATGATTTGGGTGAAATATATGATCAACCTAAAATTGTTAGGAAGATTCTTAGATCTTGGACTGAGGATTTTAGACCCAAAGTGAACGCCATCACTGAAAGCAAGGATGTGGATTCCATCCCTGTTGATGACCTTGTAGGATCTCTTCAGTCCTTTGAGTTGGACCAACCTAAGACTAACAAATCCAAATCAATGACTCTGAAGTCTGTTGATGATGTTGATGCTGGTGGATTTGATGATGAGCTCCCTGCTACAGAGATTGCCTATCTTGCCAAGAACTTTAGAAATTTTCTTAGGAACAATAACAGAAGGACAAGAGGTATAAACACTGCTGAACTTAGAAATTTTAGGAGGAATGATCCCACTAAGGTTAATAACATTGAAAAACCTAAAGAGAAAGTAGGTCAACCTTCTAATAATTCTATGGGGCAACAATGTTTTGGATGTCAAGGATATGATCATGTGAAATCTGAATGTCCTACATACTTGAAGTCTAAGGGTAAGGCTATGGCTGTAACCCTTAGTAATGATGAAGTTTCTGACAATGAATCCGGCATTGATGAGGATGGAAACTTCATTGCTTTCACTGCTACTGCTGTAGTCAATGAAAGCGTGTCTATTGAATAGAACCCTTCTGATGGAGAGCTCTCTGAAGATGCAGATTTACAAGAAGCCTACAATAAACCTTAAATAAAATTGCATCTCTTTAACTTGATAAAAAAAATTTGCTTGTGAAACTGTTTGATGCTAATGAACTTTTGAATAATGTGAAGACTAAGAACATGCTTTTACTTCATAAAGTTAAAAATTTGGAACTTGAATTGTCTGTTGCTAGAGAACAAACTAATAGGTCTGCAAGCTCCAAACTAGATCACATGCTAAGTATTCAAAAGTCTCCCTCTGATAAAACTGGCTTAGGTTTTATGGAAAGCATCTTTGTGCATGAATCTCATTCCACAAACTTTGTTCCTTCTACTGAACTCTCTAAAAGTGAGGTTGTCAAACCCTCTGTGAGTGAAGATGTTAAATCTATAGAAGTTACACCTCCTAGGAAGATTAAGGTTAATCTTCAAGAGTCTAAATCTAAGGCTTCTAATTCTTCTAAGGGCAAATTGCTTGATAAACCTGTATGGGTTTGTCATTTTTGTGGAAAGTCTGGGCATATTCGTCCAAACTGTTTCAAGTTGTAAGCTGCTAAGCGATCTAATAAACTAAAAGTACCTGTGCCTCAAGCACAAGATCCTATGGTACTTATTGGTGAATTGGTAAAGGCGTTAAACCTTTATTCCAATCCTGGAGTTGTTCAGAATTCTAATGTGAATAATAACTCCAATGCTAGAGTTGCATCTAAAAGGTTTTGGATGCAAAAGGCTTGACCTAATTGAGTCTGTCAAACATGGTCCTTGTTCTTCATTGCTTTATCTCTTATGATCATTTTTTTTCTAGGATCTGCATTGCATAACATTCATGCATTTCATTCTATGATGTTTTTATTTATTTTTATTAAAAAAAAGGGGTAACAAGACTGTGTTTTGCAAAATGTGTTTTGCAGTATTTCTCTTGAATTTGATAACAAGGTTGATCAATTTATTTTTACATAACATATCTATGTACCTTGTTTAGCTTGGATGAGCTTATTTTATTGCACTTTACTAGTTTGAGCTTTTTAGTGCATGTTGTGTGGGAAGATGTTTATATTTTTTGATCACATGATCTTGATTTTGAAGTCACATGCCTTTGATTGTCGAACTTGAACTTTTAGAGAAAGGCATAAATAACCATCTCACCACTGTTTACTAGCCAATCATGAACACCTTAGTGCATATCATAAGATTTTGTGCTCGAGAAAGTGTAGCACATGCACAAAAAAGAACATAAGGTGTAGCCTCGGTTTAAATGCTAAAATTGGTGTGTACATTATTGGACTATAATAACTTCACAAATCAAATAGAACTAGTGTGTACATTATCCCGGCTACTTTAATAAGTTTCTAATCAATTGAAATTGGTGTGTATCTTATGAGGCAAATCAAGAAACTTATATGATTGCAAACTTTTATTCTAGGAGATGTGAGAGTCATATGATATAACTCTTTAGGTGACAGTCTCCTTCAAATTTATGTGATGAATCTTGTAGAAATTGTGATTGATTTCTATTCACATATCACTTCACATGTTTTCTCAAGTTTTTGCTAGTTGCACAGACTACATAAGTTACTCTTTGCTAAACTTTGTACATGTTATTGTGTGTTTTTGGTCTGACCAACCAAGTTTGATGTTTGAGAATTTGAGGAGAATTGAGTGAAAATCTTAATTTGGAAAACTGGGATCTAAACAAGTGTTTTTGAAAAGCATTTCATCTCAAACTCATGCATTTTATTCATAAAATTTAATGCTTTGAGGAGTTTTTGCACAAAAATTGCTTTGTTTTTCAAAAAATTGTTTTTTTCCAGAATTTCGATCGATCGAACCTGTTTTTCGACTGATCGAAATTGCGATTAAATCCTTTGGTCAGCTTCTGTCTGTTTCGATCGGTGCTCGATTGGTTTTGGATCAATCAAAGTATTTTCGACCAATCGAATCTAATTTTCGATCGATCGAAAATCGGGATGAGAGTTTTTGAAAAGTCTTTTTCTTCACGTGTTCTTCACTTTTCAAAAAAATTTCAAATAGTTTTTCCTCTCTCACTAACCAGTCAAGGCTCCAACAAGGATTTTTTGTCGTTTTCCTCCGAATCTTTTGCAAAGTTTCTCTCCTCTAGGGCCAGTAAGACTTTTATACCCTTCCTTTTGCATTTATTTTCACTTTTCATGCATTATATCATGCATTTTCTTTGGGATTTTCAGACCTATGCAAATTTGGGGTTTTTGATGATTCAAGCTTTTTCTTTGTGAATTGAACATTGGGTTTTTGTTGGGACACTATATACAAATGATCCATATGGTTTAATTTGATCAATTTGATGATTTGTGAGAAATTAAAAATTCTAGGGCTTGAAATTGCCGAATTTGGGGTTTTTGTTCAATTTGACGTAAATTGATGAAATTGGCTTGTTAGATTGACTTATTTGATCATTATATTGTGTTTTCTAATTTGTATAATGATCAATTTCTCAATTTGTTGGTTTTTATGAAATTGGGTTTATCTAATTTGAGGATTTTTGATATAAAATTCTTGCTCAAGCCAATTTTATGAATTTGGATCATAATTGAACTGTTTTCATTGCATTAGATCATACATCATTTAAATATTATGTTCATGCATCATATAGAATTGTTATGTCTATATTGTTTTTGTGCTAACTTGTAGTCTGCCCTTGGTTTCTCTTTTGTGGTTTTTTTCTTTCTTTCTGTGTCTCTCTGTCTGGTTTGTAGCATCATGCTTAGGAAAACTAGAGCTCATAGGACCTCTTCTTCTTCCCCTTCCTTTGATAGTGATAGGTTTCTGAGTGAGAAACATCAGGAGACCTATGAGACACTTAACCTTAGGAAGAACATTTGGGGTGAGCGTAAGGTTTTTCTAGATGAGTTAGATGATGAGGTTAGGTGTAACTTTGAGCGTCGGGGTTGGTTACCTTTGTTATACATAGATCACCCGCCTTCGGTTATCCTGATTAGAGAGTTCTACTCGAACCTCTCTATCCATGTCTATGATTCCAACACTTTAGTAAAGAGTTGGATACGAGGTGTAGAGTATCGCATTACTCCTTCAGTGGTGTTTGATGCTCTTAGGGTACCCGTGGTTTCTCATCCTATCTATCCTTATGATGAATTTCCTCCCCTTAACGACGTTATGTCATACATCACTGGGTCTTCTATCCAGTGGGGTTCTGATCCTCGGATCATGTCTGCTGAGCTTTCTGAGATCCACTATCTCTTCTTTAGGATTGCCTGTCATTCTTTGTGGCCTATCTCTCATCTACACACTATCCCTATTAAGCAATGTGTGTTTCTTTATGCTCTTGTCACTGATGCTCCTATCAGTTTTCCTCATCTTTTTCTTCATTCTTTAAACGAGGTGCATAGGAGTAGTTCTACTACTCATGATTTGTTCTTTCCTGTTTTTATTCATAGGATTCTTCTTCATTCAGGATTAGGTGATTTCCCTGCTTCTGATCATGTTCATATCAGCGTCCTAAGGTTGAGCCTTCCGGTGTCACTCCTCCTCCTTCCTCTTCTACAGGTGCTCCTACGGCAGAGACGTCTGTTGATCCGACTGCTGCTGTTCCTCCACCTTCACCTACGGATGATTCGGACATTCGTCAGATGTTGGACACTGTCATGACCATCCAAGCGGCTCATGGTTAGCTTTTGGTAGATATGCTTGATGAGATTCGAGCGTTGCAGGCAGGTTTGGAGAGTTTTCGATGTTCTCCTCCGTCACCTCCTTTTGGTGATGAGTGAGTGCCCTTTGGCAATTCGTCACAAAAAGGGGGAGTACATTAATGGAGATTGTACATTGTAGTAGAGGAGTTTTTTTCTTAGGGGGAGATTTTGTTTCTTGTTGTGATTCTGTGGAGCTGTGGAGCTTTTAGTTTGTATCTAGGTGCTTCATTATGTTTTTTTCCTTTTGGCTCATGATAGGGGGAGATATATGAGATATTTTTTTATATATGTTTCTTGTTTCACACTGTGCTACATTGCTTATTGATTTATATTTATGAGGTTATTCATGATATATGTCTTTATTTTGTGTTATGTGAAATCAAGAAGTTATTTTCTATGTTGTATTTTCCACACATGCGTTTATGTGTTTGTTAAGTGTTACAAGAATATACAGGTTGATTCAATCGTGCTACTGTCTACACTTGCAATAAATAGATAGTAGTTAGGTTGAATTTGTTTAGTTGGGCTATTGTTTTGTAATGGGCTGTTTTATTTTGTAAACTATGAGCATTTTGTTAAGTTTGTGTTTTGTCACGGATTGCCAAAGGGGGAGTTTGTTAGGTTCTAAGGAATTAGGAACTAATGTATTAGAACTTCATTTTGTAAGGTTGGCAAACCATGATCAAAACGGTTTTAGTCTTGTTTAGACTTGCTCAAAGTATGTGTTTTTTATGTAAAGTTGGAATCGAGTTACTGCAGAAATTACTGTGCAAATCTGCCAGGCTCGATCAATCGAGAATTAGACTCGACCGATTGAAAGCCGTGTAGATTGTTTTTTCTGCAGAATTTCCAACTCAGCCCAAGCCCGTTCGACGTGTAGGGTTTTATGTTTTGCCTTAAGTATAAAAGGGAAAACCCTAGCCATGTTTTGAGAGTTCTGAATGCGGTGTGTGTGAATCTTTTTGTGAGATCTAGAGGTGTTTGCCTTCACATACACTTAAGGTTTCCAAACTCAAGATTGATTTCAAGAGCTTGGTGATCATTCAGTTGCTGATTCAAGAACTTAAAGATATACAAGCAGGAGTGCTTGTGCTTGCTGTGAATTCAAGAAAGAAGTAGTCCGTGGACTTAGAGCTGTCACGTGGTCATGGTAGTAAGTTTCCTACTCGAGGTAGCAATAGGATGTTAGTGATCTAAGTTGCTATTGTGTAAACTTCAATTCTTTCATAGTGAATTCTATTTTACCTTGAGGATAGCTAGGTTAAATCCTCCCCGGGTTTTTTACCGATTTGGTTTTCTTGGGTTATCATATCGTGTGTTCTTTATTTTCCGTACTTTGCATGATATGATATATTTGTGTTAACCTAGAACTGCTTAATTTACCTAAGTTAATCACTTGGCTAAATATCTAGGTTAATCTATTTAGGTATAAGGGGTCTAAATTTCTTACAAGAACTATACAACAAAAGCCTCGTTAGATATCTCAAGAACACTAACCCCCTATCATTAGACTAGCTCTCCCCCTAACAACATGGCTACTCTCTCATAACCAAAACTACTCCCCCTTTTTGTCACAAGTGACAAAGGGTGAGTCATTGAGAATCAGTCATCTCATCATCACTAGCAGAGCTAGAAGCATCATTACTCTCTTCATCTCCACCATTAGAAGGCTCCTCGGTAGGCTCAGGTGAGGGAGAATGAGCAAAACCACCAAGACGAGACTGTTGGTGAGTGATGTGACCAATCCTAGTGTTCATCTGACACATCTCATCAAAAAGATGGTCAAGACTACTACCAAAATCAGCACACATGTGTTAAAGCTAATCCATGATGGCAGCAAGGGATACCTTTACTCTAGAAGAGGAAGATGGAGCAAATGAAGAAGAGGGTCTTGAATCATAGGTAGCGTCCTCAATAGCACAAAAGGCAGCCTTCTCTTGCTGAGTAGGAGTGGACTCCACATGAGGTTGTTTGGCCTTAGCTGTGCATCACTTCTCTGTATAGATCCCTAAATAATGGCACCCACGATAGGAAAGAGAGAGACAAAAGGAATAGTGACGTGTATGTCTGTGAGGATGCGTGTGATAGCTAAAGGAAAAATTAGTTTATCACGTGTGGCAGTGTCTTGATAGATATCTTTCATAGATACTCTCATGAGTGAAGGAAAGTCTAGAGAAACCCTCTAAGAGAGAGAAAAGAAAATGACCACGGGATTCAGTGATAATGTTATAGTGAGACCGTGGAGTGAGAACAAAGGTCATCACCATATTAAGGATCCTTGGACCCTTAGCAAAGTTAGTAGTGGTGAAATTTAGAAGATCACCCTACAACACGGCCCTTTCAAAGAAACGTGTGGCCAAATTGTCTCGAGAGATAGAACGAAGACAAGGATGAATAGGATAGTTCGGATGAGCTACCCTAGGAATGTATAGTACCTCAAAAATAAGCTCCGGAGTAACTATAATACATGTTCCTCTGAATACTATAGTAAACTAAGGAACAAAGGTATCGATAGCGTGTATGTTGGAGTAGAACTCCTATATAAACACGCTAGGGCACCTCGGGGGTTTCTCACATTGAGATTCGCAACTCCCAAGAGCTACACGCATTGGGTAGAGGAGTGTCTAGAAAATTAGACAAAATGACAAGGCATTCCGAGTGAATCACCCTTTCACTGAGGTTCTCATCAAAATCCTTTTGGGATTTTAAGTTACGAGACTTATCTCGAATGGGAACAAAAGGAAGAGAAGAGGAAGATGAAGAACCATGACGAGATATCGGGTTCTTCGAAGGAATAGATTTCCTAGGTTCCATAACAGAGAGACTAGAGGGGAGAGTAACAAGAAAGAAACACAGCAGAAGAGATGCTTAGGAATGGAAAAAGAAAAGAAGAACGATGCCTAGAAATGCATGAACATGTCATGTGCAAAAAGAAACTGCATCATGAGCAAAACTCAATCCAAACTACAGCATTCACAAAATATAATCAGTCACACAGTCCTAGAATACATGAACATGTGAATAAAATGCTACAAAATGCAATGCATGATTATGTGAGATTAACTCAACAAAACCCAACCCAAAAGATTTATGAAAAGCACAAAATATCCCAAAAATTTCCCCAAAACCTAAAACCTAGGTCACAAAATGCATGAAGGATGAGAAAAAGAAGAGATTTATAACACATACCAGTGAATTGAAGCTTGGTATAGGCCAAATCCTTGAGGGGAAGAAGGATTTTGATGAAAGAATTTTGGATTAAGAGAGAAGAGAGATTGATTGAGATATTTGAGTTAGAGCAAAAACGGGTTGACCTTTGAGTATATATAGAAACAAGCATCTCAATTGATCGAGCATATATCGAGACGTATCGAGAACAAATTCTCGATAGATCAAGAGGTACCGAGAATCTGTCAATGGCTAAAAACTTCGATGGATCGAGAAAGGTGTAGAGCCTCTATCGAGCAAACAGAGAGTTCATAAATTTTGCTCGATGGATCGGGCTATCTATTGAGAGGTATTGAGAAAAACCATAAAAACTTCGATAGAAGAGGCTTGTGTCGAGAGGTATTGAGCTTCTATCGAGCTAGTATCAAGCAAACAGAAACATGGTTTTTCAAGGAGGGAAAAATCACATTTAATGAAAGCATACAAGATAGACACCAAATCAACCATCAAAGAGGCATGTTAAGCACTCAAACATAGCAACATCTATAGATGCAAAGCAATCCTTGATCTAGCAACACGCACTAAACAAGTCTAACCAATTTTAATTTCAAAAACAAGTTAAGACAATTTAGTAAGTTGATACTACCACATGTATTCCTTGTGATGGCTAAATCACATTGTACCTGTACAATAGTATCAAGAGTAGCAAAGACTATGCGTGTTGTGAGTGAAACTTTTGAAAGAAAGCATAAGTGTCTCATCATATAAAGATGATGACATAAGAGAATCAAATACATCCACGCACAATCATAACTATTTGATAGGGACCATCACCTTTGAGGTACCTCATATAACTCCCACATCTCCTAGAAACACGCTTGCAACCATATTTAAATGCATTTTAATTCTTTTTGCTTTTCATGCTCTTTGCATATTTTTATTTAAACCATATAATGGCATATCATGCATGAGCATAAAGGAGAGAGAAAAGAAATATCCACTTATGTAAGCCAACATCCTTTTCTTGCTGTGCAAGTGCTACATCATACCGAGCACGGTTTTTATAAATTGCACACGGATGTTTTATGATTGATGAGTTTTAATGGTGTTATTTTTTCCTTTCTCTTAGTATTTTTTAGTCTTTCCAGTCAAAAAGAGTGATAAAGATATGAACAATAAAAGATTAACCAAATCATACAAATCACATAACAAGCCGCAAAGCTCGCATTGCTTAGTTGTGCATGAAGATGCTCATCTACGCTACAAGAGATAGAAATTTGAAAAACTTTGTTTCAAAGACCATCCAAGGTACACAAGTACCAATATACACATACACACACTGTATTTGTAATTTTAAGATTTTTCCCATTTTTTTTATTGAAAGCAAAAAAAAAAAAAAAAAAAAAAAAAAAAAAGCAAACAAACACACAACTAAACATATTAAAAGGCAATAAAGACTAGACTAACTCAAAAACAACCAACCAAAGACATAAGAGATGCAAGAGTAGAGATGGAATCACTTGAAGGAGTTTTTTTTTTTTTTTTTTCTTCCAAACAGGAGACTTGGAGGGAGATGAACATTTCCTTTTCTGAGACCTTTGATAAGGAAAGAATGAAGAAGGATTAAATCCATGAAGTTCGTCAAGAACATCACAACCTTTAAGAATTCTCCAAAAGGAACCAAAGAGTTTTGAAGTTGATTTTGGCCTCCGAATGATAGCACACTATTGCTTTGTTGAGTGGCAAGCCATTTATAACAATTTGGACGTGTGTGTTCCAATGCTCCACATTAATGACAAAAATGAATTTTCATTGCTTGAGACTTCTTATTAGTGGAGCAATGAATGTTCTACTTAGTTTCTTTAACAACCTTAAGGGGTGTTCCCAGAATGGATTTACCCTCATCATGCTTAACCTTACTCACATTCTCAATTTTGGGCTTAATTATCTCAGGTTTAGTATTAGAAGCAGGAGAAACAAACACAACATTATTCAAAGCACTAAAGGAAGAACTACAAGAAGAGAGAGAGTGATCATACCCGAGACTAGTTTTATCGGATATAGCCTTTTGAAAATTCAGCATTTCATCCAGCTCAAGACCTGAAGTTCTTTCCAATTGAGCTCTCGCTTGAAACAGCTCAGCATCCAGTTTCTTGGTCTTCTCAGCCAGGAATTTTTTTTCAAACCTCAGTGCTCTAATAGTTTGATTTGCTTCATCAACCTTAGTGGAGAGTTCCTCTCGTTCCAACTCCACTTCACTCAGCTTCCTTGTGGCTAGCCTATAAACCTTTTCATGCTTCTCAGAGTTCTTATGCAGCTTTGAGTAGGCAGTATGGATATTATCTTTTTCACCCGTCTCTTCAAATTTGGACTCTATCGGATCTTCTTCCTTATCAACTAGTTCTTTGGACTCCGTGGATAAATCAACTGTAGCTGTGAATGCACTGACTATCCCTTCTTGATCACTATCATCTAAGTCTGCTTCTGGTTCAATATCACTCAAGGTGGTAGCGAGGGCTTTGCTCATTCCATTTGACTTGATATAGTTAGGAAATTCTTGCTTCATGTGTTCGTACCCTTGACACCCATAGCATTTTGGACCGGTTGGAATGTTGCTGCTTTGTCCACCTTCTTTGGAATCTGTCTTGAATTTATCTTGGGACTAAAATTGAGAAAACTCAAACTATTTGAGATCCTTGTCATTTGCCTTGACATTCGCATTCTTGATGAATTTCTTGAATTTTCTGGTAATGTAAGATTTTGAACTTTGAGTTCTCATCCTCAGATAACTCATCTTCTTCATCATTCTTGGCTATTAGAGCCATACTCTTGCTCTTGCTACCTACCAATTCTCACTAAACCTATTTCGTAGGTTTGTAGATTCCTAATTAACTTCGTTAAAGGAATAAAGTCAATGTCCTTTGATTCTTCAATGGCAGTGATCTTAGCATGGAACTGCTCTAGAAGAGATCTAAGGATCTTCCTCACGATTTTAGGTTTTAGGATCTTCTCACCTAAGTTGAAAGCAAAATTCACTATGTCTTTGAGCTTAGCATAGAATTAATCAAACACCTCATCATCATCCATCCTTATTTCTTCAAAGCTTGTGGTAAGCCTTTAGAGCTTTGAATCTTTCACAGCTTTGGTACCTTAATAGGTATTTTGAAGGATTGTCCATGCTTCATTTGCACTCTCAGTGTATGATATTTTCTTAAACTCGTTGTTAGTCACAGCATTGAACAAGGCATTCAACGCTCTGCTATTGAAATTTGAAGGTTTGATCTTGTCCCCATCCTAAAACATGGGCGGATCCATAGATTTGGTCCATCCAACCTTGACAGCCAACCAAACCTTTTCATCTAAAAAGTGCAAAAAATCTCTCATACATACTTTCCAGTATGCATAGTTAGTACCATCAAACAGAGGAAATATAATCAATGATTGTCCACGATCCAAAACAACAGGGGTCAATGGATCACACAGCAAAGATTAAAACCTAATCAGTGTGTCTGCTCTAATACTAGTTGTTGGGTTAAGATAGCTTAACCTTGGTTAATTAAATTAATTACCCAAGTTGATTAATTAAGTCAAATTACATGAAAATCGTGAAGGCACCAATAAATCACCAAATAAACTAAATATAGCAGAAATTAAATTGACACGGTGATTTGTTGACAAAGGGGGAAAACCTTTCGCAAGACGAAAACCCCGAGTGAATTTAACTTCACCACTCCCAAGAATCCACTAATCAATAATAAAGCGGTTACAAGTGTGAGAAATCTTACCACTACCTTGGCCTATCTCAAAATACCAACCTACAATTGAACCTTTGCTCCAATACCTAATTGGACTTGATCTTATAGTAGCCTTCTTTCCTTTGTTGCACAAATCTCCAATCTATGACTAACTCCTTTGCAGGGATCCCAGTACATGATTAACTCCAACAACTTGAATAATTACTGTTGGCTGCAAAGTTCTTCACTTCATAGACAATGAAGATCAAAAAGCACTTAATTACAAAACCCTATAGTGCACAAACGCAGTAGCTGTTGGGAAAAAATACATGTTCGTATCACATACAAAACATACACAGCGGAAAACTAACGGATCTACTTCATTCGCAATTGATAACATGCACTATGAAAGTTTCAGAATTTAAGAACAAGAAAGCGTACCTTGGTGCGGTGAAATTCAAAACCAAAGATTAGGAGTTCTTGGGAAGACTTTTAATCTTCACTCCAATTCCACTTAATGCCCAAGATGTGTGGTCTCTCAATCAGTTTCCAAGGAGAGAACAAGGAAGTGTCCAACACTCACATACAAATCATTTCATTCCTTGTGTAATCTTGATGAAAAACACTTATGAAAAGACTTATGAAATTCTGTATGTTTCTCTATTTATATACAACTGATTATCTAATTGGGCTAGCCTTTTGGGCCATTCCAATTGGGCTCTAGTGTGTGGCTTGGAGTGGGACCAAAAGGGAACAAATAAGACTCTAGCTCCAATGGGCCTTGGGCTTTTCTGTCAACTCTTGGCAAGTCCAAAGTTACCATTAACTATATTCAATACCACTATATGAATATAATTGCACTCTAGGCCTTATTAATAAATTATATCCTAAAACTTTATTATACATGCAACCCCTTCATTAAAATATTCGTAGTAATACAAAGTCATGAATATAAACTGTCACTTTGAAGATTACTACATCTTAATCCTTGAGTACCCGGTTTAATCCTTAATGTTATTCATCATATATTTATGAAATCCAATTCTATAAATATATACTTTAGTAACTCCTTACTAAAGTGGTTGGGCCCAACTCTCTGAATAACCAAACCCATTAAACTTATCTTAAGGGAATATTTTATGTCTCCGTTAAGAGATTATGAATTCCATCTTGAAAATATATGTTTCATCAACACTAAATGCGGCTGCCCAACATACTGAGGTTTTGACAGTAACTTATAGATCTCACTGCTGATATATCAAAGCAACCTACATCTTATGATCAAGTCCATTATTCTCTCAGGATTTAGAGTTGATGTAAATAGAAGTAGTAAGATTTATTATTCAATTGACAGTCGTTAGGAGAATAACAAATCTCACAGCGGTCAAGTTCAATATGTCTTAACTCTTAAAACATATCAACATACCAACTAGAAATCTTCCATTTCCATTATCAAGACAAATCATCTTAGTAGATATGTTATAGTCTTCACAGATGAAACGCTCAATTTCGTCACCAACTAGAACTACATTCTGAGTTTACAAAGAACTTGCAATTTATATCTTCTGTGACTAAATCACATAAATCGCATACTATGCATCTCATGGACTAAGATAATGTCCCATTAGTTCATTTATAGATAGTCTCATATAATTAAATAATTTAATTATTTATGACATGCCAATAAATTGGATTTTAGGGCATAAACCCCAACAGTAGCTTCTCTCAAAGTATATGAGTTCTAGATCTCTGTATCCGTGTGTGACAGCTTCTAAAATATGCCTTATATATGACTAGGGTAGTAAGAAAAGAAACCTTACTCAAATAATACAGCATGGGCCAACTTTCAGATCTAGAAATTCTCAAATCGTAATTCACGATAGATTAAGCTTATGTCGAGCTTCTTCATTTAAACTCGATAGCAGTATTTATCGAGACTTAACAAATCAGCTTTTCTTCACTTATTTCTTGGATCAATCTTTATGACTTTAAAGATACCATTTAATATGTATGAGCAACATACTTCTTGTTACATTAAACCCAACTTAGATCTACCCAATTACAAGTAAAGTGCATTTTGTCAAAGGATTAGACAATTACATTGTAAAGTTGTGATTTACAACTATGTTTTATGTTGCCTTTATTCCATGATAAAAAGTGTTGTAATTGCTTTAATTTTGTTCCTTGTATTTTGTGGGATGTTATTGTATTGGGTTTAGTATTAAGTTGGTGAAGACTCAAGATTAAAATGAAGTATTAAGTTTAGTATTAATTTTGTTATTGTTCCCTTTATCTTTGTCATTTAATTTCTGTTATGGATGTGATTTTATTTGACTTAGATTGTTTATCAATTCGGTTTTAAGCTTTTGTTCATTTTCCGCACGTTAATCGTTTGATATAAAGCTTGAATTGATAATTTGTAATTTGGGGGGTCTAAACGTTCATAGTGTTTTATACACTACTTGAACTTTCAATTGATATCAGAGCGGGTACACTTGTTTTGGTTTCATTACATAAGTGTGATCCTTGACCCCTTGTGTGTTTTGCCATGGATAGTGTTTTGTATGCTTCTATGGATGTTTGTGAGTGTGACATGCCATGTGTTTGTGAAAATGCCTCTATGAGTGTTAATCCTCATAATTTTGAT
Organism: Lithocarpus polystachyus; assembly: GCA_033629205.1. NCBI lineage: Eukaryota > Viridiplantae > Streptophyta > Magnoliopsida > Fagales > Fagaceae > Lithocarpus > Lithocarpus polystachyus. The sequence continues at coordinate 48,642,516 of CM066163.1, forward strand.
GACATGTTACTTGAATCTATGGGTGTTGTTGACAAACTCTTGAAGAAAGGAGCTAAGAAGTTTCAAAAGAATCTCAGCAAGTTCATTTGTGAAAAGGATGATTTGATTGTTAAGCTCAATGAAGCCAACAAATTGGTTGAAAAATATAAGAAACTTGCTGAAATTTCTCTTGAAAAGCTAAAAGAGTTTGAATGTTTGAATATGGACTTGGATGCTAAACTTGTTTTGTCTAATAAACTTGTTGATGAGATAAAATGTGAAAATGAATCTCTTAAGATGCATGCTAAGTGTTTGATTGCTGAACCTATCGCTAAAAAGAATAAAAATATTTGTTGCAATCATGTTGTGGTACCCGATTTTGTGCCTAGTGTGTGTTCAACCTCAAAGGACAAATCGGTGTACATTCCTCCACATAAAAGAAATCAAAAGGTGGAGAGAAAGGCTCTTAAGCCAAAGCCTCTGTTTAAGTCTCAATCTAAGGATTTGAATGGATCTAAATTTGTTCCAACTTGCCACCATTGTGGTGTGATCGGTCACATAAGACCTCAATGTTCCAAGTTGAAGAGAGAACAAAACCATGTTGCTAGATCCCTTCCCATATAGCCAGGTGGACCTAAACACATTGTTTGTCACCATTGTGGTGCCTTTGGTCATCTAAGACCTCAATGCTCTAAGTTTCATGCTCTTAAAAGAATCAAAATAAAAGAGAAACTTGAGCTTCTTGGAAGTTGTGCTAAAAAGGGTAAACCAGATTTGAGTGAAAATAGCATGTTGTTAAAGAAAGTGTTTAAAGCTTTTAACTCCTTGACTATGTACATCTCCGGTTCTCATTCTTCCAACCTTCGTCTCACTTCTCTTGAGACACTCATTCCAAACAATCACTCCGTTTGGATGCGGAAGGATTCCTATGGTTGAGCTTTTGCTCTTTTGGTCCTTGATCTAATTTTTTCGACCTTTGTTGGACCCTTCATGCATTAGATGCTTCAGTGTCATGCATTTGTGCATCATGCATCTCTTCATATGCATTGCTTTTGTTTTGATCTTACTTTTTGTTTTAGTTTTGTGTGAGTAAAAATCCGAAACCATATAAAAAGTGAAAATTTCAAAAAGTTTGATCGTATATGTTTGAACACATATCTCATATGAGTTTTGCCTTGTACCTTCTTACAAATGGCTTTATGCATTTATGAGCTTAGCTTGTTATTTTTACACTCATATCATTGTGGGAAAAATCTTGACATCTATGTGTGCTTGTTGTAAATCGATTTTCAAGCTTGTCATGAATGATTAGTCAATAGTCTTGATGGTTTTGATACATGCATAGACTTGTGCCTATATATCTTCCCACACATTTTATTTTTTTTACTTAAAGAGCTCAACCATTGTAAATCTCAAAATGAAAAGAGATAATGAGCTGTAAAAGCCTGTCGCACATATTAGTATTTGACTAGAAAAAAGGGAAAGCGACCTTTATAAAAATGTATGGTGCCCAAAAAGCCAAAGGCTTGTTCATCAAAGTGAAATATCAAAAATTTCTGGCATCGGTCTCAAAATGAGATATATTGAGTCAAAATGATCAAATGTTGAGTATTGTAATGAAGTAAAATGTAATGCTTCAAAAGTTATGTAATCATTTTCTTGTGAGAGGTCATATATGCATATTTCTATAATTGAGATAGACCACTTGTCTTAGCACTAGTTGTGTATGACTTGATTGAATTGATCATTGAAGCTTCACTCTAGACTAAGGACTATTCCACATTTGATCCACACACACAACACACATGTCTAATGTTCAATGAATGCCTTATTCATTTGTTCGATTGTACTTGTTTAAATGTGATGTGTGTGTGCTCAACTATATATGAATCAAGCCAAAAAGGTTTTTGAGTGATTTATATGTTTTCGAAAGTGATTTTATGCTTTTGTGTTTTTAATTTTTGTTTAAAATGCATTTTTGTGCTTTCCTTCAAAAACTGGTTCAAAGGCAGTTTTCGCGAGAATCTCGCGACTTAGAGCTTCTAGCGAAAACAAATTAAGGGAAATGAAATTTTTCTTTCAATTCACACAGAGACTATCGCGACTGTATCGCGACTAACAGTTTCTCGCGAAAGCTTGTGAGCTTAAGTGGCCCCTTTTTCGCGACTGTATCGCGAGTGTCTCGCTACTGCCTAACTCGCAAAAATCGCGTGTTCTCAGTTTTATAGCAGATGTGATAGTTTTTCAAACTCACCTCATTTCCCTAAAACTACTTGTCTTGAACCCATTTCAACCCAAATCAATTTTCACTCAACCCCCATCACTCTCAAGCCTATTTCCTGCATTTCCAACTTCAGGGTATGTTTTCTAAAGCATTTTCTTCATATTTTTCTGGGTTTATGCAGAATTTTTAGAGAAGGTTATAAAAATTGGGGATTTTTCGAAATTGGGTTGGAACTCTTGATTTTGTGAATTTTTTTTCAAAATTTTGTTTGGGCTGAGTCCCATTTGCTGTGTTTTACACCTGTGTTGGCCCCTTGTGGAAATCTATGCATGTATTGAGGCAGTTTTTACTATGTTCATGCATTTGTCATAGTTGTAGTGCATTGTTGCATGTGTAGTGTTTGACAGAATGTCCTAATGACACTCTTGTGTTGAATTGGACTCAACTGAGTTCCAATGCATGGGTTTTCTTATCATTGATCATCTGTAGCATGTTTTGGACATAGAGTATGTGTTTGTACACATTGTCTCTTTTTTGTGCCTCATTGCCATGCCATGCACACACTAGGCACATTCTAGGCATCATTTAGGCACACCCATTGCATCACCTGCTGCATTCACATGCATCAAGACATGCACAGCCTAGGCACACACATGCTTAGTCACTTAATTCATGCATTGTGCTTATGATTACATGTTTCAACACTCATAACATGTTGTTTTTGAGTCTGTTATGCTCTATTCTAAATTTTCTTACTTCTGTTTTGAACTAACATGAATCTAATCAAGCTTTATGTTCTGTTTTTCTGTTTCTATGCAATTTTTTTCTTGCGCTCTGTTTTGTGTGTCTATGAACAGATGTCTCCACTCAAGAAGTCAGCTGTAAAAGGAGGAAGTAGCAAAGGGAAAGATCACTCTGCTTCCAAGAAATCATCAAAGTATCCTCGCACAGATTTAAACAACTTCATCTCAGCTGATGCAGACATGGCTTACAATGACTTTTATAAACGAGCCACGATCATTATGGAACGAGTTGTGCAACTAAATACCCTTGCCAATACGTTTATTCCTGAAGTGTTTAAGGAAAGGACATGGACAAAGCTGCTGAACCTAAGTGGAGTTGTGTACTCGAAAATCATTAGGGAATTTTTCTCGAATGTTCGTGTGGATGGAGACCACATATATTGCTGGGTAAGACACAAAGAGTTTGTGATTACAAGAGACTCAATCCAGGAATTTCTTGAGGTTCGTCCTACTTCTCAGCCTATCAGTGTACAATACAATGATCAGTTAAAGTCTATTGAAGAAATGGTAATAGTTCTTGGTGGCACTCTTCAAAAGAAAAGGTCCATGAACACAATCCCATTTAATCCAGAGATGAGAACTCTAGCTTATGTGATGATCCACAACTTGTATCCGATCACCAATTTGACTACATTGTCTGGTCCAAGAACAATCTTCTTGTACGATCTCTTCACTCACAAGGAGATTGATATATGTAGACATATCTTCTACCTTTTGACAAAGAGCATTGAGAAGCGGAACTCCAGAACTGCTTTGCCATTTCCCACTCTTCTCATGGGTCTTATTGTAAAAGAAAAGCTCAAATTTCCTAGAGATCTCACCGTGGTACAACGAGACTATCCCATTGGTGCACACACAATGTCTCGAAGCTCAGCTCATATTCGAGGATCCAAAACCGAGGTGTCTCAAATACCAAGAGACCATGTTGAAGAAGAGGGAGGAGATACAGAGGAGGAGATTGACAGATTTACTTCTGCACCAGAGTCTTCAGCTCAGCCACCATTTTCAGTACTAGCAAGAGGACCAGACAGACTTGATCGCCTCCTAGCTAGAGTGGACCAGATGTTTGCCTTGCTTGACTCCCATGTACAGCACACAGCGGGCCAGTTTGCCCATATCCAGGGTCAGATCATAGCTCTATCCTCACAGATCGATGATTTGTCCATAGACCAGGGATCAGATTTAGAGTCCGACCAGTTCTAGCCTCTTTGGCTATTCCGGTCAAAAAGGGAGAGAAAATTTTGAGGGGGAGCTTGCACAGTTAAGGGGGAGCATAGCTTAGATTTTGGAAACATAGGTTCTTTGCTTTACGGTTTTGTGCTGTTTAGTTTACAGTTTATATAACTGCTGGTTTTATTTTTTACATTTCTTTCTTTTAAAGCTTTTAATTCTGTGATATTATCCTTCTGTTTAATATTCAATACTTGTGTTTATCCCAATGCTTTGTAGCATTTTTTTGTACTTTTAAGATATTGCTAATATGTCTTAAGTACCTCGCTCTTGTACCCTAGTAGCATTTTGTTTCCTAGATGCAAATACTTCATGTACTTTGCATTGGTTGAGTGTTGGACATGCAATTGATCCATGTGAATTGGTCTTTATTGCATCGCGTGTCCGGATGATCATTTGCTTTGCTAAATGTTCATTGTAGTTATTTTTTGACTGTTTTGGTGTATGATCAAGTTGCTCACATGTTTCACATCATGTTTACTTGATCGCATTTTACTTGCAACATTATACTTGTCCTTTTATCACTTGATTTACCTTGAGGGCCTATGTATTCTGTGCAAGTGTTTCGGGTTACAGGTATTTTGTTTCAAGTGCATCACAGCTTCTAGACTTAGTGTGAGTGAGTTTTTCCATTGTTCCCAAACTCACGTTTAAGTCTGGAGTCTGTTATAGGGTGTTTTGTCATGGAATAGCCAAAGGGGGAGATTGTAAAGTTGTGATTTACAACTATGTTTTATGTTGGCTTTATTCCATGAAAAAAAGTGTTGTAATTGCTTTAATTTTGTTCCTTGAATTTTGTGGGATGTTATTGTATTGGGTTTAGCATTAAGTTGGTGAAGACTCAAGATTAAAATGAAGAATCAATGGATTTCGCGAGAAGTTCGCGAGAACCTAACCCGCGAAAGAGCCATGTGAGAAACACGTGCTAGAAGCTGAAGAGTCATGCCAGGCTGTCGTTTTCGCGAGTATATCACGGGTAAGGCCTTCCCGTGAGATAGTCGCGAAACATTCTGCCTGGAGAATTTTTTTAGTGTGACGTGCTACCCTTCACCCATACTATATGTACCCTTATTACCCACAAATAAAGGAGAGGCCATTCAGAGAGAAAAACCCTAGATTGGTTTTCTACAACACACACGCCCATCCTTTTGAGAGAGAGCTACTAATCTTTAGTGAGAAATCTTTGTAGCCTCTTCTTGTTCGCTCTCCCATTGTCATACCTTGAGAGGAGATTTGTACCCAAATAGAACCCATACCTATTGAAAGTGTAGAGAGTGTTTTGGAGCTTGGGAAGCTTTGTGGATTTGCCAAAAGAAGCCAGTGAGGCTTGGTGGATGCTATGGGTGAGAGCGGGATCCGGGAAGCTAAAGAAGAAATAGGTTCAGTGTAACCTCGTTGGAGCAAGAAGCTTGGAGGGCTTAGGTACACTGGGTAGATTAGGCTTGGAGGGTCTATTGTTGTCCTTGTATCCCAACTTTATTCTTTAGTGGATCATTTGACAGCTTGAAGGGCGGCGGAAAGGCTTTTCGCCGAGATCTTCGGTTTCCTCTTCGATAACACATCGAGTGTTGTCCTTGTGTTTGCATCTCTCTTCCCTTTATCTTTGACATTTAATTTCTGTTATGGGTGTGATTTTATTTGACTTAGATTGTTTATCAATTCGGTTTTAAGCTTTTGTTCATTTTCCGCACGTTCATCGTTTGATATAAAGCTTGAATTGATAATTTGTAATTTGGGGGTCTAAACGTTCATAGTGTTTTATACGCTATTCGAACTTTCAATTGGTATCAGAGCGGGTACACTTGTTTTGGTTTCATTACCTAAATGTGATCCTTGACCCCTTGTGTGTTTTGCCATAGATAGTGTTTTGTATGCTTCTATGGATGTTTGTGAGTGTGACATGCCATGTGTTTGTGAAAATGCCTCTATGAGTGTTAATCCACATAATTGTGATGACATGTTACTTGAATCTATGGGTGTTGTTGACAAACTCTTGAAGAAAAGAGCTAAGAAGTTTCAAAAGAATCTCAGCAAGTTCATTTGTGAAAAGGATGATTTGATTGTTAAGCTCAATGAATCCAACAAATTGGTTGAAAAATATAAGAAACTTGCTGAAATTTCTCTTGAAAAGCTAAAAGAGTTTGAATGTTTGAATATGGACTTGGATGCTAAACTTGTTTTGTTTAACAAACTTGTTGATAAGCTAAAATGTGAAAATGAATCTCTTAAGATGCATGCCAAGTGTTTGATTGCTGAACCTATTGCTTAAAAGAATGAAAATATTTGCTGCAATCATGTTGTGGCACCCGATTTTGTGCCTAGTGTGTGTTCAACCTCAAAGGAAAAATCGGTGTACATTCCTCCACATAAAAGAAATCAAAAGGTGGAGAGAAAGGCTCTTAAGCCAAAGCCTCTGTTTAAGTCTCAATCTAAGGATTTGAATGGATCTAAATTTGTTCCAACTTGCCACCATTGTGGTGTGATCGGTCACATAAGACCTCAATGTTCCAAGTTGAAGAGAGAACAAAACCATGTTGCTAGATCCCTTCCCATATAGCCAGGTGGACCTAAACACATTGTTTGTCACCATTGTGGTGCCTTTGGTCATCTAAGACCTCAATGCTCTAAGTTTCATGCTCTTAAAAGAATCAAAATAAAAGAGAAACTTGAGCTTCTTGGAAGTTGTGCTAAAAAGGGTAAACCAGATTTGAGTGAAAATAGCATGTTGTTAAAGAAAGTGTTTAAAGCTTTTAACTCCTTGACTATGTACATCTCCGGTTCTCATTCTTCCAACCTTCGTCTCACTTCTCTTGAGACAGTCATTCCAAACAATCACTCCGTTTGGATGCGGAAGGATTCCTATGGTTGAGCTTTTGCTCTTTTGGTCCTTGATCTAATTCTTTCGATTTTTGTTGGATCCTTCATGCATTAGATGCTTCAGTGTCATGCATTTGTGCATCATGCATCTCTTCATATGCATCGCTTTTGTTTTTATCTTACTTTTTGTTTTAGTTTTGTGTGAGTAAAAATTCGAAACCATATAAAAAGTGAAAATTTCAAAAAGTTTGATCGTATATGTTTGAGCACACATTTCATTGATCATTCCCCTCAGTCAAATCTATTCATAAACCAATAAAAAAGTGATCAGCAACGTTAAACTAGAAGGATTAAGGCCAGAAAAGGTCCTAAACAAACAAAAATGACATGCCTGCATACGTAGGCTGTAACCCACAATGCAAGCCGAGAGCCACTTTGGTCATTTTATTTCCAAAATTATATTTTTGCTTATTTAAAAGGTTATATTTTCCATTTTAACACTCCTCAAGTCAATTTGGTATTTGATTGGGCTCTAAACTGGCCTTGGGCCTTAGTGTTCGGGTATCATCAGCGAACGGGGGCCCAAGTCATTAAAAGTACAAAATGCGGTGTCTACAGATGCCCATTTTTTTATTTGTGAGCTTCGCTAATGGAATCAAAAAAAATAAGAGACAAAACATTTTATTTCGAAGTATGGCTTGGACCCAACCCACGCACATGACACACATCATGCATAAATGGGGCGGGGTGCAACTCTGAAGAGCCTCGTGGGATTCGTATGTTCGAAGTCCCACCTTTGTTGCTCGGGAAACGAGCAAAGATAGGTTCACTATCCTAGAACTTGTTTTACCACTTGCAAGCAAATGGCGAGTGACTCACTATCCTAGAGTCACTAAAAACGAAAAAAGAAAACAAATAAGGGTGCTCTGTGGTGTCCATCTTGTTGAGAAAAATTGGTTTATAACTCATACAAAACATACAGCGGAAACAACAAACATGGGTCTATTTCATTCATGATTGATAACATGCACTATGTAAATTTCAGAATTTAAGAACGAGATAGTGTACCTTAGTGCAGTGAAACTCAAAACAAAAGATTAGAAATACTTGGGAACACTTTTAATCTTCACTCCAATTCCACTTTACGCCCAAAAAGTGTGGTCTCTCAATCAGTTTCTAAGGGAGAATAATTGAGTGGCATCACTCGCACATACACACCACTTCACAATGATGTCTTTTTTTCTCTAATAAAAAATTATGTATGTTTCTCCCTTTATAACTAACTGATTATCTAATTGGGCTGGCCTATTGGGCCTTTCCAATTGGGCTTTATTGTGTGGCTTGGAGTAGGACCAAAAGGGACCAATAAGACACTAGCTCTAATGGGCCTTGGGCTTTTCTATCAACTCTTGACAAGCCCAAAGTTACCATTAATTATATTTAATACCACTATATAAACATAATTACACTCTAGGCCTTATTAATAAATTATATCTCGAGACTTTATTATACATGCAACCCCTTCATAAAATATCCGTAGTAATACAAAGTCATGAATGTAGACAGCCACTTTGTTAATTGCTACATCTTAATCCTTGAGTACCTGGTTTAATCCTTTTAAGTTATTCATCATATATTTATGAAATCCAATTCCATAAATATATACTTTAGTATATCCTTACTAAAGTGGTTAGGCCTAACACTCTGAATAATCAAACCCATTAAACTTATTTCAAGGGAATATTTTATATCTCCGTTAAGAGATTATGAATTTCATCTTGAGAATATATGTTCTGTTAGGTTCTAAGAATTAGGAACTAATGTATTAGAACTTCATTTGTAATGTTGGCAAACCATGATCAAAACAATGTTTAGTCTTGTGTAAGACTTGCTCAAAGTATGGCTCTTAATGTAAAGTTGGAATCGAGTTTTTTGCAGAATTCACTGTGCACTTTCTGCCTAACTCGATCGATCGAAAATTAGACTCGATCGATCGAAAGTCGTGCAGATTGTTTTTCTGCAGAATTTTCCAACTCAGCCCCAGTCCACTTAATGTATAGGGTTTTATGTTTTGCCCTAAGTATATAAGGCAAAACCCTAGCCACGTTTTTAGTGTTCTGTTTTCTCAGAGATCTGTTTTTTCAGAGTTCTGTTTTGCTGTGTTTGTGAATCTCATTATGAGATCTAGAGGTGTTTGCCTTCACATACACTTAGGGTTTCCAAACTCAAGACTCATGTCAAGAGCTTGGTAAATCAAACAGTTGCAGAATCAAAGATCTTAAAGAAATACAAGCAGGTGCGCTTGTGGATTGCTGAAGAATTCAAGAAAGAAGGAGTCCATAGATCTCGGAGCTGTCATGTGGTCGTGGTAGTAAGTTTCCTACACTTGGGTAGTAATAGGATGTTAGTGGTCTAAGTCTTATTGTGTAAACTTCGATTCTTTCATAGTGGATTCAGTTTTACCTTGAGGATAGCTAGGTTAAATCCTCCCCAGGTTTTTTACCGGTTTGGTTTTCCTAGGTCATCAGATCTTTGTGTTCTTTAATTTCCGCTGCTTTACTATTTTTGATTATTTGTGTTAACCTAGATTTAATTAAATTACCTAAGTTAATCACTTGGCTAATTCTCTAGGTTAATCTGTTTGGGTTTAAGGGGTCTAAACGAACTGACATGTTCCATCAACACTAAATGTGGCTGCCCAACATACTGAGGTTTTGATCATGACTTTAGATCTCACTCCTGATATATCAAAGCAACCTACACTTCATGATCAGGTCCATTATTCTCTCAAGATTAAGAGTTCATGCAAATAGGAGTCGTGAGATTTATTATTCATTTAACAGTCGTTAGGAGAATAATAAATCTCACAGCGATCCAGTTCAATATGTCTTAACTCTTAAAACATATCAACATATCAACATATCAACTAAAAGTCTCTACTTCCATGATCAAGACAAATCATCTTAGTTGATATGTTATAGTCTTTGTAGTTGAAATGTCCAATTTCTTCACTGACTACAAACTATAATTCTGAGTTTACAAAGAACTTGTGGTCTATATATTTCGTGACTAAATCACATAAATCACATACTATGCATCTCATAGACTATATGATAATGTCCAAAGATTCATGTTACCATTATTTTAGATAATAATAAAACAACTTTATTAATCATAACATTAAGTCATGCATAATGTCATACAATAGGATTTAAGGGCACATATCCTAACACATCTGAGGCTCTTGCCTCAAACTTCTCCGAGTGATTTGTTCCTCTTGTCTTCTTCACTTCTTTCTCTACCTTTTCTTGTGAGGCTCTTGCCTCGGGTTAACCTTAGTCTCTTTTTCTATTACTATCTCTACCATTTTCTATCGTGCCTACATGTTCAACTCCCGGAGGATATGTGCACGAGTAGCCTTGATTTGGATCAATTGGAGATGGTGAAAACGTGCTGAAGAGTAGATGTGCATAGGATGGAATCCTCTGCCTCTCATGGCTTGCTTGGGGATGAGAAACTCGCTGAGGAGTAGTATGGATGGAGTTGCTGAGGAGTAGTGTAGATATGTGATCCACTTGGGAAGAATCTTCTGCTTCCTTCATGGTTCACTAAGGACTTTAAGGAAGAATCTTTTGCTTCCTCACTGGGGATTGTTTAAATGTGCTTGGGCTCTGTTAGAATTTAGACCCCTGTAAAACTAGATTATTTAACTTAATTAATTAACCAAATGAATACTTAGGTTTATTATTTAGATCTAGGTTAAAACAATAACAATCATATCATGTAAAGTAGCGGAAAATATAAAGAACACAAAGATTTGATGACCCAGGAAAACTAAACTAGTAAAAAACCTGGGGAGGATTTAACCTAACTATCCTCAAGGTAAAACAGCAAATCCACTAGAAAGAATTGAAGTTTGTACAATAGAACTTAGACCACTAACATCCTATTGCTACCTCGAGTAGAAAACTTACTATCACAACCACGTGACAGCTCCGAGTCCACAGACTACTTCTTTCCTTGGCCTTTGCAAAACACAAACACCCATGTTTGTGACTTTGAGATCCCACTCAAAGGTTTAGCAACACAAACTCTCCTGTTTTTGACTCCAAGACCACCCTTAAAGGTTTAGATCATCAGTACCTTTGATAACTAGAGAAGGTAGCAAATTTAACAACACCGGATCTTGAGATTCTTCAAGCAATAACACCGATAGAAGATATGAGAGAGCTTTTTAGGAACAAAACCCTAAATACATAAGAGGCACACTCTTCTCTTTCTAAAAAGTCTTATAAAAACGTGCTTAGGGTTTCCTTTATATACTGGGAGAAGTAGATCTGAAACCTTAATCCTTAATGGGCTTGAACTGCTGTTTGGGCTTAATTAAAATTCTGCAAATACGACTTTCGATCAGTCGAGCCTGTTTCTCGATCGGTCAAACCAGACAGATTATGAAATCTTCTTCCTGAAGCTTGTATGTTCTTGTGTGTTCACGATTTGCCAATTGTTCTAAACTTTTAGAATCTAACAATCTTCCCCTTTGGCAATTCGTGACAAAACTTACATACTAAATGAGATGCTCAAATACAAGAACAACTCAATACAATTAAGTGCCCAATTACATCACAAATCCCAATCTAAGACTCCTAACCTAGAAGTTGCAAGAAGAGGCAGAAGGTCTTGATCAGAATGTACCTGTCTTTCCTAAAACACTCAACAAACACATCTTTGCATGTGTGGAAAGAAAGACATATAAACAATAATATGAAACAGAATATAAAAACAAAAGTAAATTCTAGCTCTCCCCCTAAGTTAGATACATCAAAAAGTTTTTATATTCTCTCCCTTTCAAAAACAATTTCAACTCCCCCTAAACAAAAAATTTTTATAAACCTTTTCCAAATTTCATTTATTTCTCCCCCTTTTTGTCACGTATTGACAAAGACAACTCAATTAGAAGGTAAAGAGAAAACATACGCAACAGAGAATAAGAGAAAATAGAGAATTAAGGGAATACAAAACAATTCAACTCTATAAAAAATAGAGACAACTCCCACTAGGAAGAGCAACAACTCCCCCTATGAACAACAAAGGTTAAAAAAAAAACTTTTCTCCCCCTATAAAAGTGGGAAAAACAAAACAAGTTTTGGAAAATACAGTTTTGGGGAAAATTTAGGAGGTGGGAATAAATAAAAACACACAAACCCAAACAAATTGAGTTGAGAATGCACATGAAGAAAAATATTCTCTCTTTTAATAAATACAAATTTGACACTATGTGACTCATAAACAGTTGCATGAGTAGAGAAAATATTTGCACATTGATTATCCATCATATCTCTTAAGAAAAATATTTTCTATAGTTCACACATCAAGAAAAATAGCATATACTAAAATGTACAAAGGACTCAAACATTAATCAATCAATTTTTTGTTGGGATTTATGCCCTAAAATCCAATTTATTGGCATGTCATAAATAATTAAATTGTTTAATTATATAAGACTATCTATAAATGAACTAATGGGACATTATCTTAGTCCATGAGATGCATCGTATGTGATTTATGTGATTTAGTCACAAAAGATATAAATCACAAGTTCTTTGTAAACTCAAAAGTTTAGTTCATAGTCGGTGATGAAATTGAGCGTTTCATCTGTGAAGACTATAACATATCAACTAAGATGATTTGTCTTGATCATGGAAATGGAGATTTCTAGTTGGTATGTTGATATGTTTTAAAAGTTAAGACATATTGAACTGGACCGCTGCGTGATTTATTATTCTCCTAACAACTATCAAATGAATAATAAATCTCACGACTTCTATATATATCAACTCTAAATCCTAAGAGAATAATGGACCTGATCATGAGATGTAAGTTGCTTTGATATATCAGGAGTGAGATCTATAAGTTACGGTCAAAATCTCAGTATGTTGGGCAGCCGCATTTAGTGTTACGGTCAAAATCTCAGTATAAATCTTTTTGTTCATATTATAATTAAGTCTAAATTCTTTGAATGACTCTGGCAGGGATTGAAGTATCATATCCACTTGGGATTCTCAATCAATGTCGGCACTTAAAACCTCTAGTGTATTTAGATAAGAGATCATTTTAAGTCAATGTTCTCTAACCGGAGTCCCTTGAGCCATCTTGGTATTTAGAAGAAGCCTCATAGTATCTTGCCAAGCAGAACGGCCTTGCTCACCAAACATCAACTTCAGACTAAAAAATATATCTGAAGCTAGTTCCACATCTTGCATTTGATACTGTAGAACATTTGAAATAGATACTAGGATATAACACTTAGTCATCTCATTAGATTTCTGCCAATGATCATATCACTGCTTCTACTCAGAAGGAGCATCTAATGCAAGAAAGTCTAGACATGGTTCACTAAGCACAAATTTGTGCTCTTCAGCAATAAGAACAATGTTTAAATTCCTTTTCCAGTCAACATAGTTAGGTCCAGTCAGCTTGTTTTGATTTAGAAAAGCAACAAGTGGGCTAAATGATGCCATGATTATAAATCTGAAAATAGAAAACATGAATATAATAAGTAAACTAGAAATTATCAATATAGCATATAAACATATAGTATGGAACCTTAATAAAATCATAATATAAAATATGCAACGAGAACCCAATCTCATGTCTATTATTCCTTGGTAGCAAGTATATTATAAACACTATGATTGATTGAGAATTATTCTCATTATTAGTGTTATCATGATAACTCTTATCAAACACTAATAACATGCCGTATTACCTTTAGTCTCTAAGTAATAATGACATAGCTCCTTTGAGAGATTAACATTACACTTAGTCTAGTGTACACCATTATCTAAAATCATGTATAGCCACATTTCATCTCTTGTTATAGTTTTTAAACTTGTAGTACCATGGAACAAAACACCCTCCTTTGGGATCGCAAGGCATATACGCCAAGATGAGGTGCTTGTCCACACTACTTTAAATGGGTAAGTTCAATCTTGTAGTACTATAAAGTAAACACCCTCCTTTGGGATCACAAGGCATATACGCCAACACAAGGTGCTTACCCCATACTACTATGAACCGATAATGGAGGCCGTAAGATCCAACCCTTGCATCTCTCTCTCACTAGATATTTTAAATTAAAGGTTTTTAATATCAAGAACCATAATAATGCTAGAAACCTTGAAAACATAATCCTAATCTAGTATTAACATAAACTGTTTGACTATAAATATATAAATCATATCATGCAAGACTAACAATAGTACACGTTTACCATTGAAGAATGAAAAAAAACATACAATCATACATGTATCTCCAGCCAAAAGTCAAACGCCACTTGATACAATATTATAACCAAGATAGATGTGGTTCCACAATATACATTTATATATGCCTATGGGTCCATGACAATTCAATGAATAAGAATTGATGTCGCCATATGCATCTACTCATATACGTTAATGGCATCAGCGACAGTTATTGAATGAAATTTAACAACTGTGCCTAATAGTCAACTATATCCATAATACAATTAACTATCAAGACACGACACCATTAAAAGTATGAATATAATAAGCTTTAATATTAACGATACACATTTGTGCTCATTGATAATTCATGAACTATTCTTACCAAAAAAAATTCATGAACTATGAAATCACGGCACCGTAACTAAGTAAACATCATGTGAAAATCTATAACTTAGACTCATATATTCACATGAATCCACATATATATTAATAATCAATATCAATGAAACAACGCTGAACATCATCATGCGAACGAATTCACTGAAGCAATATTAATATAATATAGAAAAAAAAAAAAAAAACAAAACAAAAAGTCAAACCGCTATTCTATTTATGCATAAAGAGCAATCAAACTCATAACAACGGTGTCAAGTGCATAAACTTTCTCATAATTATATACCCATCTTGACAATCTACGTTGATAAGAAACATAGTGATTCTTATCCACCGTGTTCAACTCTAATACAAAGATTAGAAACACATGGCACCAAGAAAACGGTTTTCTTTAGTTCTAAAACTCAATCACATGTTATACAAGCATGATATCATGAACCTAGCTCTGATACCAATTATTGGAAAAACTGGTTTTACATCTCATACAAAACACATAGCAGAGGCAACACAAGTATCTTGTCCATTCATGTAAGATAACAATGAATATCTAGAATTTTAAAAACAAAGAATAGAAAGGTGTATCTTAATGGAGTGAAATTCAAAACAAAAGAACTTCGAACTTGGGAAGATCTTCACTCTTCACCCCAATTCCACAAATGCCCAAGATGTGTGGTCTCTCAATCAGTTATATAAAAACTTGATCAAGAGAGAATATATAAATATATATATGAATAGCTTAAAGGATTAAACCGGGTACTCAAGGATCAAGAGGTAGTAATTTTCAAAGTGGCAGTTATATATTATGACTTTGTATTACTACGAATATATTCATGAAGGAGTTAATTGTTTAGATAATAAAGTCTTGGGATTTAATTTTATTAATAAAGCCTAGAGTGCAATTACATTTATATAGTGGTATTAAATATAATTAATGGTAACTTTGGGCTTGTCAAGAGTTGACAGATAAGCCCGAAACCCATTGGAGCTAGAGCTTTATTTGTCCCTTTGGTCCCGTTCCAAGCCACACACTAAAGCCCAATTGGGCTGGCCCAAAAAGCTAGCCTAATTAGATAATCAATTGTTTATTTAATGAGAATTATTAAATAAAGTAATTGCCTTTTGACAGTTTAAAAAAAACATACGTACGACAAAAGGAGAAATAGGACAATTTTCATATATATATATATATATATATATTCTCTCTTGAACAAGTGTGTATATAACTGATTGAGAGACCACACATCTTGGGCATCTATGGAATAGGGGTGAAGAGTGAAGGTCTTCCCAAATTCAAAGTTCTTTTGTTTTGAATTTCACTCCATCAAGGTACGCCTTTCTATTCCTTTTTTTTTTTTTTTTTTAATTCTAGATATTCCATGTTATCTTACATGAATGAACAAGATACTTGTGTTGCTTCTGCTGTGTGTTTTGTGTGAGTTGCAAAACCAGTTTTTCCAACAAATAATGGTGAGGAGGAAGACTCAGAGGTGACTCCTAGCTATCGGTCAAGGAAGAGGCGGCACCATTGATTACCTGCAGTTCAAGACACATATAGGCATACAACACACAACTTTTTTCTTCTTTTTTTTTTTTTTTTTCTTTTATGGTTTTTTATTCCCTTTAGTAGACATTTTGGATTAAGTTTGAGACAAAGGATTGTATTTAAGAACATCTTTTTACATTTATACTTTTGATTGGGAACTTAGCACTTAATTTACAAGATATATCATAAATTGTATGTTTCTATACAATTTTGCTTCTTTAATGCTTGCAATCTTGTGCTTGGAATATGTCTTGTGTCAGTTCGTTTAGACCCCTTAACCCAACAGATTAACCTAGAGAATTAGCCAAGTTATTAACTTAGGTAATTTAATTAAACTAGGTTAACACAAATAAATATAAAAACAATAAAGCAGCGGAAAATAAACAACACAAAGATATGATGACCCAGGAAACCACACCGGTAAAAACCTGGGGAGGATTTGACCTAGCTATCCTCAAGGTAAACTGAATCCACTATGAAAGAATTGAAGTTTACACAATAGACTTAGACCACTAACGTCATATTGCTACCTGCCTGTAGGAAACTTACTACCATGACCCCATGATAGCTCCGAGATCCACGGACTCCTTCTTTCCGGAATTCTTTAGCAAATCCACAAGCGCACCTGCTTGTATATCTTTGTGCTCTTTGATTCTGCAACTGTAACGATCTACACAACTCTCGACATAAATCTCAAGTTTGTAAACCCTAAGTGTATGTGAAGGTAAACACCTCTAGATCTCACAATGAGATTCACAAACACAGCAAAACAGAACTCTACAGAACTCTAAAAACGTGGCTAGGGTTTTCCCTTTTATACTTAGGGCAAACATAAAACCCTATACATTAAAACGGGCTTGGGCTGAGTTGGAAAATTCTGCAGAAAAACGTTCTGTGCGATTTTCGATCGATCGAGTCTAATTTTCGATCGATCGAGTCTCACAGAAAGTTACAAGTAATTCTGCATAAAAACTCGATTCCAACTTTACAATAAACCCCATACTTTGAGCAAGTCTAACACACGACTCAACATTGTTTTGATCATGGTTTGCCAACATACAAAATGAAGTTCTAAATACATTAGATCCTAGTCTTTAGAACCTAACATCTTGGATGATCCCTTAGGCTACAAAAACCCTTAGGAATGCCTTGGAGTGAAAAATTCTGCTCAAAACAGGGGAACATGGGCTTTTTCCAAATGCCATGCGTACGAGGGGATGGGCCTGCGTATGCTTTGACTTTCTGGTACATAGGGTTGACTTTGCGTACATGAGCTGCAAATCAAAAAAACCCTAACCGACTTACTTAAGTATAAAAGTAGCCGTTTGAGTCTAAAGCCTTCACCCACGCATTTCCAACCCATAGAACACTTTTTTGAGGTCTCCCAATGGCAAAAAACTCTCCTCTTGATGTTTACACTTGGATTAGGAAGCTTGGTCCCGTTTTCAAGGATTCCATTACTCCCTATGGTCTTTCTTGCATCTTCCCATATCACCAAATTAGGGTGGATGAGTCACTTTTTCGTGTTGCTGCTAACTATTAAGTCCCTTCTCGGTATGTATTCTGCTTCAACGGAATAGAACTATGCCCTACTATTGAGGAATTTGCTACTATCATGGGTGAACTAGAGATTGATGATCTCATCTTCCCTACCATGGGCGAGAACCTCCCCTCCTTACTGCAAGTCGTGTTGGGCATCCTTTCCACCACGGCAAATAGGTGGTGTTTTTATAGGAAGCTCAACCTTAAGTTGGTCTTTAAGTATTTTTCTGGTTTAACCATTCTTGAGGGTGAGAGGCCACGCTCGTACTTTCTTCATGCCTTTTGCTTGTGTGCTCTTGTAAGGTATTTCTTGGTTCAAAACTCGTATTGTGTAGACCTTTAGATGTGCATGATAGCTTATAAGCTAAAGAGAGATAATCTGGTGGGTTTGATCTTATCAAAGACCCTCAATGGCTTGGATGTCTTTCATAGGAAGGAAGCAAACTTCTTTGCGGGAAGTCCTCTTCTCCTTCAGATATAATCCCTCATTTTTGCCTAGGTTTTCAACCTAGCGGGATCTCTCTAATTTTGCATGGATTGCCTTCCAGTTTTCAACCCATCGAGGCACCTTATATTGTTTTTCATCATTATTTTTTTTCCTCAAACTCTCTCTCTTTTTTTCTTTTCTCTTTCTTTTTTTTCTTTTTTTTTTCTTTTTTTCTTTTTTTTTTCTTTTTATTCCGTCCTCTCTCTCCTTCTCCTTCTTTTTCCAGATATGGCTACAAGAGAGACTTTGGTTGCTTTAACCTCCCACTGTTCCTCTCAGCACCTACCTCCCTAGGCACCTTAGGGACCGCCGACTTCATTGAAATGACATGGGTTTTGAGGCATATATGGAGCTTATGGGTCGCCTCAAGGAAACCGACATTCAGTGGGTCATGGAATGGTGGCATATCTCAAGTGTGTAACTTTAGTTGGGCTTCGATGCTGCTATTACTACTTCACTTGTCATATCTCAAGGAATTTGGAGAGCGTCAAGGAGTTACTTTTTATGAGGGGGCCTACCACACTGCAGTGTTCACCAATAGGATCTTCGGCAGGATCAGTGAGGCTTGGCCACGTCACAGGGTGACGAAAGACAGTGTTCCTCTACATCTACCCCACTACAAGATACAAACAATGGTTGGAGGATGACATGAAGTGGATTCTGAAGGATGAGAAGGCTTACATGAAGACTAGCAAGAAAATAAGAAGGATTGAGTGACCACCTTGATATGCCCCATGTTTTACTTTTTTGCACTTTTAGGATTCTCAGGTTTTTGTTTTTGAATTTAATAAAGGTTGGAATGTTCCAAATCCCCTATGAAAACAATCTTATTATCTCTTAATTTGAGCAATAAGAGAATTTCCTTTTATTATCTTCATTTATTGTCATTAATATTCTTTTTCTTTTTCTTTTCTTTTTCCTTTTCCATGTAATTTTTGCCCATGACGTCCCTTTGGGAATTTTCGCCATGCCCATGGTCTTTTCCCTTAATTTTTGCCTAGACCTCCCTTGTGGGCTTTCAATCTAGCGAGGTTCTTTTGCCTTAATTTTTGCCTAGGTTGCCCCTTTGTGTTTTCAACCTAGCAGGCTTTTTTCTTCTTTTTTTTTCTTTTTAAATGTGGTACTTCCGAAGTCTATCCATGTTAATTGGGCAAAGCATCTCTTCCCCATCCAAATCTGTAATTCTTGTAGCACCTCCAGACATGATTTTCGTAATGATAAAAGGCCCAAACCACCTTGGCTTCATCTTCCCTCTTGGATTAAAAGTCTCATCTCTAAGCACCTTTAGGACCAAGTCTCCTTCCTTAAGGTTTCTTGGTTTCACTTTCTTGTTGATTGCTCTAACAATTCTATTTTGGTACCATTATGCATGATATTGTGCCCTAACCTTCTTCTCATCTATCAAAGTCAATTGTTCATATCTCGCTGTAGCCCAATCCTCTTCTAGGACCTTGGTTTCCACTAACACTCTCAAAGTTGTATCTCCACCTCAATGGGAAGCACCGCCTCACTACCATAAACCAAAGAGTAAGGTGTTGCCCTAGTCGAGCACGGATATAAGTTGCATATCCCTATAAGGCAAACAGAAGCTTCTCGGCCCAATCATTGTATGTCACTACTATCTTGGCTAGGATGTTCTTCACATTCTTATTAGCCGCTTCTATGGCCCCATTAGCTTGTGGTCGATATGATGAAGACTTGTGATGCTCAATGTTGTACAACTTCATGATCCTTCTTCGAACCTCCCCTTCAAAGTGGGAACCGTTATCATAAATGATCTCTTGGGGTACCCCAAACTGACATATGATGTTGTTTTCTAAGAATCGAGCCACATGCTTAGCCTTCAATACGGAGTAGGAGGCTCCCTCCACCCACTTGGTGAAATAGTCAATTGCCACCAAAATGCATTCACGCCCATTTGAAGCCTTGGGAGCTATCATTCCAATCACATCTATGCCCCAAACCGAGAATGACCATAAAAAAGTCATGCTATACAACTCACTAAGCAGTACATGATTCAAGTTGGCGTGTGTTTGACAATTATGAAAACTTTTTGTGTAGACCACATAATCAGTCTCCATCATATTCCAGTAGTGTCCTATCCTTTGGATTTTCTTGGCTAACATTCTTCCATTCATATAAGGACCACAGATCCCTTGATGCACTTCTTCCACTACTCTATCGGCTTCTTCCCTCTTCAAACAACAAAGGTGTATGCCATCATAGGATCTTCTTGTAACACCCCAAACCTAAATCAAGGATTTAGATGCATAACCTGACGTAGAAATAATCAACACTAATAAAATGGAACAGAGCGTAATTAAAACCTCAAATAAACTTCTTATTTCATCAACAGATTTCCTTAAATATCCATAAAAGCAAAACAACAATAATATTCTTGTATGTAAAATCCCCAAATAACATCTCTTTGACTAGTTCCAAAATAATAATCTCATTGTTCCTGAAACAATTTATTAAAACAACTCAGCAACTATCAAAGCTCCAAACGAAGTCGTCAATCTAAGGCTTCACTGATCTTCCACCAAAATACACTCCATGTCTCTAATCTGAAAGGATGGAAAAAGGGGTGAGCTAAAGGCTCAATAAGAGACTACAAACATGAGGATGTCTTCCAGAACAAAACGATAATATTTTTGACAAAATATAGTCCTCACAATACAATTACAATTAGTTTAAACTGTAATATAATTTATTCCATAAAGCTGTTAAAATAAAATATATCACTATAACGCTGTAAACATTAATACAATAATAACCACATTAATATGCCAATATGCACCAAATAGGTAGAAACACTTTATTATGAAAATAAACACTTTTTCACCTAAAAGAACAGTAGCAAATACACAGTAATTCAATATGAAAAATATTAGTCAAACATAGACAAAAGCTGCTAAACACTCGGTGGGTGATTTCCCATGGGAACAATAACACTAACCTCAAAGAGGCAACACTAGCTCCGAAGAGCAACAATAACACTGCACCACACCACACTAACACTACTTCGGCCGAAGACCAACACTTAACCCTGTGTTGGCAAAGGTTGCAGACTGTCTAGTTGACCATTTGAAATACTCTTGACATATACAGTTTCGCAATAATATACAATAAATAATACAGTTTGAGTATATATAAAGCACTAACAATAGTATAAGTCTTTGAAACTTCACTTTTGCAATTATGTGTATGTATGTATATAAATATATTTTTACCACAATTATATATATACATATATATATAAATATATACGTCTTGAGAGACGTCATGTGTTGAAGTCTACTTACCTCTAGTGGCTAAACCAAGCTTTACTTCAATTGCTCGAAACAACGTCAACTAGAACCTAAATAATAATTAAATAATTCAATAAGAGCAGGTTCTTTAATAATCACAACGTCCTCTTGATAAAACAATTCCTCAGCCACTAAGAAGATTTGGCAAAATAAAATCAACATGTCTTTCTAATATACCCCAAACCTATTCTAGATTAAGATAATAGTATAGCATTCCCTAAACTAACATCTAAAATACTCATATATTTAATTGTAACGCTGCCCAAAATTGCAATTCTATACAATTCGGCCAACCATGTGAACTAAACCATCAAATGCACTAATAATTGTAATATATATATATATATATATATTCGGCAAAACCAATTGAATCCGTTTGAAACTATATGATATAAGCACTGCTTGAAGGATCATATATTACTCTTGCATGTAATATATGCAAGTTCTTTATATGGTTTCCTTTGATTCAATCCGAATATATATAAAGAATGCAATCCAATCCGCAAAAGCAATATACATTAAAAGTCATGGTTTCAATAAAGACAATTTATGCATATATATATATATATTCAAGCCGCAACCCTAATCTATGATATATATATATGCCGCAACCCTAATCTAATATATATATATATATACACTCATCTTCACATGGCCGCCCCCTAATCTAATATATATATATACATTCTATATAATTCTTTCCTCTCTATATAGTTCTACCGCAACCCTAATTTATTATAATATTGTTATTTATTCGGCAAACCCATTTATACATTATTATCATTGAAATTCCAGCAAACACAATTGAAATTCCAGCAACCATCATTGAATTTCCAGCAAACTTAGTACTAACCCTAACACTAACATGTCAATGATGAAATCCCAGCAAAATAAAAGAAAAAAAGGCTTTCCTAGAATGATGCTTACCTCAAAACCAAGATGAAGTTGCTGGCTGCCCTGAAGTGCACAGCCTCCTATTCTTTTGTTTTTGAGAAACCCTAATTTTCTTTCATAATAAGCTGTTGCACTTGGGCTGAAAATTCAGAAGCCTATTTCAGGTTAAGGCTAATTTCACTTGGGCTGAAAATTTAGAAGCCCACTACAACTAAAATAAACTTCCAAGACCCACCTATATTCCCACTAAACTCATTAATATTATTTTTATTATTGTCATCATTATAAAAATCACAATATAAAATTAATTATCTCCTCCAAAATAATTAAGCAATTTATCATATCTACTCTCTAGAAGTAATTAAATTAAATTTAAATGAGACGGGTGTTACATTCTCCCCCTCTTATAAAATTTTCGTCCTCGAAAATTCAAAACATACCTCACTGCAGAAAAAGCTGGGGATATTTGGATTGCATTTCGTCTTTACGCTCCCACGAAGCTTCTTCCATGGAGTGATTCCTCCATAATACTTTGACCAAATGTATAGTCTTATTACGTAGCACTTGCTCTTTACGATCTAAAATCTGAATCGGGACTTCCTCGTAGGATAAGTTCTCTTTGACTTGAAGTGGCTCATAACTCAGGATATGAGAAGGATCAGGAACATACCTCCTCAACATGGATACATGAAAAACGTTATGTAACCTTGACAAGGTCGGTGGTAAAGCAAGCTGGTAAGCAACAGAACCAACTCTCTCCAAAACTTCAAAGGGCCCCACGTACCTAGGGCTTAACTTACCCTTCTTGCCAAACCTCATAACTCCTTTCATAGGTGACACTCGAATGAAAACCATGTCTCCAACTTCAAATTCCACTTCTCTTCTCCGTGGATCAGCATAACTTTTCTGTCTACTCTGAGCTGCACGCAACCTTTCCCGAATCACATCAATCTTTTCACTGGTCCTTTGAACAATCTCAGGACCCAAGATTCTCCTCTCTCCAACCTCATCCCAACAAACTGGGGATCTACACTTTCTCCCATACAAAGCCTCATAAGGTGCCATCTTAATACTGGAGTGATAACTATTGTTATAAGCAAACTCCACCAAAGTCAAATAGTCATTCCAACTACCCTTGAAATCCAAGACACAAGCTCTCAACATGTCTTCCAAAGTTTGGATAGTTCTCTCAGACTGTCCATCCGTTTGAGGGTGGCAAGCAGTACTAAAGTTCAACTTAGTACCCAAGGCTTTTTGCAAACTATCCCAAAACCCTGAAGTGAACCTCGAATCTCTATCAGATACAATAGAAGCTGGCACCCCATGCAATCTCACAATCTCATTTATATAAAGTTCAGCTAGTTTGTCAAGAGAGTAGTTCATTCTAATTGGAATGAAGTGGGCAGATTTAGTCAACCTATCCACCACCACCCAAATAGCATCATGATTCTTAGGTGATCTCGGTAATCCACACACAAAGTCCATGGTGATATTCTCCCACTTCCTCTCAGGAATAGGTAAA
This sequence comes from Lithocarpus polystachyus, assembly GCA_033629205.1. NCBI lineage: Eukaryota > Viridiplantae > Streptophyta > Magnoliopsida > Fagales > Fagaceae > Lithocarpus > Lithocarpus polystachyus. The sequence goes on from CM066163.1 coordinate 48,666,511, forward strand.
GGTTGTAACAACCCTGATGGCCTCTGATGCTCCACTTTGACTTGCTGGCAAATCAAGCATTGTTCCACAAATTAAGCAATTTCTCTTTTCATGTTAATCCACCAATAAACTTCTCGAAGGTCATGATACATCTTGGTACTACCCGGATGCATTGTATAAGGCGAACGATGTGCTTCCTCCAATATCTCTCTTTTAATCAATGAATCATTAGGCACACAAAGCCTATTACCAAACCTCAAAACACCATCATCAGAGATACTAAAATCAAATCTACTTCCACCACGTACTTGTTCCATGATCTTAAACAATTGAGGGTCACCACTCTGAGCAGCTTTGATCTTATCAATTAGGGTGGGTTGTACACTTAAACTTGCCAGGTAGGATTGGGAGTCTCCAGTCACTATGTCTACTCCAAGTTTCTGAAGATCAACAACAATATGCTTCTGAGTAGTTAATAAAGCAGCTGAGAAACTATATGACTTTCGACTAAGCGCATCAGCCACCACATTGGCTTTACCAGGATGGTAATTTATGGAACAATCATAGTCTTTAATCAATTCTAGCCATCTCCTTTGCCTCAAATTTAATTCTTTCTGAGTGTATATGTACTTCAAACTTTTATGGTCAGTGTATATTTCACATTTCTCACCATACAAGTAATGCCTCCAAATCTTCAATGCAAAAACCACTGCTGCGAGTTCCAAATCATGAGTTGGATAATTATGCTCATAATTCTTTAGTTGTCGAGAGGCATAAGCAACCACCTTCCCATGTTGCATCAGAACACAACCAAGACCCTTACGAGATGCATCACTATATATCACAAAACCACCTGAACCCGATGGAATAGTCAATACTGGTGCAGAAACCAACCGTTGCTTCAACTCCTGAAAACTTCTTTCACATTCCTCTGTCCAGTCAAACTTTGCATGTTTTCGAGTTAATCGAGTCAGAGGAGTTGCAATACTGGAAAATCCTTCCACAAATCTTCTATAATAACCTGCAAGGCCCAAAAAACTTCTTACCTCACTTACATTAGTAGGGGCAGCCCAATTAACTACAGCTTCAATCTTACTAGGATCCACTGTAATTCCATCTCTAGAGATCACATGACCTAAGAATACCACTTGATTCAACCAGAACTCACACTTCTTCAATTTAGCATACAACTTCTTGTCTCTTAAAATCTGCAACACCATTCTCAAGTGTTCCTCATGCTCTTCTTGGCTTTTGGAGTAAACCAAGATGTCATCAATGAAAACAATGACAAACCGATCCAAATACTCATGAAATACCCTATTCATCAAATCCATAAAAACAGCAGGAGCATTAGTTAGACCAAAAGGCATCACTAAGAACTCATAATGACCATACCTAGTTCGAAAAGCTGTCTTTGGTATGTCATCCTCCTTAACCCTCAACTGATGATAACCAGATCTCAAGTCAATTTTAGAGAAGACTTGAGCGCCCTGAAGCTGATCAAACAAATCATCAATTCGTGGCAAAGGGTATTTGTTTCTGATGGTTACCTTGTTCAACTCCCTATAGTCAATGCACAACCGCATACTACCATCCTTCTTCTTAACAAACAACACCGGAGCACCCCAAGGAGAAGCACTAGGCCGAATAAAGCCTTTATCAAGCAAGTCTTGCAATTGCTCCTTCAACTCATTGAGCTCTGTAGGGGCCATCCTATAAGGTGCTTTGGAAATTGGGCCAGTACCAGGTACTAGGTCAATAGTGAACTCAACCTCTCTGTCAGGGGGTAGTCCAGGTAAGTCCTCAGAGAACACATCTGGGAACTCTTTCACCACTGGGATGTCTTCAACTTTTAACTCTACTTTATCGCCCTTCAAAGCACAAACAAGGAACCCTTCACAGCCCTTCCTTAGCAATCGCCTTGCCTGCATCACTGAAACCAATACAGGTGGTTTCACCACACGATCTCCCTCGAAGAAGAATTCTGGCTCTCCAGGAATTCTAAATACTACCTTCTTCCCAAAACACTCTATGGAAGCATGAAAAGTAGATAACCAATCCATTCCTAGAATCACATCGAACTCAAACATGTCAAGCAACATAAGATCTGCTTTTAATTCCCTCCCAGAGACTAAAACATTACAAGACTTGTACACTTCATGGGAAATCATTTGTTGTCCAGAAGGTGTAGCAACACACAATACATAATTTAAACTCTCAGGTTCCATGTTTAGCCTTTGTGCAAGTCTACGTGAAATGAAAGAATGGGTTGAACCAGAATCAAATAACACTTGTGCATGCTGACTGGAAACAAGAAGTGTACCTGAAACCACTGATGGGGAGGCCTCGGCGTCCTGTTTAGTCAAAGCAAAAACTCGACCCTGAACCTTAGGTCTCTGTTGGCTCCCATTTGGATTGGTAGTTTGTTCAGCTCGCAAATCTGGACAATCCTTGATGAAGTGTCCAGTCTTGCCACATTTAAAACACGCCCTTGACTCCAAATAACATGTTCCACTATGAGCCTTTCCACATCTTGGACAAGTTTTGTATGCCTTCTTATTTGAATTAGGCACCCCTTGCTTCTTGAATGAGCTTCCACTAGACTTCCCCTTAAGAAAATGACTCTGGGTTGGCTTCCTCTCTTGATCATTGGCCCTTGAGGAACGATTGCAATTTCTCTCTGCTATTAGAGCTCGATCCACCACTTCTGCGTATGTTTCCAATTTGAACATGGAAACCGGTCCCTGAATTTCCTCCCTTAAACCTCTTTCAAAATGCCTGGCCTTCCTTGCTTCCGTGTCAACCATGTGTGGAGCAAAGCGGGATAACTCAGCAAATTTCCGCTCATACTCATACACTGATTGAGTACCTTGTGCTATGCGAATGAACTCAGCTTCCTTTTGCACCATCAAACTATCAGGAAAATACCTCTTACGAAAGAGCTCAACAAAATGCTGCCAAGTCATAACTTCTCTTCCCTGTGTCCTCTCCGTGGACTCCCACCATTCCAATGCATCACCTTTCAGTACAAAAACAGCAAGGATAACTCGTTGCTCATCACTAACTTCCATTGCTCTAAAGAGCCTTTCTATCTCCTTAAGCCAGTTGTCAGCCTCAATTGGATCCTTTGTACCCTTGAAAGCAGGAGGATCAAGCTTCCTAAACTTCTCCAAAGCACTAGTCGGATTGGTGGCTCCAACTTGATGTTGCACTATATTGGTTAAGCCCCCAATGGCTTCAATAATAGCCTGGAGATTAGTAGGTCCCCCAGCATTTGGTTGACTGTTCTCTGGGTTCCTCCTAGGTGGTGCCATCTCTCTAAGCAATACAATAAGATATCACAAATAAATATTTCAAATATTTCAGAGGGTTAAAACCAAACATATAGATAGTACAACAATCATTCCTACACACTCTAGAATAATAAACAAAACAAAACAAAATAAAATATAAAATCACTATGAAAGGTCGAATAATTCTAACACTAAAATTCCTTGTAATCACACTCTTGTTCCAAAATAGTCTTAAGATCAAACCTATAAGTCTACAGAATCATAAACCTATGCTCTGATACCATAACTGTAACACCCCAAACCTAAATCAAGGATTTAGATGCATAACCTGACGTAGAAATAATCAACACTAATAAAATGGAACAGAGCGTAATTAAAACCTCAAATAAACTTCTTATTTCATCAACAGATTTCCTTAAATATCCATAAAAGCAAAACAACAATAATATTCTTGTATGTAAAATCCCCAAATAACATCTCTTTGACTAGTTCCAAAATAATAATCTCATTGTTCCTGAAACAATTTATTAAAACAACTCAGCAACTATCAAAGCTCCAAACGAAGTCGTCAATCTAAGGCTTCACTGATCTTCCACCAAAATACACTCCATGTCTCTAATCTGAAAGGATGGAAAAAGGGGTGAGCTAAAGGCTCAATAAGAGACTACAAACATGAGGATGTCTTCCAGAACAAAACGATAATATTTTTGACAAAATATAGTCCTCACAATACAATTACAATTAGTTTAAACTGTAATATAATTTATTCCATAAAGCTGTTAAAATAAAATATATCACTATAACGCTGTAAACATTAATACAATAATAACCACATTAATATGCCAATATGCACCAAATAGGTAGAAACACTTTATTATGAAAATAAACACTTTTTCACCTAAAAGAACAGTAGCAAATACACAGTAATTCAATATGAAAAATATTAGTCAAACATAGACAAAAGCTGCTAAACACTCGGTGGGTGATTTCCCATGGGAACAATAACACTAACCTCAAAGAGGCAACACTAGCTCCGAAGAGCAACAATAACACTGCACCACACCACACTAACACTACTTCGGCCGAAGACCAACACTTAACCCTGTGTTGGCAAAGGTTGCAGACTGTCTAGTTGACCATTTGAAATACTCTTGACATATACAGTTTCGCAATAATATACAATAAATAATACAGTTTGAGTATATATAAAGCACTAACAATAGTATAAGTCTTTGAAACTTCACTTTTGCAATTATGTGTATGTATGTATATAAATATATTTTTACCACAATTATATATATACATATATATATAAATATATACGTCTTGAGAGACGTCATGTGTTGAAGTCTACTTACCTCTAGTGGCTAAACCAAGCTTTACTTCAATTGCTCGAAACAACGTCAACTAGAACCTAAATAATAATTAAATAATTCAATAAGAGCAGGTTCTTTAATAATCACAACGTCCTCTTGATAAAACAATTCCTCAGCCACTAAGAAGATTTGGCAAAATAAAATCAACATGTCTTTCTAATATACCCCAAACCTATTCTAGATTAAGATAATAGTATAGCATTCCCTAAACTAACATCTAAAATACTCATATATTTAATTGTAACGCTGCCCAAAATTGCAATTCTATACAATTCGGCCAACCATGTGAACTAAACCATCAAATGCACTAATAATTGTAATATATATATATATATATATATATTCGGCAAAACCAATTGAATCCGTTTGAAACTATATGATATAAGCACTGCTTGAAGGATCATATATTACTCTTGCATGTAATATATGCAAGTTCTTTATATGGTTTCCTTTGATTCAATCCGAATATATATAAAGAATGCAATCCAATCCGCAAAAGCAATATACATTAAAAGTCATGGTTTCAATAAAGACAATTTATGCATATATATATATATATATTCAAGCCGCAACCCTAATCTATGATATATATATATATGCCGCAACCCTAATCTAATATATATATATATACACTCATCTTCACATGGCCGCCCCCTAATCTAATATATATATATACATTCTATATAATTCTTTCCTCTCTATATAGTTCTACCGCAACCCTAATTTATTATAATATTGTTATTTATTCGGCAAACCCATTTATACATTATTATCATTGAAATTCCAGCAAACACAATTGAAATTCAAGCAACCATCATTGAATTTCCAGCAAACTTAGTACTAACCCTAACACTAACATGTCAATGATGAAATCCCAGCAAAATAAAAGAAAAAAAGGCTTTCCTAGAATGATGCTTACCTCAAAACCAAGATGAAGTTGCTGGCTGCCCTGAAGTGCACAGCCTCCTATTCTTTTGTTTTTGAGAAACCCTAATTTTCTTTCATAATAAGCTGTTGCACTTGGGCTGAAAATTCAGAAGCCTATTTCAGGTTAAGGCTAATTTCACTTGGGCTGAAAATTTAGAAGCCCACTACAACTAAAATAAACTTCCAAGACCCACCTATATTCCCACTAAACTCATTAATATTATTTTTATTATTGTCATCATTATAAAAATCACAATATAAAATTAATTATCTCCTCCAAAATAATTAAGCAATTTATCATATCTACTCTCTAGAAGTAATTAAATTAAATTTAAATGAGACGGGTGTTACACTTCTATAGAGTTTTCCCCCACATAGGATATATTAAGTTGCCATCATCCTAGTGGAACGACGTTCTCTCTTATCGGCACCATCTGGATATGCCCCTAGTTCCAAGAACTTCATGAAATCATAATACCACGGAACTTCCTCTTCCTTTATGGTCATTATTGAAGCTTCAGTTTTCCTTTTGTGCACTTCCTCATAACTTTGCTTAATCTTTAAGGGTTGTGTCCATAATCCCTTAGGTATTTCTACCATAGAGGCTAAAACAGGTAAGGCATCCACAAATTGATTTTGAGCTCTAGGGATGATTGTGTACTCAATCTTGTCAAAGGACTTAGTCAATTCCTCTAAGTATTATTGATAAGGCTTCAAATGTTCCTCCTTCATCTTCCATAACTTTTGCACTTGAGCTATAACCAAAGTCGAATCCCCAAAGACTTTGGCCTCCTTTACCCCCAATTCTCGAAGAGCTTCCATTCCGGCAATACATGCCTCATATTCAGCCATGTTATTTGTTACTTCAAAGTTCAATTGGATTGCTGAAGGTATGTGAGATCCCTCAGGAGTGATCAAGAGTATTCATATCCCATTCCCATATTTGTTTACAGCTCCATCAAAGTACATCTTCCATGCCCCTAACTCAACATTCAAAATGTCTTCATCTGGAAAGTTTTCTTTACTATCTTCTTCCTCTAGAGGATTCTCAGCACAAAAATCTGACACGACGCTTCCCATGATAGTTTTCCTAGCCACATACTTCCAATTGAATTCTGCTAACAAGATCAACCATCTTGACAATGTTCCACTCAAAGCAGGTTTCTCAAAGAGATACTTCTATGGGTCTATTCTTGCTACCACCCATATTTGGAAAGGTAAGACGATATGTCTCAATTTCTGTACGGCCCAAATAAGTGCAAAGCATGAATTTTCTATGGGAGTGTATCTATTCTCATAATCATAGAATCTCTTGCTCAAGTAATATATGGCCCTCTCATTCTTGTCATTGTCTTCTTATGCAAGCATACTTCCAACCGCATCCACTATGATAGAAAGGTATAGGAGCAAGGGTTTTCCACGTTGTGGAGGCACTAGGATAGGTGGGTGGAGGAGATACTCCTTGATAAGTTCAAAGGCTTTTTGACACTCATCATTCCATGTATCTGGTTCATTCTTCCTTAGGAGTCTGAAGATGGGCTCACAAATGGAAGTGAGCTTGACAATGAATCAACTAATGTATTGTAGTCGACCCAAGAAACCCCTAATCTCTTTCTCACTTTTGGGTGGAGGTGTATTTAATCATAGATGGGTCAACTTCTATCCCTCTATTGCTCACTAGGAAGCCTAGCAATTTTCCAGCGATTACTCCAAAGGTGCACTTTTATGGGTTCAATCTCAATCTATATTCTTTAATCCACTCGAAGAACTTTCTCAAGTTTATGGTGTGGCTACCTCTATCTTATACTATCATATCATCAACATACACAGCTACCTTATTATGCATCATATCATGTAGCAAGACCATAGCCATCCTTTGGTAGGTTGCCCCAGCATTCTTGAGGCCAAAAGGCATCACCGTGTAACAATAAATTCCCCATTCGGTAGTGACGGTGATTTATGTCATGTCCTTCGAAGTAATCTTGGTTTGGTTCTATCCCAAAAAGCCATCCATAAAATACATCAAGGCATTTCCTACCGTGTTATCCACTAAGACATCAATGTGAGCGAGGGGGCAGTCATCCTTAAGGCATGCCTTATTTAAGTCCCTAAAATCCACACACATCCTCACCTTCCCATCCTTCTTAGGCATAGGCATGACATTGGCTATCTATTCGACTTGGTGCACAGGTCTGATGACCCTACCTTTAATTACTTAATGACTTCCTCTTTGATTTTTAAGAGCCATTCGGTCCTCATTCTTCTCAAATTATGCTTGACAGGTACCATGTGATCATGAGTATCAATGTAATGTTGAGCTATCTTGGGGTCAATTCCAGGCATATCTTTATAGGACCATGCAAACACCTCTTGAAATTCCATGAGGAGTTCTTGAAGATCTTTTCTTTCTTTTTCATTTAGAGTTGAGAAAATTTTAATTAAGCTTGGATTCTCATCATTTCCCAAACTAATAGTTTCAAGAGTCAGTTCCACAGGTTCAATTTTCTTTTCCAATTATTTATTAATTTCATTTTCAAATTCATTTGAATCATTTAAGTACAGAATTTCAATGTTATGAGACACATCAAAGTAAGCCAAATCAGAATTCATCTTATTGAAAATATTGAAAAGTACATTGGACTTGCATTACAAAACTTTTTCCCCATGTTTTCAAAAAACCCAACCCAAGTACAATTATTAATGGGCCCCATAATAGGCACGATGAATTCCTTCTTCTTTCTTTCTCAAGGCTTATCATTCCTCCCCTTTTCTTTCTTCAGCCAGTCCTCCTTCTTCAAAGGTTCCTACACATGCATAGCTTCGGTCATGTCATACAGATCTTTTCCCTTATTGGGGAAGTTTCTCCTCGCCTCATCAAGGAACCAGTCACCTTTATCGCTCCAACGGCTAATCATTTCATCATCTCCTTCTTCTTCTTTTTTCATCACGAGATATTGGTCGTCGTTGGAAGAAGGGTCCATGTTTCATTCAAGCATAAAGCGAGCTGGGGTGACTTAGGTTGTCCCCACCTTCGAGGTTCATTCTGGCCAATCATGATCTTCCCACGATCCTGCATCTCCCGATTCAGAAAAGTCATTGACATGGGCCCTCTTGAAAGTCCATGGTCCTGGAGCACTCTTTAGTTGTGGCTTAAAGTTGGGTAGAAGTAGGTGGACCTTCCCTTCTGTCATCATGCACTCGATGTCCTTTTGGGTCAGCTGACTTTGTTCATACTAACCCTTGTCTTTTTCAACTTCTTCTTTTGCTATCTCGGAGAGGTGGCCTATTATCTTCTTAAGGACTTCAGCTTGTACCTCCACACACTTAAGCATCTTTTGCATGAGGACCTTCTCACTTGTAGCATCCATCTTTCCCTCTTAATAAGTCTTCCTTTTGGATGTTTTTTCTTCCATTGGACTTGGATCAAAGCGATGTCTAAAAAGAAGCCCAATTTCATGAAGTTCATGTCCCAATTAAAGGTTCCTTTTAAACTTTAGATGTCCTTAGAAAATTCTTAAGTTCATTTTAATGAAGGCCCAATTACAATGTCACCCATTTTCCTCTCATGGACCCTTGCCCCTTGTTTCATTGGGCTTTGGTCCATTTACAATAAAAACTCTCATCTTACTCTCATGGGCTTTCATTAGAATGTACGTAGGAATTTTTCAACCCTTTGTCTCAAACTTGGGCTCTCAATGTATTCATCACTTTTGGACTTTTCATTCTTTATTCATTTTCTCATCATTTTTTCTTGAAAGAGGCCCCTGGCAAAAATACATCGTAGCCTTCCTCTCAAAACCTATGAAATTCTCATCATTTTGGGCCTAGGCATGCAACAAAGAGACCCAAGATTAGGGAGTTTCATTTTTGGCTTTCAAGGATGTTGGATGCTAAATCCATAGCATATTTGTTTCCTTAGGCCCAAAGTCCTCTTTTTCAAAAGGGCTTATTCCACTTGGGCTTATGATAGCAATTAGGCTATTGTCTTATGAACCTTTCAAGTTAAATATACCTTTGGATTTAGGGACAAGCCTCTTATATGTGATAACTTCTTTTCTTTTATCCCTTAACATCTTAAGGTATACCACAACTTTAAGGTCATCCCTTTTATTTTCAATATCTTTTAAAATACTTGGATATTGTGTGTTATGAATGCTTGAATGTTTTAGTTATTTAGACTATGCTTGATTTGTACGTTTGCTTTTATAGCTATTTAGTACTCTTAGTTATTGTTTTGCATTTACTTTAGTACTCTTGTGCCCTTGTTAGATCTTGTATCCTTGATGCAATTACCTTAGTGTTCTTACATCGGTTGAGTGTTAGACATGCAAATGATACTTTGCATTGAGCTTATTAGCTTGCATATCTAGATGTTCATTCATCATGTGAATATTCATTGTGATCACTATTTATAGTGATTGTTCATGTTTGGTCAAGCCATGCTTAATTGTCATATTCATACTTGCTTGATTGCATTGCGTTTGGTCCATATGCAATTCAAGATTTCTGCTTACAATGAACTTCTTGTGATATTGTTTTCAAGAAAACTTGTCCGTATGGCTCAAGAGCTTCACAGAATCTAGAGTTAGGTGTGAATGATTTTTTGCAACTATTCCCAACTCACATTTTAAGTCTAGAGTCTATTTTAGGGTTTTGTCACGGAATAGCCAAAGGGGGAGATTGTAAGGTTGAATTTATTCAATTATGTGTTGGCTTTATTCTATGCCAAATTTGCTTGTATTTCAGCAATTAGAAGCCCTGTATTTAGGTGGGAATCATGTAAGGGTTGTGTGTGAGAGAGTGTGAAGAATTCAAGTGTGTTTGTGTGTGTGTGTGTGTGTGTGAATTCAAGACCATTCTCACAACTGAAACTCGTGAGTGGCTCATAACTGATGACTCGCAAAAATGCCACACTTGTGAAGCATGCAAGAAGCTGAAGTGTCACGACAGCTGGAGCACTACAAGACAAAATAGGACAGCCTGGCCAGTCAGTTATTTCGTGACTTAAACACGCAACTCATCCTAGTCGCGAATTAGTCGCCAGAACACCCTATTTTGCAAAAAAATGACTTTTCACATTCCTCACGTACCATACTATAAATACTCTTATACCCACGAAATGTAGAGAGTTTCCAGAGAGAATTTTGAAAGAGAAACACAAGAGAACAACAAGAGTGACTCATCCAAAATCTTGTACCTTTGATACTCAAATTCCTCTACTCTCACCCTCTCCATTGACATACCCTTGAGAGGTTCATTAGCCAAATCCTATCTCATCATACCCATATCAATGAGGAGGTTTTTTGGTGCTTAGGAGCAGTTTAAAGAGGACCAATTCATTTGGTTGATGCAATGGGCTTATTGCGGGATCTAGAAAGCTAAAAAAGACACGGTTAGACTTAACCTTGTTGGAGCAAGAAGCTTGGAGGGCTTAGGCTATTTGTGTATCCCAACTTTATTCTTTAGTGGATCATTTTACCGCTTGGAGGGCGGCAGAGAGGTTTTTCACCGAGTTCATCAGTTTCCTCTTCGATAACACGTGCTGGTGTTATCTTTGTGTTTGCATTTCTCTAACCCTTACTCTTGTCTTTTAATTGCTGCTATGTTGTGATTAATTATGGTTTAGAGTAGTTTGTTTATTTGGGTATTTCTTGTACTTATCTTTCCACACATCTATTGTTTGAGCATAAGCTTATGTTTGTTTTTTTTTTTTTTTTTTAATTAGGGGTCTAAACATTTACTAGTGTTTTATACATCAAGTGAACATTCAAATGTGTGTGCAAATAAGTATTGAAAAAGCTTTTCTTAAGGTTAAGAAATAAGACACATAGGAATTAAACTCACAATCCCCAGCAAAGTCACCACCTAGTTTTTGCAATGGTCTAGGAACCATATATATAGTGTTCCTTCGAGGAAGGACTTTGATCTAACTACCAAAGATATGGGTTCAAAGTTTAGGTACGCTCTTGGGAAGGTGTTAGGAACCTAAGATCGCCCAACCCTAAGGTTGGCCTCCCATCATTGTGTCTTATATCTTAACCTTATTAAAACCATGTTCAGTGCTTGTATTCTAACTCATACACACACTAGCATACATCTAAGCATTCAACATGCCATCATTCATCCCAAACCCTAACCATACATTTAATTATGGCATCTAATCACAAATCCCAGCATACATTTTATCATGACATCAAAGCATATTCAAGGTAGCAACATATACAATCAAATCAAGGCAAAAAAATAAGCATCAAGAAAGGTCCAAGCATTCATATTCATCTCTAATATCAATACAAATTCATATCACAAATGCATAAACATCTCTAATGCATGACTTACCTTTCACTTACCTTGCAGCAACACAACACCCATGGCATTCATGCATGAATATGTGAATGGATGGTATTAAGACTAAGAAACCCTAAGACAAACCCTAATCTAAACATATGATGACAAACAAGCATGTGAAAAGGTGGACTGGAACTTATAGGCCCTGAAACATATGAAAAAAAGGCTAAACAGAACAAACATGTGAAGGCAGAACCAAAACAAACAAAAAATTTAGGGCTTCTGGGCAATGGCATCACGCACGCTAGAACAAGTCTGGGCAAGGGTTTTTTGCGTACGCTAGAATTGTTGTTTTAAAGTTCTGCTTTGTTTCTGCGTTATTAGGGTTTTCTGGGCAAGGGTCTATGTATGCATAATCAAGCCTGCGTGCACAAGCTAGATCATGCATACGCAGATCCTTACCCAGAAAACCCTAAAAATGCAGAAACAAAGAAAAACTTCAAAACAACAATTCTAACACCCTATCATGCATTTTAAGCATACAAACACTTAAACCTAACCTAGGAAGGCATATTAGAACATATCTTAACAAAAAAACAAAGCAAACAAGAGGATTTAAAGGCAAAAAATAAAAGAGAGTGAAAAAGAAAAGTTTAGACTAGGTACCTCACACAAAAGCTTTCCAAGCTTGATTGATCGTTTCCCTTAGTCAAATCTATTCACAAAACAATAAGAAAGTGATTAGAAATGTTAAACTAGAAGGATTAGGGCCAAAAAAGGTCCCAATCAAATAAAAATGACTCATTGTTTTGTGAAAAACTCCATTTTGATTCACAAATTTCTAATGAATCTTAGGTTTTTCCCATGAGATTTCTGTGTTTTGAAAATGTATCATGTAAGGCTTTTTATAGTTGAAAAAATAGGGTTTGGAACAACTCCTAAACGATGTAGAATTTGTCAGTTCGTTTAGACCCCTTAAACCCAACAGATTAACCTAGAGAATTAGCCAAGTTATTAACTTAGGTAATTTAATTAAAACTAGGTTAACACAGTTAAGCAAAAATAACAAAGCAGCGGAAAAATAAACAACACAAAGATCTGATGACCCAAGAAACCACACCGGTAAAAACCTGGGGAGGATTTGACCTAGCTATCCTCAAGGTAAACTGAATCCACTATGAAAGAATCGAAGTTTACACAATAGACTTAGACCACTAACGTCATATTGCTACCCGAGTGTAGGAAACTTACTACCATGACCCCATGATAGCTCCGAGATCCACGGACTCCTTCTTTCCGGAATTCTTCAACAAATCCACAAGCGCACCTGCTTGTATATCTTTGTGTTCTCTTGATTCTGCAACTGTAACGATCTACACAACTCTTGACATAAATCTCAAGTTTTGTAAACCCTAAGTGTATGTGAAGGTAAACACCTCTAGATCTCACAGAGAGATTCACAAACACAGCAAAACAGATCACTAAAAACGTGGCTAGGGTTTTCCCTTATATACTTAGGGCAAAACATAAAACCCTATACATTAAAACGGGCTTGGGCTGAGTTGGAATTTTCTGCAGAAAAACGTTCTGTACGATTTTCGATCGATCGAGTCATACAGAAAGTGAACAGTACTTCTGCATAAAAACTCGATTCCAACTTCACAATTAAACCCATACTTTGAGCAAGTCTAACACACGACTCAACATTGTTTTGATCATGGTTTGCCAACATACAAATTGAAGTTCTAAATACATTAGTTCCTAATCTTTAGAACCTAACAGAATTCATTCCACACCTTAGCCATAATTACAGAAAACTTGCCATTCTTAAGCTTCTGAAACCCTACCTGCATACACAGGAATGTGCCTGCATATGCATGCTTTGGCCTGTGTACGCAGGTTGTGACCCACGTACGCAAGCTGAGGGCCACTTTGGTCATGTTATTTCCAAAAATAGATTTTTACTTATTTAAAAGGTATTATTTTCCATTTTAACACTCCTCAAGTCGATTTGGTATCAAATTGGGCTCTAAACTGGCCTTGGGCCTTACAATTCGAGCATCATTGGGGAACGGGGCCTCGAGTCATAAGAGGTACAAAATGTGGTGTCTACACTTCCCCCTTCCTTTTATTTACTTAGGTTTTCACCCTACCGGTGGCTGAAACCACATCGAGGTTAGGCCACTGTACTGAGTCAAGTTTCCCTCCTAATCGGTGACCGAGGTCAGGTCGAAGCTAGGCTTTTGTCCTTTAGTTGGGTCAATGACTGGGGTCAGGTCGAGGCTAGGCTTCTGCCTTTTAGTTAGGTTTCCACCTAGTTAGTGATGGGGGTCAGGCCAAAGTTAGGCTTATGTCCTTTTCTTAGGTTTCCACCTAGTTGGTGACCGAGGTTAGACCAAGGCTAGGCTTCTGTCCTTTAGTTATCTGGTATCTCCCATTTTTTAGCCTTCACGGAACCCATCTTACATTCCCTGACCTGTTAATATGGCACTTATGAAAAGTGGAATATGAATAAACAACCTTTGAGCAATATACATAACTTAGACTGTCAGATACATCAAGACTGCTCAAAAGCTTATAAAAATACTTCTTTAGGTTGCTTACATTTTACGGATGAGGGAGAGGCCTTTCCTCTAGATCCTCTAGGTAATAAGCTCCAGTCCTGGCCACAGCGGTCACGCGATACGGGCCTTCCAATTTCGGGGCTAACTTTCCCAAACTCAGCTCCTTTATACTCCCCAATACTCTTCGCAAGACGAGGTCTCTAGCGACGAACTCTCTTGGCCTATTATTTCTATTGTATCCTCTTGATAGCTTCTCCTGATAGTCGGCTAAGCAGATAGATACTATCTCTCTATTCTCCTCTAGAAATGCCAATTATTTGGTCATCAGTCGATCATTCTCATAGGAGGGAAAACCCATAGTCCTCATGCTTGGCAGGCCAACCTTTACTGGTATCACTGCTTCAGTCCCGTAGGTCATGGAGAAAGCGGTCTCACTAGTGGACCTTCTAGGAGTAGTTTGACAGGCCCACAATACGTTAGGCAGTTCCTCAACCCATTTTCCCTTAGCATTCTCTAACATTTTCTTTAGCTCGTTGACAATAGTCTTGTTGGTGGTTTCAGCTTGTCCATCCATTGCTCTAGGGGTAGGAAGACGTAGAATACCTATTCTTGGTCCCAAGGTCTTCGCAATACTTTCTGAATGTCATGCTATCAATTTGCAGCCCGTTTTCCAAAATTATAGCCTCTGGTACCCCGAACCGAGTCACAATGTTCTTCTAGACAAATTTCTTCCCTTCAACGTCATGGATGTTCGCCAAAGGTTTGGCCTCCACCCACTTGGTGAAATAGTCGGTCGCCACTATAACAAACCTCCTGTTCCTCGGGGCTCTATGAAAGGGGCCCACGATATCTAGCCCACACTGTGCAATAGGGCAAAGGCTAGAGATTGGGTTGAGAATCTCTCCCGGCTGATGGATGCTCGATGCATGCCTCTGACACTGATTGAACTTCCTAACATACTCGATGGCATTCCTCTTCATGTTTAACCACCAATACCACTGAGTCATTGCTCGATGAGCCGAGGACCTACCACTCGTTTAGCTCCCACATATTCCCTCGTGCAACTCAGCAAGAAGCCCATTTACGGCTTCTGGGTGCATGCATGATAAATATGGCCCACCGAATGATCTTCTGTACAACTTCTTCTTCGCTGATAACCAAAATATGGCTGATATCCTTCATACCTTCTCGGCTCCTTCTATCCATCATGGAGGGTTCCATCTGAGATGAACGAGATGATGGGGTCCATCCAGCTCAGGGAAACATATATTGACACAACTTGACGATACTCCCAATGATTTATGCTCGAAGATTCCAATGATCCCACAGAGATTATCCGAGGTATAAAATTCCCTATAGATGAAGCTAGGGTGATTAGAGAGTGTGCATGGCTATTCTACCCTCTAGAAATTTGGGCCACTTTCACTGATCCAAAATGTACTTGCAATGAATGGACTAGTTTTAAGTAATCCACCATTCTGGAGTCCCTTACCTCAAAGCTCCCTTTGACCTCACTCACCACCAAACGTGAGTTTGAATAAACTTCTACATCTGTAGCTCCTACCTCCACTGCTACTTAGAGTCTAGCCACCAACGTTTCATACTCAGCTTTGTTATTCGAGGCATGGAAGCCCAATCTGAGCAAATGTTCAATTTTTATACCCTCTAGTGACTCCAACACTATTCCTATTCCAAAACCCCATGCATTGGATGCTTCGTCCACCAACACCTTCCACAAATGAACAAACACTTGGCAGACCCTATGTGCATCTCCAACCTCCGGAGTGAATTCAACCACAAAGTCTGCCAGCACTTGCTCCTTGATTGCATTCCTTGATTTGTATCTAACATCAAAAGACCCCAGCCTTGTACCTTACATTGCTATCCTCCATGTAAAGTTCAACTATAGACACTCAATTTTGCACCCATAACTTAATCTTGGAAGATTACTAAAATGACCACAAAATCATGATTGCATTACATGCATTAAACCATTCATTGCATACATAAAAATGATCTTAAGATTCTAACGACTACGGCAGTATGCCCGATTCCCAAATCAGACCATCGGATTGAAAGATATCACAAGATCAAGTTTTCACGGTCCGCATGCATTGTATAGGGGTGAAACCGATCACGTGTGATTAATTGAAATTAATTTTGATTGATTAATGATTAAAATCAATTAAATGAATTTTTGTGATTGGTTAAGTATTTTTCTTAAAGTGATAATATTTAAATGCTGTACATAATTAGGCTTTTAGAATAATTATATTCAAAATAATTATTTTTAAAAACCTAATTATCACTTTGGGATGATCAAAGTGATAATTCTTACTTTAGGATATTTCTGGAAAAGTTTTAGAGAATCTAATTTCCCTTCAGCTATCAAAATTTCAGCTTAATCCGAATTTTTAGTAGAAAGATACGATCAAAATACTGAAACTTGTTCTGATTTGAAAAATCAGCTTACTCTTATCCAAATCTCCTTTTTTTAGGATTTTCCCCATACGTTTTTTTGCTTATTTTTAAGCTGATTGGACTTAATTTTTAAGCAAACCTATCTTATTTTGTAAGCAACTAACACCTCTATAAATAGGGGAGGCCTCCCAACATTCAAGAACACCTTTTCTGACCCTTTTTTCTAACTCTTCTTTTTCTGACTTCTCTCTCCCCTTATGTTAAAGAAGTTCTAGAAGCCCTAATTTAGGAACTTCTTTTTTGTTAAGAGACTTCACTTAAATCCTTAAAAAATAAAAATTGTTTCTCTTTGAGGAACTCTTTACTTGAGGATTAAGTTCATACAGGTATTACTCTAACTTTGTTTCCATAACATGCTTTCATATATGTTTTAGTTTCCATGGACATGATTTTTTCTTTTGTATTTAAATAATCATGTTTCACATATGTTATCACATGTGAAAGCTCAAAAAAGTGTTAAAACACAAGAGCTGCTCAGACCCCCAAATTAAATATTACAGCTCAATTAATTTTACTCTAACTTATACTAAGTGCGGAATAGAGTAAATGCGAGCTAATAAATAAACAAGCTACTCTAACCCATAATCATAATATTACAGTAGTAAGATGAAAGGTAAAAGAGTAGGGAAGAATAATGTAAACACAAAATAACACGCCGATGTGTTATCGAAGAGGAAACCGAAGTACTCGACGTAAAACCTCTCCGCCGCCCTCCAAGCGGTAAATCGATCCACTAAAAAATAAATTAGAGTACATGAATAACAAAAGACCGTCCAAGCCTAGTCTACTCCATGTACTCAAGCCCTCCAAGCTTCTACTACCAACTAACTTCGCCAAGCCTTGTCTTCTCTAGCTCTCTGAATCATGCAATTCAGCCCGATTGCATCTGCCAAACATATGGCTTCTTCCAATGCTTCCCAGCAGCTCCAAAACTTTACTTTTCACTCAAAATGGGTGTGGTAAGTGTTTGGGCTATCAACCTCTCAAGGATTTGGAAATGGAGAGGTAAGAGTTGAGGAAAACCACAATGGATTGTGTAGAGAATTGTGGGTATAACAATCTCTCACTCTCAAGGGTTTGTGGCTAGGGTTTTCTCTCAAAAGCGCTCTCTACAACATTTGTGGGTAATGGGGGTATATATAGTGCGGGCAGAGAAAGGGTGTATCAAATAGGACAAAATAGCAAAACATAATGCTTTGTGGGTATCTAGCAAGAAAGCCTTACCCGCGAGCTAGTTGCGAAACATAACTGTCTCCATCCTGTCCTGACTCTTTACATTCCAGTCATGTGCAGGGTACATGCATCATTTCACGGGATGCTTAGTCGCGAGCTACCCACGAAAACACTTAAGTCTTCAATTTGCCTTGACTCTTCACACTCTCTCTCACAAACAACCCTTATAATAAAATCCCACAACAAATACAAGGTATAAAGATTGACCATAATTATAATCAAATTTGGCACGGAAATAAAGCCAACATAAAATAGTTGTAAATTACAACTTTACAACATGTTCTCTTTTGCTTTCACATGATTAATTAATGAACATGCCTAGATCTAAGGTTGTATCTTGCCTTAGAATTTTAGATCTACAATTTTTCTTTGTGTTTTTTTTTTATAAAAAAAATTAAATCAAATTTGCAAGTTTTCTTCATTTTTTTTTTATTAAGAGTCATATCTGTATTTTTTTTCTCTTTGTTTCTTTTTCAAAGTAAAACCAAATCTGCATTTTTCCAAATAAAAATCTGCTTTGTTTTTAATAAAAAATCTAATCTGAATTTTTTCAAATAAAAATCTACTCTGTTTTTAATATAAAAAAAAATCTTATCTGAATTTTTCCAAATAAAAATTTGCTTAGTTTTTAATAAAAAAAAAAAATAAGATCTGAATTTAGGACCAAGGCCTTGTAAAGTTATTCTACCAAGTTGTATTTGTATAATCAATTAACAAATTCGAGGTATTTTTGGACATGCGAATTGTATTTTATTTTTTCTTTTCTTTTTTATAAAAAATAAGTGGCAACTCAACACAATTACCCAAAAAAGAGGTGCCCTAAGCGCCCAAATCTCTTTTTGAAAGCACCTCTCAAGCAGTGCGGTCTCTCACATGGACATCCTCAATAAGGATTGTAGGGGATGCCCGATCAACACATACACCGTTTGGGCCCGGAAATAATTCTGTAGTTTCCTCATAGCGTGTACTAGGGCCAGAGCCATCTTCTCTAACGGCGGATAACGGGTTTCTGAGACCACCAGTATCTTGCTGACATAGCACACTGGCCTTTGCACATTGTCCTGAACAATCAATACCACTCTCACTGCATGCTCGAACACGGCCAAGTACATATACGAGTCTTCACTAGGCTCTAGACTAGAACAAATTAGTGGGCGAGCAAGGTATAGCTGTCAAACTTTGGAAGGCACTGTCACACTCCTCAGTCCACTAAAATCCCTTCCACTTTCTTAGTAGCTGGAAGAACGGGCGATATCTGTCGGCCGACTTGGACACAAACTGATTCAGGGCTTTTATCATTCTTGTGAGCTTATGTACTTCCTTCGGGTTTCTAGGTGGATTGAGCTGTTGAATTGCACTGATTTGGTCGGGGTTAACCTCGATTCCTCTACAAGTTATCATTCTTGGAAAAATAAATGTTTGTATCGCACTCAAAACATAAGCAGCGAAAAATTAACAAATCTAATTCATTCACAATTGATAACATGCACTATGTAAGTTTTAGAATACAAGAATAAGAGAGCGTACCTTAGTGCGGTGAAATTCAAAACCAAAAGATTAGAAGTACTTGGGAACACTTTTAATCTTCACTCCAATTCCACTTAATGCCCAAGAAGTGTGGTCTCTCAATCAGTATCCAAGGAGAGAATAAGAGAGTTTCCTACACTCACATACAAGCCATTTCATTCCTTGTAAGATCTTAATGAAAAACACTTATGAAACCACTTATGAAGTTCTTTATGTTTCTCTCCTTATATATAACTGATTATCTAATTGGGCTAGCCTTTTGAGCCATTCCAATTGGGATCTAGTATGGGGCTTGGAGTGGGACCAAAAGGAAACCAATAAGACTCTAGCTCCAATAGGCCTTGGGCTTTTCTGTCAACTCTTGACAAGTCCAAAGTTACCATTAATTATATTCAATACCACTATATAAATATAATTGCACTCTAAGCCTTATTAATAAATTATATCCCAAGACTTTATTATACATGCAACCCCTTCATTAAAATATTCGTAGTAATTAGGCCTGTCCAGACCCATCCGAGACCCGACCCACCCGGAGGACCCGACCGGCGACCGACCCGAAACCGGCTGACCCGATCAAGTCATCGGTCGGCGGCGGGTCATTTGTTTCGAAAACCGACTCCGGCGGGTCGGTCTCGATTTTCCTCCCCCAAAACCCGAAAAACCCGATCCGACCGACGTACTAAAAGTTCCAGCAAAAATTTCCAGATTCCGGCAGAAATTTCCAGAATCCGTCGAGTTTTTCCCAGAATCCGGCGAGATTTTCCAGATTCCGACTTCAAATTTTCATATTCTGGCAACAAATTTTTATATTTCGGTGACTTATCAAGTAGATCTAGTGATATTTCGTCCAAATCTAGTGAAATCTCATCGAATCAAGTGAGATTTCTGCCAGATCTAGCGAAATCTCACTGACTTTTCGCCGTTTTCTCGTCGGAATCTCAGATATTGACTCCGACCGACCCGCCTGAAACCAACCGGATGTCTGAACCGCCCGATCCGATCAGTTTCTCGGTCGGCGGCGGGTTGATGGTAGACTCCACCCGATCAGGTCGGGTCGGTTTCGAGTTAGGCACAAACCCGACCCGGACCGACCCGTGGACAGCCCTAGTAGTAATACAAAGTCATGAATATAGACTGCCACTTTGAAGATTACTACATCTTAATCCTTGAGTCGGTTTAATCCTTTACGTTATTCATCATATATTTATGAAATCCAATTCCAAAAAAATATACTTTAGTAGCTCCCTATTAAAGTGGTTGGGCCCAACACTCTAAATAACTAAACCCATTAAACTTATCTCAAGGAAATATTTTATATCTCCATTAAGAGATTATGAATTCCATCTTAAGAATATATATTCCATCAACACTAAATGTGGCTGCCCAACATACTGAGTTTTGATCGTGACTTATAGATCTCACTCTTAATATATCAAAGCAACCTACACCTCATCATTAGGTCCATTTGAATTCTTAGGATTTAGAGTTGATGCAAATAGAAGCCATGAGATTTATTATTCATTTTATAGTCGTTAGGAGAATAATAAATCTCACAGTGTTCCAATTCAATATGTTTTAACTCTTTAAACATATTAACATATCAACTAGAAGTCTCCACTTCTATGATCAAGACAAATCATCTTAGTTGATATGTTAGAGTCTTCACAGATGAAATGCCCAATTTCATCACTAACTACGAACTAAAATTTTGAGTTTACAAAAAACTAGTGATTTATATGTTCTATAACTTTTCACATAAATCACATATTATGCATTTCATGGACTAAGATAATGTCCCATTAGTTCATTTATAGATAGTCTCATATAATTAAACAATTTTATTACTTATGACATGCCAATAAATTGGATTTTAGGGCAATAAACCCCAACAATCTCCCACTTGCCCTCAAAGACAATTTACCATATATATCCAACACTTATCTCCCTTTAGAGTAATTCATAATCACTCTAAGACAAGGTTTAAATGTTGGAAAATCTGGTTTTGTATCTCATACAAAACACACAGTGGAAGCAACAAACACGGATCTACTTCATTCATGAAAGATAACATGTAACCTTGAATTCTAGAACAAAGAATAGAAAGTGTACCTTGGTGTGGTGAAATTCAAAACCAAAAATCTGAAGTTCTTGGGAAAACTTCCAATCTTCACTCCAATTCCACTTAATGCCTAAGATGTGTGGTCTCTCAATCAGTTTCCAAGGAGAGAACATAGGAGTGTCCAACACTCACATACAAACCATTTTTATTCATTTTGTAATCTTGATGAAAAACACTTATGAAAGAAACTTATATTAAAATTCTGTATGTTTCTCTCCTTATATATCACTGATTATCTAATTGGGTTAGCCTTTTGGGCCATTCCAATTGGGCTCTAGTGTGTGGCTTGGAGTGGGACCAAAAGGGAACAAATAAGACTATAGCTCCAATGGGCCTTGGGCTTTTCTGTCAACTCTTGACAAGTCCAAAGTTATTATTAATTATATTCAATACCACTATAAGAATATAATTGCACTCTAGGCCTTATTAATAAATTATATCCCAAGACTTTATTGTACATGCAACCCCTTTATTAAAATATTCGTAGTAATACAAAGTCATGAATATAGACTGCCACTTTGAAGATTACTACATCTTAATCCTTGAGTACCCGGTTTAATCCTTAATGTTATTCATCATATATTTATGAAATCCAATTCCATAAATATATACTTTAGTGACTCTTTACTAAAGTGGTTGGGCCCAACACTCTGAATAACTAATCCCATTAAACTTATCTCAAGGGAATATTTTATATCTCCGTTAAGAGATTATGAATTCCATCTTGAGAATATATGTTCCATCAACACTAAATGTGGCTGCCCAACATATTGAGGTTTTGACCGTAACTTATAGATCTCACTCCTGATATATCAAAGCAACCTACATTTCATGATCAGGTCCATTATTCTCTCAGGATTTAGAGTTGATGTAAATAGAAGTCGTGAGATTTATTATTCAATTGACAGTCGTTAAGAGAATAATAAATCTCACAGCGGTCCAGTTCAATATGTCTTAACTCTTAAAACATATCAACATACCAACTAGAAATCTCCATTTCCATGATCAAGACAAATCATCGTAGTTGATATGTTATAGTCTTCGCAGATGAAACGCCCAATTTCATCACCGACTACGAACTAAACTTCTGAGTTTACAAAGAACTTGCAATTTATATCTTCTGTGACTAAATCACATAAATCGCATACTATGCATCTCATGGACTAAGATAATGTCCCATTAGTTCATTTAGTCTCATATAATTAAATAATTTAATTATTTATGACATGTCAATCAATTGGATTTTTAGAGCATAAACTCCAACATTAAAAACAAGTCACAGTCCAATTTATTGCATAAATTATCTTTTCTACTACTACTTCTCACGTACTCATATCTCTCTCTAATGAGATAATACTTACGCTTAATGTGTATCTTCACCACCTAAGATGAATACATATCTTGAAGTCCAACTTCATGAAGATAATACTTAAGCATAAAGACTCCCTATTGATATGATATAAGGAACAGTCTTAATATGCTCTTCCTTTTATATGTCTTAGGACTATATTTTTTTATAAAGGAACTTCAAACTTAAAAGGAAAGAATCCTTTCTTGAAGTATTACATGCTATACTTGGCTAAAATCTAATCTATTTAAGCAATTTGAGATAGACCCAACATCCTAATTTCTGAATTTTAACAAAGTTTAATTCTTAGGATGTGACTAGTCTTTTCCAAGTACTTTATATCAAACTGGATTAAACAACAAAAACTCTATTGATGACAATAACTCTACTTCATTCTAAATAATTAGGATGTCATTAACATACATTAAAAAATTTATTATTCTATATAGCTTTTACACACATAAGGCCTTTTGTTACTTGATCAAAATCAAACTATTTGATTCCTTGATTGAAGATGATATTTTATGATTCAGACGCTTGCTTTAATCCATGAATGGACTTTAAGCAACTTGCTTACTAAACACTACTGCTTCTTTGCTATGTACAAGTCTAGTTACATCATATAGATGTCTTCCTCAAGATTGCTACTAAAAAAAGCTTTCTTGATATCCATTGCCATATTTCATCCAAATGAAATATAATGGATAAGAGAATTTAGATAGAGTTTAACTTAACTATTGGTAAAAAAATCTTTTCATAATCGAACCATTTCTTTCTGAATAAATCTTTTTGTCACTAGTCTTAACTTTGAAGGTTTGCACCTCCAAATCTATCAATCTTATTTACATGTAAATCTATTTGAAAACAATAGGCTTAATGTCATTAGGCGCCTCTACAAGTTCTAGACTTTAAATAGAATCCAATTCTATTCACATAACCTTAATCTAGTAATCCATATTCATATCATCTATTGCCTCTACGTAGGACCGAGGATCAAATTCATATCCTTGTGGAATGACTTCAAAAGTTTATCCCAAAAGTATGAATTTATTTGGTAATTGATAATCCTCCCATTACGATATTGTACCGGTGTACTAACTATACATTTAGAATAATGCCTTGTGATGTATCTAATACAACCATCTCACTTCTAAATGTATTTTATAGTTGTCTTTCAACAAATTCTGACATCTTTCTTCTAGAACAATTCTACATTTAGCCTTAATATTATTCACATAGTCATCATCAAGAACTTTGTATTTGTACTTTAAAAACATCTTTTATTCTTTATGACTACCAAAACAATCTTTTGCAACTCCTTTTGGATACCCATCATAAAAACACATTTTCCTATCTTTTGATTTCAATTTGTTAGACTTCCTTTCTAGCACAAGTGTTGGACATCTCCAAAAGTGGAAGTATCATATACTAGGTTTTCACCCAATCCACGATTTGACAAATGTCCTAGGTACAAACTCTTGAAATCAACTTTAGAAAATGTATAGTAATCATTAGAGTATGTCTCCAAAAGAAATAAGCAAATGGAAATACTTATCATGTGCTTTACTATTTCTATAAGAGTCTTATTCCTCCTTCATATATGCACTAACTTAAAGAATTCATTAAAGCTTTATTTCTTTACAATAGAGGAGCCCTAAATTATATTATCCTCTAAATAAAATTCATAAACTGGGGATATAACAAAATAATGGTTCTAAAAGCCCATCTTTCACCAATCTTGAAAATCATTTAGATTAATAAGATCTAGACATAAGAGCCAAAACATACAATACCAAAGGATGGAAACTTTCTCTTTAAAAAGTAAAACATGTAAATTTCCATCTAGAAGACAATCATGGACAATGCTTAGGTTTACCAAAATAGAAACACTTTCCTTTTGGTCATGCTTTTGAATCCATTTTCCTTTTGGCAACTACTAGGACAACTTGCTTATCCAACTGTTTGGTATTATAATTCCTCTTCTTATCACCCTTACCTTTCGGTTCAGGCTAAGAATTTGAAATAAATCATATTGATCCTAGCCTTAGCTTTTAGGATATCTTCCGTTGCGTAGAACTCACTCATCAATTCAGATAATATAAAAAGAATTTATTTTCAAAACAATCTGAATTGATTAAATGATTCTAACAAGGACTTGTGGATTATATCCAAACGAGATTAACATTTAATCTCTACATCTAAGAATTCCAATTCATTTTAAAAATAAAATATTTTCATAAAATGACATAGAATTGGAACTCCTTAAGCTTTTCTTAGCACTCAATATGATTCATACCAAACATCTCATTTAGACTTAACATAAAGTCTAAGTTTAGTACTAACTCTTGCATCTCATGTTGTAGTACACTTGAGATAGAAGCCAATGTAACATTTTAGCAATTCAATGGAGACTATGATCAAATCATAAGCTATCTTCCATCAATGCATCATGCATAGTAAATTATGACAATGCTGAATCAAAACATATTTATGTACTTTAGTTCCTTTAAGCACCATGTACAAAATTATTTCTTAGTTAATGTGATTCAATTAAAATAGTAGCTAGAGAACAAAATTTATGACAACTTTATTTTGAGACTATAAACATAATTACAGGGACATTATATTTTGCATCCATAACCATATAATATGGAACCCGAAAACCATACTATATTAGATGTAGTGACAACCTAATCCTACAATTAATATTCCTCGGAAGCGAGGTCATATTAATCACTATGATCAGGCGAGAATTATTCTCATTATTAATGCTATCATGGTAACTCTAACCAAACAAAAATAATTTGATACTTTTCCTTTAGTCTCTAAGTAATAATGACATAGCTCTGTAGGGAGGTTAACATTAAACTTAGTATAGTGTACACAATTGCCTAGAATCTATGTGAGTCAACAAGTAACACCACGGAAGCGTGGTCATTGTCAATGTAAAAACACACTTCATCCATCATTAAGAAGTTTAATCTTGTAGTAAAATGAATTAAACACCCTCCGAAGAGAGCAAGGCATATACGCCAAGGCGAGGTGCCTAATCACACTACTATAAACTAGCAACGGAGGCCATGAGAGTCAACCCTTGAATCTCTCTCCCACTAGAAATTTTACAACAAGTGGATTGTCTTGAAAACATTGTGATCTAATTACAATTTTAACTCTACACATCAAATATGTTTAATTGTTTAAATTCAATGTGATGTTACTAAGTCACGTCACTATAGCGTAACGAACATTTGCGCTATCACAAAGAAGTTTAACCTTGTAATCCGTGAAGTAAATACCTTCCGCATGGAATGCTGGACTCGAAGTCAAGACAAGGTATCTACTCACATTACAATAAACTTAACAAAAGGGTTATTTCAGCACTCCCACTCGTTATTTGGTTTTTTCTTAAATAATTGTGATTCTGTCACAACTAATAACTTTACACTTGTTGAAGACTCTAATCTTATTAAAATCACTAACTAAAATGGAAGTCCTAAACTATTTAGGATTCCTTAAACACTAATGAATCAAAAAAATTAGTTATATAAAACTCTATCCTTAACTTATTTGATTAAGAATTCTAATCTCATTAGAAACTATAAACCTTTTAATTAAGCTTTAATCCCGTTAAAACTTCTAATTAAAATAAACTAAAGACTTTTAATCATCTAACAATTCCAATCTCATTAGAATGTTTCTTAAAAGACAAGTCCTAAACTATTTAGGACTAAGAGTTCTATTTAACTAATATCTTTGATCTCATTAGGTCTTTTTGTTAAAACCATATGTAGTCTCATCACACACAGCCTTGCTCTTTATACATTTGAAAACACTTAGAAAATATTCAAAATTCCCTTCAGCTGCATTTTTGCGAGAATCTCGCGACTAAGCTCTTCCCATCGAAAATGGGTTAAGGCAAAATAGTGAAAATACAAAATTCAGACAGAAACTTTTCGCAATTGTCTTGCGACTGTGTCGCGAGTAAAGCTTACCCGCGAAATAGTTTTGTACTTCAGAGGCATTTTTTGCGGTTTACCTTCTCGCGAAGTTACTCGCGAAAAACACGTGTTTTCGGTTTTTAAAGAGCAGTTGTAGACAGTTTTCAACATTTTTTATGAACAAACAACCACCATATGAACATGATAGGCAGAATTTGATATCAAAACTGAATTCCATTGATGCTATAGCCTTAAAGATCAATTTAACATTCTTAAATTCATATTTAAACAACATCATAACATCAATATCAGTTTTTATCAAATCATAGTTTCAACAACCATGCAGAAATCTATCAACTTGAAACTATAATCTCTAATTCCAAAACGAACAAAACATGTTATACAGATTCGAAATGAAGACCGCTCTGATACCAATGTTGGGATATGTTTGCATCGAATACAAAACATACGCAGCGAAAAATAAACGGATCTACTTCATTCGCAATTGATAACATGCACTATGTAGGTTTCAGAATATAAGAACAAGAGAGTGTACCTTGATGCGGTGAAATTCAAAACCAAATGAAGAAGTACTCGGGAATACTTTCAATCTTCACTCCAATTCCACTTGATGCCCAAGATGTGTGGTCTCTCAATCAGTTCTATGTATCTAGAGAGAATATGAAAGAGTGTCTCTCTTCCTTATTTCATATTTGTACATATTAAACATACAAACCATTTTATTCTATATAAAATTCTGTATGCTTCTCTCCACATAACTGATTATCTAATTGGGCTAGCCTTTTGGGCCTTCCCAATTGGGCTTTAGTGTGTGGCTTAGAGTGGGACCAAAAGGGAACAAATAAGACACTAGCTCCAATGGGCCTTGGGCTTTTTTGTCAACTATTGACAAGTCCAAAGTTACCATTAATTATATTTAATACCACTATATAAATATAATTGCACTCTAGGCCTCATTAATAAATTATATCCCAAGACTTTATTATACATGCAACCCCTTCATAAAATATTCGTAGTAACACAAATTCATAAATATAGACTGCCACTTTATGAATTACTACATCTTAATCCTTGAGTACCCGGTTTAATCCTTATGAGTTATTCACCATATATTTATGAAATCCAATTTCATAAATATATACTTTAGTCTTACTAAAGTGATTAGGCCTAACTCTCTGAATAACTGTACCCATTAAACTTATCTCAAGGGAATATTTTATATTTCCGTTAAGAGACTATGAATTCCATCTTGAGAATATATGTTCCATCAACACTAAATGTGGCTGCCCAACATACTGAGGTTTTGACCGTTACTTTAGATCTCATTCCTGATATATCAAAGCAACCTACATTTCATGATCAGGTCCATTATTCTCTCAGGATTAAGAGTTCATGTGAATACAAGTCGTGAGATTTATTATTCAGTTGACAGTCATTAGGAGAATAATATATCTCACAGCGGTCCAGTTCAATATGTCTTAACTCTTAAAACATATCAACATATTAACTAGAAATCACCATTTCCACGATCAAGACAAATCATCGTAGTTAATATGTTATAGTCTTCGCAGATGAAATGCCCAATTTCATCACCGACTACGAACCAAAATTCTGAGTTTACAAAGAACTTGTGATCTATATCTTCTGTGACTTTTCACATAAATCACATACTATGCATCTCATGGACTATTTGATAATGTCCAAATATTCATGTTACCATTACTTTAGATAAGAATAAAATAACTTTATTAAACACAATATTAAGTCATACACCATGTCTCACATAATGTCATACATAATATCATACATAGCATCATACAATAGGATTTAAGGGCACATATCCTAACATAAACTTCAAACAACATGAAACTTTTATCTCTAATTCCAAAACTCACAAAATATGTTATTTAGATTCGAAATTGAAGACCACTCTGATACCATTTGTTGGAAAAATACATGTTTGTATTGCATACAAAACATATGCAGCGAAAAATTAATGGATCTACTTCATTCACAATTGATAACATGTACTATGTAAGTTTCAGAATACAAAAAAAAAAAAAGTGTAACTTGGTACAGTGAAATTCAAAACCAAAAGATTAGAAGTACTTGGGAACACTTTTAATCTTCACTCCAATTTAACTTAACGCCCAAAAAGTGTGGTCTCTTAATCAGTATCCAAGGAAAGAATAAGAGAGTGTCCAATACTCACATATGAAATTCTATATGTTTCTCTCCGCATATATAATTGATTATCTAATTGGGCTAGCCTTTTGGGCCATTCGAATTGGGCTTAAGTATGTGGCTTGGAGTGGGACCATAAGGGAACCAATAAGACTCTAACTCCAATAGGACTTGGGCTTTTCTGTCAACTCTTGACAAGTCCAAAGTTACCATTAATTATATTCAATACTATTATATGAATATAATTGCACTCTAGACCTTATTAATAAATTATATCCCAAGAATTTACTATACATGCAACCCCTTCATTAAATTATTCGTAGTAATACAAAGTCATGAATATAGATTGCCACTTTGAAGATTACTACATCTTAATCCTTGAGTACTTGGTTTAATCATTTATGTTATTCATCATATATTTATGAAATCCAATTTCATAAATATATACTTTAGTAGCTCCCTACTAAAGTGGTTGGGCCCAACACTCTGAATAACCAAACCCATTAAACTTATCTCTAGGGAATATTTTATATCTTCGTTAAGAGATTATGAATTTCATCTTAAGAATATATGTTCCATCAACACTGAATACGGCTGCCCAACATACTGAAATTTTGATTGTGACGTATAGATCTCACTCCTGATATATCAAAGCAACCTACACCTCATGATTAGGTCCATTATTCTCTCAGGATTTAGAGTTGATGCAAATAGAAGTCGTGAGATTTATTATTCATTTGACAGTCGTTAGGAGAATAATAAATCTCACAACAGTCCAGTTCAATATGTTTTAACTCTTAGAACATATCAACATATCAATTAGAAGTCTCCACTTCCATGATCAAGACAAATCATCTTAGTTGATATATTAGAGTCTTTGCAGACGAAATGCCCAATTTCATCACCGACTATGAACTAAAATTTTGAGTTTACAAAGAACTAGTGATTTATATCTTCTGTGACTTTTCACATAAATCACATCTATACATCTCATGGGCTAAGATAATGTCTCATTAGTTCATTTATAGATACTCTCATATAATTAAACAATTTAATTATTTATGACATGCCAATAAATTGGATTTTAGGGCATAAACCCCAACAATCATGTAATCGAGAAACTTCCCAGATCCTACTCCAAACACACATTTAGCAGCATTGAGGCATAGTCTGTGGTGCCTCAGTATCTCAGATACCTCGGTTAAGTCCGGCATGTGCTCCTCTGACTTCTTACTTTTAACTACCATGTCGTCAATATAAACCTCCACCATTTTTTACTGATCTATAGTCTAAACATCCAAGTAACCAATCGCTGGTAAGTTGCCTCAGCATTCTACAAACCAAAAGGTGAAAGCTTGGATTTATGTAAAAACACAAGAGCTTGTTCAGACCCCCAAATAAAAATTACGGCTAGATAGCTTTTACTCTAACTTATAATAAGTGTGAAACAAGAGTAAATGAGCGCAAATAACCGATATCACTACCCTAAGCCATATTCAACCATTATCAATAATAAAAGGAAAGCTTAAGAGTAGGGAAGAGAAATGCAAACACAAGATAACACCAAGACGTGTTATCGAAGAGGAAACTAAATATCTTGGCAAAAAACCTCTCTGTGACCCTCCAAGTCGAAATCGATCCACTACAGAATAAAATTGGAGTACTCAAATAGCAAAAGACCCTCCAAGCCTAGTCTACCCCATGTACTTGAGCCCTTCAAGCTCTTACTACCAACTGACTTCTCGGAGTCTTGTCTTCTCTAGCTTTCCAGATCCCGCAGTTCAGCCTGATTCTATCTGCCAATGAATGGCTCCTTCCAATGCTTCCTAACAGCACAAAATTCTCACTTTACACTCAGGATGGGTGTGATAAGTGTTTGGGCTATCAACCTCTCAAGGATATGGAGATGGAGAGGTAGGAGTTAAAGAAAACCACAAGGAAATGTGTAGATGATTATGGGTATAACAATCTCTAACTTTCAAGTGTATTTTCTAGGGTTTTCTCCCTAAAAAGTACTCCTTACAATTTGTGGGTAATAAGGATATATATAGTGTGGGTAAAGACTTTGTAAAGCGAAGCATAACTTTTTACCAAACAAAGTGTTTAGTGAGTACTTCGCAGGATGGCCTTTCCCATGAGACACTTGCAAAAATCTCCAACCTGGCGTGAGTCTTCATCTTCCAGTCATATGCTCTACACGTGGCTCTTTCACGGGTAAGCTTCTCGCGAGGCACTCGCGAAATCCACTTGTTCATCCTTTTAAGCTTGAGTCTTCACACTCTCTCACACTCATCCCTTGCAATTGAAAACTCTCATACATACAAGGAAATATGATTGAATAAATTACAAACAAATTTGGTACGGAATTAAAGCCAACACAAAATAGTTGTAAATTACAACTTTACAAAGGGTATAACCGTGTAGTGGTAATTACCTTCAAAAGAGATAAAAGACATATTTTCCTAATCTTGGGGAGCCAGGGAAATCTGGTGATATCCCTAGAAAGTATCTAGAAAGTTCATCCTCTGATGGCCGCACGTGGCATCCACTAACTGGTCAATCCTTAGGACAGGGAAAGGGATCCTTATGGCATGCTCTGTTTAGATCCATAAAGTCAACACCGACCCTCCATTTCCCATTCTTATTCTTCACCACCACCATATTAGCCAACTAGTCCAAGACGAATACTTACTTTATGGCTTCAACTTGCTTCAGTTTCTCCACTTCCTCCTTCACGGCTTCAACGTGAGGTTTAGCCGACTGCTTTGACTTTTGCTTCTTAGGGGGATACAAGGGGTACACATTCAATCTGTGCACTATGAACTCTAGGTCTACCCCAGGCACCTCGTATGGGCTCCACGCAAAGATATCCAAATTCTAGACCAACAACAACAATACTTTCACATGATCCTCAGTTGGAAGGCTCTTCCCTACCCAAAAATGTCTATCCTCATAAGGCAAGATATGGACCTTAATCAATTCCTCAGCACAGTTAGCCCCATTAGAACCCCCAGGGCACTGTAATTGCTATAATAGGTCTGATTCTACCTGCTCCTTTTGCTTGATCTCATGGTTGATCATGGCCACTAGGCATTGCTGAGTTGCATTTTGCTCTCCCTTTATTACTCAATTCCTTTCTCTGTAGGGAATTTCACTTTCAAGTGCAATGAGGAAGGCTTAGCCCTCATGGCATGAATCCATGGTCGTTCCAAGATTGCCGTGTATGGCGAGAAAGCATTTACCATTATAAAATTTACCATTACCTATTTTTCTTTTGTTACCATAGGGAGCTTGATTTTCCCTGTGGGCATCACCATCTTCCCGTCAAATCCCACCAATGAGGTATTATACTTCGTGAGGTCCTCATCTTTTAAACCCAAACCCTTATACAGATCGAGGTACATTTTCTCTACCCTACTGCCCTGATTGATCATAACTCTTTTGACGAGGAATCCCTATGTGTGTTGTCATATGGTTGGGTGATTCCCTCGAGATCATCATCATCAAAGGCTATCTTCTCTTTACTCGACTAGGGCTTCTTCCTGAGGCATTCCATTGCTTCTGGTTCCTACTGGAGGGTAATGCTAAGTATCCCCCTTCGTCAGCTAGTGCTAACCCCGATTGATGCGACCTGTATAACTTCGACAATATGGAGGTGAGGTGGCATTGTCTTTCCTCGGCTTCTTGAGGCTTGTCCTATTGTACTCCCTCCTAAGCCAACCATATACTCCCTCAAATGCCCTGTCTTGACTTACTGCTCCAAGTAGTCCTTGAATGTTCTGCATTACTCAATGGTATGCCCTTTATCCCGATGATGAGTACGATATAGATTCTGATTCCTTCTAGCCAAATCTTCGCCCATCTTACCAGGCCAGCGGAAATAAGGCTCATGCTTGATCTTCTCCAAGATTTTGTGTACAGGCTCCTTGAATGCTACATTCACCCCCTCTGTTCGGCTAACGGGGTTTTGCCCCTTCGCAACTTTTCTAGGCCTTTGCTGAAAGATTCCAATTCAGTGCTCCCTCTGGTATTGAAACGTAGCAGGGGCCTTCCCTTTACTCTGTAATCTGTTGTCTTCCAGCCTCTTATGTTCCTCTATCCACCACATTAACTGGCGCATGTTCTCGAAGGGCTTCATAGTCAATGAGGCTCTTAGCTCAGATTCGTAAGGAAGCCCCAATTTAAAAGTTTTTTGTAGCTACCTGCTCATTGCCTCCTCCAATCTCGATACAATTCCCAGTACCTATCCGTGAATAACAAAAGAGTCTCTCCACTCCTCGTCTTCATGGATAATAGGGTGTCAATAGGCTAGGGGACTTAGTTGCATGTTACAAACTAAGCACCAAACACCTAGATTAACTCCTCAAAGTTGTGGATAAAACCCTTCTTCAGACCGTTGAACCATCTCATTGTCGTGGGACCGAGACTAGAAGGGAACACCTTGCATAGAAGCCCATCGTTTTGAGAATAAAGTGCCATGAGACAAGTAAAGTGTCTTCGCATCTGGGTACGCTCTATTTCCTCTGAAAAAGGTGATTGGGCTATCCTTCTAAGTGCTCAGCTCATAGCGTTCATAGCAACGTTGGGGTGTCCATGCCTTTCTCTCTTCAGTGACACCAAACCTCTGCCTCTGGACTCATTTGTCCTGTCCCTTGACAACCAAGAACGGCCCTAGTAAGATGAGCCCCATGTATGCTCCTTTCTAAGTCGTGGTCACGGACAACCCCTCAAAGGTCCTTCTTCAACACCTCCCCCTTTTTACAAGATTTAACTCCCCAATATGCCTTTGCAGACTTTCCATCTCACGGTCCCGGTTACTATGGTATAATCCTTCAGGCACATAAGACACAATTGTCTCTCCTCTAGACGATGCTACATGCAAGTCCATCTGAGTCTTAAGCCCGCCTCAGTCGCGGCGCTCTCTCCTACACTTTTGCTCCACAAATTTGAGAGCTTGAGACGAACCCCTAAAAAAATTCCCACCAAACCCCATTGACCCCATGTTTGCATGTTGATCCTTTATTTAGTAGATACCTCCACCACCGCTAGGCCTTTAGCATAGTAGGATTTCCCCACAGATGACGCCAATTGTGGTGGTCCTTTCCCAACAACTTTGGGCTTTTGGGCCTAGACCCCTAATTCACTTATACTCTAAATTGGGCTTATCCCAAGATGGCTCAGCCGAAAGGATGGTTATATAGCCGAGCCCCTACCCTGAAGTCCAAACATGATTTCTTAATCCTTGAGTTATAGTTTTCCTTACTACTTTAGTGTTTCACTTCCTAAAATTTTCCAACCCCCTATTCTTGACTCTCCTCGTCTATATATAGCCTCCCCTTAGTGGGGTTGTCATGTTGAGGGGATTTTCCCCGTTTAAGTAGGTCCATTTGCCCCATATCCTTGACCAGATGAGGCCCATCACTTACGGCTGATATGACTTTCTTGTAACTTGTGCTTGACGCTGGTTATTGCTCGGCGAGGGAATTCCCCCAAGGTATTATCTCTGATCCAAAGCAAAATCTTAGGGTATTTAGTCTGGATGTTCAGCCAGGCACACTTAGCCCTGCATTTGATGTGTTCGGCTAAATGGGCCGAGACTATTCAAAGTATGGGCCTACAGTGGACTGATATTCTCGGTACATACAAAAGTGTTTTGGTTAACTTGCTAATTGAAATTAAATTGAAATAGAATGAAGGCACACAAAGAAAATTCTTAAGAATTAGGGAAAAAGTGACTTGGATAGTGCCTATATGAGCAACGATGGCCTTTTCTCCATTAGGTAGTTGAACAAAAGTAGAGGTGGAACTAGTAATCTTGGTAAATAAAGTGATAGAATGGATAATATGATCTGTAGCTCCAATGTCAAACACCCAAGTTTCACTACCATATGCAATTCTATTAACAAGATTAACATTGAACACAAAATTTTTTAAGTCTAGACAAGTACCATCTTGAAAATAATCACAAGAAATACCTAAGAGTGCTGAGTTAGCCATGTGAGAAAGCACCTTTTTGGTTCCAAAAGTAGATGCGGTGGAGTTTAGCAAAGACAACAGTTGTTGGCACTGTTTTGGAGTAAAGGGAAAGCCATTGATGTTGTTGTTAGGGAGAAAAAGTGGATCCTTCAAACTAATAATATGAATCAATTGATGTTGATGTTGATGTTGGAGTAGTATCAAACCCTATGGCTCTTTGCCTCTCTTCTTGTATGACTAAAGAAAATGCTTTATCAATTGATGGAGTAGGTTCCATCATCAGAATCTAAGTTCTGGCCTAGAATTAAGACTCATTGAGTCCATTCAGAAACTGCATGATAGTGTCTTGGTGATGAAATTTAGTGATTTTATCATTCTCACCACAAGTACACTTCCCACAAGAACAACAAGGCAATGGCCTGTAATTTAGCAATTGATCCCACAAAGCTTGAAGATTAGTGAAGTAATTCGTAACAGATGAATCACCTT